>OY982566.1:11040320-11640320 GCA_963859945.1 Euplagia quadripunctaria | reverse complement strand
ATGGCATGAAACATCCTGGTTTTTACAACTTAGTAGATGCTCAAAATCAAGTTAGTCGGTTACACCACTGACACTAACAGAACCACAATTAAGGGAAATCAGTGAATCATTTTGAAGAACAAATGAAGAACAAGACAACTTGCAGACAAAACAACAAAGGAAGGGAAAAAAGTAAAAATAATTCATAAGAAACTGAAAACGACCAACTCGTATTTAATGTTCGTTTGCCAACGTTTTAAGTCAGTCAATTTAATATAATACTACCTTATTTGAACCAAAAAGTACATTTGTAAGTAATTATTTCCATTATTGTCCGTCATTTCCCAGTAAAGTTGATTGAACATATTGCTGTTTTCTCATTTATCTGCCTAAGTAATATGATGCAAAATCTCATTCTTCTGCCTTGATCATCATTAATCTGGTTCACTAATTAATCATCTTAGTTTAAATCCTTTACCGCAGGATACAAATTAGTGCCTTTGACATATATTGTAACCTGTATTGACCCAAATGACCTAATTTATAAATTTGGGTCTGATTGTAAAAATAAAAATGAGTCAAACGAATGAGCCAAATTCCCTCGGTTCCAAAGAATCACCCGATTGCGTTTATTAGGAACTGTAACAGTTTATCATAAAGAATGCATCCAACACATTTAATTAAAGCCGACTGCAACTAATAGATAATAAACGACTACCTTGTAGTTTTTGTTCAGAATCGGATAATTTGTTTCGAAAGGGCCAAAAAAAAATTACTGGTAACACTTCTATAAACAGTTTAAATATCAACAAAATTTACTTCAAACACAAACTTAGAAGCACAAGCGCACAATGTGTATGACACTAATTTTCAATATACACCCGGTTTCTGAAGAACTGATCAAAATATTCTTCAACTAACAGAGCTGTCGAGTCAACAGCAGTGTCAAATCAGTTTGAGTTTCTGAATGTTGATCAAAGAAAAAATTACCAACAACATTCGAACATTCGAATGGCATTTGACTAAGTTTTTGCATTAAAATTTTACATTTTTTTATGGTATAGTGGGCTACCGAGCAGACGGGTCACCTGGTCATTCACTGCCGATTTTCTGTGAGGCGGTTCTCTATTAACTGATCCGATGATCAAATCAAAGTGTCTTGACATAAGATTTGACGTACGATTAGTTAATTTTTGCGTTGATCAGCTTGTTGTTGTGTTGTGTTTGAGAGTGTGTGATATATATAGGTACATTTAAATTCGACTATAGTATGAACTCATCATCATTTCAGTTTAAAATGTATGTCATACACAGCGTATGACAGTTTATCGTATTCACCCCCTCCTGACGTTCATCGTCGTAGAATTTATTGCTTCGTTAGATTACCGATACTTGACACCATTGGAATTGGGTATGTTTACAGATCGATAACTGCTCGCTATCAAACTGCCCGCGTTAGTTTGTCAACTAAGTTGTATAAAAAATCGCTAATTATGCATCTTGAAGGACGAAAATGATATTCTCACTAACAATTTAGTCTTAAAATGATATTATTCACTACATGATTCGAACAACACGTAGTCATTTACGCTGCATTCTTCCACAGGGTAGACGTACTTCTCAATCAGGCTCTTGCCGTGACGTACAATTCCGTTTCATTTTATTTTTTTCATGTTGTATCTGTAACTTTTTACAACACTAATATTGTTAAAGTACGTTTAAACCTTTGTTATTTTAATAACACAAAAGTCAATTTAAGCCTATTAAGCAACACTCACAAACTTACGAGTCTCAAATATGTTTCTCGATAATTACATCACTCGCTTCCACATATTTAATAAGTACATAATTTAACTTCCACCGAATAAATTACGCCCTGTTTGCGAGAGCTCTGAATGTCAACACAGTGCCGAGCTTTACCAAGACTGTACCAACCGCACAAAAGCAATTTCACTCATAATGCCAACGTTACAATAATTAGAAGGGAATTAGTAACAAATTATTGCTCGCGAAGAGAAGGTATAATAGCCCGACCGGTCTGGATGGTTCTCATTAGTGTACGTTGGTCCCACGTAGAAGCAGCCTCGTTGTGGCCCTGCATTATTCATGCGGACAATATTGCACTGCCGCATCTGTCTATACGGCTTTTATAACATTGTACAGCTATATCAGATGATGTTCCATTATCGTTGACATTTTGCATTGTGTTCGTGTAATAATTGTTTGATTGGCAGTATTCTAAAGAATAACGCATTACTGTTTTATAATATTGTGTGTATGTTACTGTATAGTAAATAGGTGCTAAGATGGGTGACCAGTTAGAGCACAATAACTCAGTTCCACCTAACAAAAATAACTTTATATATAGCTTACTTTTAAAAGCAAATAATTGTATCAAACCTTTACAAATTATTTAGAGAATTGATTAAATCAATACAAATAAATAAAATTGAAATGTCCGTTTGTAATGTTAAAATAATATTTTTTTATGCTCATTCAAATATTTGCATGATACCTATGCCTAAAAATCTGTTTTTGAAATTTTTGTCTGTCTGTCTGCCTGTTTGTTCCGGCTAATCTCCGGAACGGGTGGACTGATTTCCACGGGACTTTCACTGGCAGATAGCTGGTGTTATAAGAAGTAAGTTAGGCTACTTTTATTTTGAAAAAAGAATTAGGGTTTTGTAAATATTTGTAAATATGTGCACGTGAGCGAAGCTGCCGCCAAGTTGAGCAAATAAAAATGTTACCTTTTCGATTCCACCTCTAATCCATCCCATCGTAATCACCATTACCGATATCCACACCCATGCACAGCGGCTCCAAGCTTTTTAAGCTCGGAGCCGTTGTGCATGGATTAGTTACTTACAAATTTATATTGCAGCACTATTGAGTAGTAGTAGGGGGAGACCTTGTAACCTACTCGGTTACCACTTAGCCACGAGGGCTAAGTAGTAACCGAGTAGGTTACAAGGTTAATACTAGCCAGGTCAGTCTTCGGATAGGTGACCATTCTTAACACATCGGGACCCCTCCGTGCCTCGGAGAGCACGTTAAGCTGTCGGTCCCGGTTGCCATACGAACATCTGAGGCATTTCGTTACGGGTAGTTTGAGCCCTAAAACGTCAGACAATCTGGTCTAACTACAGAACTGTGATATCGCCTAGTACTTGGGTTGTGGAGGTTTGATGGCAGTCGCTTCACGTAAAATATCAAAGTTCGGCCGTATCATAGTTAGACTGAAAGCCGACCCCAACTTAGTTGGGAAAAGGCACGGAGGATGACTACTTAAGTAGTAGTGCTGCAAGATGTAATTGAATAAAGCAGTTCTTTTAAAACAATATATAGTGTTCAGGCCTTACTCATGGAAACAAGAGCGTAGTTAGTAAAATTATGAAAATTGTTTAAAATTTCAGCATTAACAAACTTATAATATTATTTTATAGCGTTGGTGACCATGAATAATAAAAGTTCCCATAAATGCACGACTGTTACTTGATTTATTTTTAAAGCAGAAAACATAGTATTAACTTCTTCCGTGCGTTTTTACTACTTAAAATCACCAGGTGACTTCAAAAAACCAGAAAAAAATCAGTATATCAAATCCAACGTTATCAACATTTACAATCTTAACCGTGACTTTCATGATTAATATCTCCTTGCCATATGTAATTACTGGCAACATACCTGGTCAAAGGTTTAGATTATTCAGTCTAAACTTCTATAATTAGAAAACTAATATGACTAATTATGCTCTAGCTTTGCGTTATCATAAATATGAATGTCCCATAGCAGTATATACGAGATTTAGCAGCAGTTTGAACAACGTTTGATGAGCTATGAATTCGGGAGCAGCTAGTTCTCATCAGTAATTAGCACCAAATCTGGAACCAGGAAACGCAATATTACCGTGGGAATATGAAAGCTTCACAAGTTTGCAGTGCTCGTCGGCTGGTTCAATATTTCGCACGTCATATGAATACGTCACAAAAGGTGATTCCGAACGTGGCAGTGAAAGATGAATAGTATGAATAGAACGGATATACGACAAATACTCAGTGTTCTTTATAAGCTCGCTGTAGATAGGCATCCGAGGCTGTTATTGGCAATACTCATGCCTCTCTTTTTTACATTATTTGAAAAATAGCTGCAGTAATATTTTTCTGTGTTAATATTGTACAAAAGACTGCACGCATTGACGACTAGCTTTTGTTGTTTTATTTGTACAACAACACGACAAGAGACACAGTTTCGGGTTACTCCTTTTGGAAGTTTTATGGTATAAAAACATAGAAAGAATTTAAATTAATTATGGTAGCAGTAGTTATTCAGAGTACAGATATCAGATTTTGTACACGGTTTGATTGATGAAGTCATTTAAATTACTCAGCATGCTGTTTGAGTTGAACCGTTCGTGTCAGGATTGGCTGGTAATTTCTTTTATCACGGGTCAGCACCTCACCAGGGCTAACGGTCAAATCATATGTTGGAATCGATCTAACTAAAATCACACGGTACTCCTTCACAAGTTGGTCTATTGCAAGGGATTTGGGTATTACTTAGAATTAAGTCCCCAAGAATTCTTGAACAACAGGCGGCCACACCGTTGAGTGCAAAGAGTCTTGCTTGCTCCTAACCCTGCCCCTCTGAAAATGTCACACCACTCAGTCTCAGGCCCTCTGCATCTGCATTAGAAACAGGCAGCCCTTTTATCTTTGGGTCATGGAGGTTGGAGATTGCTAAAATTTTGTCTTTCAAAGTACTTTTGCTTTGTTTTTAACTTTTTATTATTTTTTCGACATTCAAGCTGTTGTCTTTATTTTAATACATAAACAAAAAGGTACCGAAAGTTTGACTCGGTTCAACTCAGTCTAGTTTCTCTCGGAAATGTAGAATCATTTCCGCGTCAGTAATGCGCCTAAGAAATTAAATTTCAGAAATGGGTAGCAACTCGGATTTTGGTTAATAATATCACTTTGAAAGCACTGCTGTAATGTACGTTATTGCTATCCACTAGTTATTAAGATAATTTGAACAAACCTACTTAATATTCTAAAGGCGTGGTCGTTAGATTACAGTAGTGTAAGGTTTTTTTTTTGGATACCAAGTAGGCAAACAAATACACTTAAATATAACCGTTTCCATTTGTGTATAAAAATGTGTGGAGAAATACAATATTACGCTACTAGCGCTCCTTAGCCACATATCACAATATTTAACTAATAAAATATTGTTTGACTGGTAGAGTAAGGAATGAATAGGTAAGAAAACGGTATGGGTTGAAAGAATATGTAGTGACAAGAAGGAATGCTGCGATGGTTTGGGCATGTTGAGAGGATGAGTGAAAAGCGAGTAGCTACAGAATTTTGTAAGGTTCCTATGAGTGAGCGAGTTGTTGCAGGTAGACCCGAAAGATATACTGCTGATCGGCGGCGGTGATCGGCGGTACACTGAAGAAAAACGTAACCACCCAGCGTGCATGAAAGGTCTGGTGAATGTGGAAAAGGCGTAAAGTGTATGTCAGGATAGTGGCAAATGGCTTTCTGTCATCTCTGCCTACCTCGAGCGGCAATAAGGCGTGACGATAATATTGTATACAAAAATATGCTGAATATGAAAATCTATTCTCCCTTTTTAATAAAATAACCCTTTGGATAGAAAACAATATCTGAATTTGGGAACTAATTTGAATTCATAATCTTATAATATGTATATATCTTTGTTTCAGGGGAATATTGCTACAAAACCAAAGACGGTACAGCGATGCTATCAAAAGTTTCGAGAGAGCAATTTACTTTAGACCTTCAATGGCTCGTGAGTACTTGAGATAAATTAATTATTAAAAACAAAGCCTCCTTGGTATTTCTTCATAGCTCTTACTAATAATTTGATTGTTCAATCAAATTATTTTGTGGAGAGTCTGCAGTCTCCTCATTCTCTTCAAATTTTACTTATTGTTTCAAATATTAAGGGTTTATAAAATTTTCATTGTTAAATAGAACACAAGAATAACTTTTGAACAATAGAACTTAGAATTGTGAATACCAGCCAGTTTAAAATATTTATTTTAAATATTTCGAATCACTTCAGTACTTTGAAGTCAAGTTGTTTTCTGTTGTGAACTTCTATGTTCTAAACTAGTTGTGCGGTTTGCCGGAACTAAAACTAGTAATAAGTACAGTAATATTGATCTGTATGTATATTAACCAACTGTAGATAGAGAAAGTTTAGTTTAGTATTTATTGATTATAGCCAGCTGTCTTGATGAATATTTCAATTTAACGTCGTTAGGAGTTTGGGAAAGACATTTTAATGCTAAATTATATATGTTGGTGTGAAATTTAATAACATAAATATTTTAGTTGCCTACGTAAATCTTGGGACATCTTTAATGGCTGATGGGCGTCTCGCTGAAGCGGCAAGTGCTCTTCGGGCCGGTTCTCGAGCCGAAGGTGTTCGGGTTCGTGACCGGCGAGAACACGACGCTGCAAGAGTGTCAGCCCTCGTTCAGCTTGCAGCGCTACATTCACAACGAGGCCACTGGCATAAAGCCCTTTCAGCGTACAAAGAAGCGCTGCAAATTCTACCTGACACAAACACTCCTATCGTTGGCTGGACGCGACATGTAAGAGAATCTTCTAACATTAAGGCACGTAGCATTTTAACAAGCATATAACGTAGTTACATAGTATCCACGTGTCGACAGCTACTCTTACACTGCCGGTACTGGCTCCAATCCAGAACTTTTGAATCGCCCACTCCGAAACAGCGAATAACGAAATCTTTCCTGTTACCTATTTATAAGGAGCGTGACCTCCTTCAGAAAATATATTAAGACTTACCACAATTTTTGTTATTTTGAGTGAGATTTTATTACGCACTAGATCTTCTTATTTATTTATTAAATAGTACAAGCACATCACACCTAATGAAATGAATACATTCACAATTATATTTTAAGGTATTCCATCTGATATGTATGGCACTTATGGTGTACATAACATTGGCTAGTTACAGTTGAGTTCAAAATAAAATAATAAAAATTATGTAAACATATATTATAATAAATTAGTAAACAAATTAAACAAGCTAAACAAATTAATCAAATATTAGTTATTTGAGCTTTAAAACTATAAAATTTAACTATAAAGTCTAATTAGATTGTTTCGTATGTTATAAAACAATCTATAGGCTTTAGTAAAATATAGAAATATTTAATAATGTTTTATAATAAATCTGTTAGCAACACACTGTTTCACTATGATTTGTTAGTATGATCTGTAAACAATGTACAGACATATTATGTAGTATAGCTAATACAGGTTTTTATATCATAACATTTTCCGTTTTTAACGGTTTATTGTCGATTTTAACTTCTACAATATTTATAAGTGATCATAGAGAGCAATGTTGAAACCCGCAGGTTTTAGTCCTATATATCTAACCAATTACACTTTAAAATAATATTTTTTTAAGGGAATTGAACTGTTTTTTTTCTTAGGCCCTTAACGTATCTTACTTCTTTGTAATATCGTTAGACATAACCACAGTTAGATATAACGATATAACCAAAGACGTTACAGTTATGTCTAATGTCAAATTTAAAAATTCTAGGTAAATACTTATACTAATTTTAAAATTTGAGGAACACTTTAAAATTTTGAAAAACACTATTGTCATCAGGGTGAACCTACATTTTTTATTATTTTTACAGAGTGTCCTTTCAATGGTGGGGGAAATCTATGTGCAGCTGCAACAGTGGCCATTAGCTGAGAACAGTTTACTATCGGCATTGGCGGCATCTCCACATCATGCAGGGACGCATGTCACACTAGCTCAAATACTTGCTAGAAACGTAAGTTCATTTCTACTTTCGATAATACAAGACTAGCACAAGTCAAGAGTCGCAAGAATTCGAACTTAGAAAGAAGAATTTGAACTCGAAAAAAATTGGTTACCAGCCGGGCTTAGAGATTTGCCGGACGGGGAGGTATGTTGTAAATCATGTGCAGCTTGCACCTTCACCGTAACTGCACCCTCTGCTACTCAGTGGCATTCAAAATATGATGCTCAGGCCTCAGCAGAATATTGGTCCAAGGTAACCTACATATCTTTTTGCTATAATAAGTGCGAGTCGATATGGATCTACACACTTTTGACTTTCTCAATTCTTTTCTTTGAGTGATTTTTTGACGGTTATTTGATTTTTCATTTTTACACAAACGAATTTTTCTAAACCCGTCCTAATGAATAATTATGAACTATCTAAATATATGATGTAATTTTTAAATTTATAACGCAATGACAAATTGATAAAAAATTTAGGTTCCTGCCCTTCTTATCCATCTAAATATCCATCATCATCTTAAGTCATTCCAAATTCCATATTCCTCCGTTGGCGAAATTTGCTTAAAAAGGGTAGGGTAGCACCGTTCACGTATTAATATATTGAAGAAGATACCCAGAACGTATCTAGTACTTTTACGTGGACTGAAAATAAAATCATGGCAAAAAAAGTGATCATCTTTAAAGTTAATAGAGAAAAATACAGATACACATAATTTATATTTATACTGTTAGCAGCGTGACTATAGAGTCACGATTTTTTATTACATACTCGTAGTTATGTTTAAGAGATTAGATATGTGCCTCTGCAGAAAGAGTGTATAGACACTCTTTCTGCAGAGGCACATATCTAATCTCTTAAACATAACTATGTAATAAAGAATAGTTATGTGCCCGTATTACCGTACCTAGATATTTTACAATATTATGAATGACTAGCTGCGCCCCGCGGTTTTACCCGCGTAAGTCCCTCGTTTAGTTTTCTTTTTTGTGCAAACTTCACATAAACTATCTACTAAATAGTCCGAACAAAGCCTAAACATTTGATTTGGAAAGGTGAGCCCGTTCTTGAGTTATAAAATTACAACGAAAAGTGGCATTGATTTTTATATATATGAATAAACAAAACGAAAATGGAGATCATTATGTAATGATTTATTCAACACTGTTAAAAGTTCGATCGTATAGAGAAAAAGTGTTATAAGTATCCCACGGTAATATGTTTTACAACCAAAGCTTCATTATCATAATTGCCTCATAAGAACACCTCAGGAAGCGACGGCGACTACCCGTCTACTCTTAGCGAGTCTATAAATATTTTATATAGCAATAGATGACGACGTGCACTAAATTGTTTACATGCATTTGTTTAACGTGCCCGAGGAAAATAAATGGTTTATTTTTTATATCGACAGTGAGTAGCAATAGTAGTAGGACTATTAAAATCTACATAATATTATAAAGGCATAAACTTATCTATTTAACGGAACATACTCGACTGTAAAACTTTTTACACTTGAGTTTCAAGTGCTAATTCGAGGCTAATAGATCAATTGGTCATGATTGGTCATTACCTGAAAACTGTGAAGACACTACGTGTTCATGGAACGCCTTTGAACACGGATGGGAATTAGTTTCCGGTAGTTAATATCTGTCGATGCTGAGCTGAGCAATCTATTCTGTTAGAACATCGGTTTCACTTGTGCATTGTCCATGTTCATCTTCTGTTTTGCGGCCGGCTCCTTTTTATTCATATGTTAAAAGAAGCAGAACTATTTCGGTTATTATTCTACCTTTATTACTTCCGTAGCATAAGTTCACAGTGGCAACTGAGACATAGCATAGTGGTAAAGTGTGAGTGTATTACATCTGTGTAGGAACGGATGTTACGTCCCTCCAATAAAAAGGGAGGATTCACCGACTAGGCGAGGTGATCACCTGGCCGACCGCGGCCCAACGGCTTATGTTGGGAAGCTGTATAATTGTATTCTTATTGGCACGAGAGTTTTCATTGCACCGAAGCTCTGGATGGGTTTAACCGCTGGAATTGTGGAGTGGCTTGCGCTTGTTCGTTCTAATTGATCTTTCCACTCGACTGTTAGGACCTGGCAAAGCTGGGACCGTTGAACTTCGATTTCACAAATATCAGGTACCGCTCTAGTGCCTCTCTGCGCTATAGGTATAATGACGCAAGGGCTTTCGCCTCTAAGTCCGCTTATAAGACCGCTCTATAAAATTATTTAATGACGCTAGAATATTCTTTATATACGAGTACTGTTATTTAATCATATATTTCTTTACAGGCTAGTAGAAGCATGGAGGCGGAAATGTGGTTCAAAAAAGCTCTAACTTTAGCACCTAATGATCCATTAGTCAGAGATCAGTTTGGTAAGTTATTTTTTTTATTGCTTCTATTTATCCTGAATTGTCCCTTTTAAGGACCAAAACATTGATTTTATTTCTTCACGCATTTTTAAATTGTATTCATGTCGTTTGTACCTATCTCACAGGTCTATTAGTTGTTTAGTTTTTTTTTAATCCCACTCTATGTGTTTTATTGGCACTCTACTATTCCAAGAAGACAGTGACTTTCATAGCAAGGGCTCATCGGCCTTGACATCTATAGTAGACGATTTATGGAGTAATGTCAGAGAGACATCGTTTTTGGCCGTAAAGAGCGATACGGGAACGACACACCATACCACAAGCATGACATGAGAAGTTTGCGGTTGATGACACTGAGCCGCCTTGATGTCGCCTTTCTTGCCAAAATCACAATAAAAAGGCAAAAAGCACTATTTTTCTTTACACGCCTGTAGACTGTAGCGATAAATTACATTATATTCATGGACAAAATCCTTCAGCTTTTATAATGAATAGGAGATTGGATGGTAGATGAAGTGTTTGAGATAATTTCTTTATAACTCATTGTACATAATCTAGAGGTTATGTACAATGAGTAATAAAGAAAAGGCTCTTGGCTGAGTGGTATCCGAGTAGGTTAGCACATTATGAGGTTAAGGAATGCTAGCCAGGTCAGTCTTAGGATGGGTGACCATTCTTAACATTTTGAGAGCCCTCCGTGCCTCGGAGAGCACGTTAAGCCGTCGGTCCCGGTTGTCATACGAACATCTGTGGCATTCGTTACAGGTAGTTGGAGCCTTAAAAAAAAGTTCGACAACCTAGTCTAATTACAGAACTTCGAAATCGCCTAGTACTTGGATTGTGGAGGTCTGATGGCAGTCGCTTCACGTAAAAGTCAAAGTTCGACCGTATCTTAGTTAGACTGAAAGCCGACCCCAAGTTAGTTGGAAAAAGGCGCGGAGGATGATGTACATAATCTAGAGCAGTCTAAGGGCTTACTCGAGTAATAAGCTGAACATGGTCGAACCAGATATTTTCTGTGCCCATAAATAGTCTACAACCATAAGTGTCTACAGTCAAACATAAGCTTTAAACTAAATGAAAGACGTACTCAACTAATTCCAACACGTGCAGTTAATGGCATCTGCAGTCTTTTCAAGCAATTAATTTCGCGTATAATCCCGCATTTTTTACCTCTTAAATGACAACAAAGGTATAATCAGAATTATATACTTACACATTTGAAATTACTTCAAAGACTGTACAACAATGACAATAGTAAATTGTATATTTTTTGTGTTAGAATAATTTTACAATGTCGGGCTGTCAGTCCGGTGCCTGAATACACTAAAAGCCAGTCAGATATAATACTCGTTATGTCGACAGCAAAACAGTATTTTTAACCGACTTCAAAAAGGAGAAGTTTAAATACAAAGCCTCAGAATTAAGGGCACATGTAGTGTGTTTGTTAATTCTTCTTGAAATAAAGTAACATTGACGTTTAAAGTGATTAATGATATTATTATTAACCGACTTCAATAAAAGAGGAGGTTCTCTCGGCTGTATGTAACATCTTTTTTATAACTTATTCAATTTAGTGCAGGAAGTTGCTAGACAAACTAAAAATGTTACCTCCTCATCTACATAAAGACTTCAAACAGACAAGAAGGTACCTAGTGCCCTTATAATGTTACATATTGTATTAAAAGTATCGCATAAATTATGGTGTTTTAAATTAAGTTTGTAATTAATTAATCATTTTTCAGTTTGTTAGTGAGTCACCTTAAAAGATCCTTAGTATTATTCTTTCTTTTAGTTTTATTCCTCTTTAATATCATCATGTGGCAATAGAAACTAGTAGGAATCTATTCTATACATATTAATACGTGTAAATCTTTCATCATTACTTGCTGATTTGTATGAGCCCGATTGGTGTGGCCCCAATTGGCTTATATAATACGTGTGCATCTGACACTTTTTTTTTCAATTTTTATTTCTATTGGATGCAACTATTTTCAACTGACTTCTATTTACATACATTTAAGTAATTTCTTTTCTATTTTTCAATAATTAATATGCGCAATAAAGAAGTATGATGGTGCTGTGAATATTGCAATGTTAAATTTTACATTGGACGGCAAAAAATACAGAACAATAAGTTATCTTTATACAACTGATTTTGCATGTTCGCATGTGTACAGTATATTGTAGTAGTAACGTGGGAAACTTGGCCGTTCTGTGTGTTTCATACAAGCGCGTACACATACGCGTTGAGTATTATACCATTATGTGAATTCAATTTTCTCTTCTAATGTATCATGTGGTTCATTTTTTTTTAGTGCATTTAGTCTTGTTTCCTAGTTTGACATTATTTATAGTTGGCATAATACATATCGCCTTAATTATTCTTTTTTTTTGTATTTGAAACGTATTACGAAAACTCTATTTTTCTGTTTTATTACTTACTTACGTCGGCCTTTATTTAGAAATTCTCACTAGACATTAGATTATTTGTCTAAAATAAATACCTACACCGAAATATTAAAAAAAAAACAAAATATGTATTTAGATAAACGAATGAGTATGTAGTACTTTTGGAAACCAATTATATGTTAATATCAAAAAATAAAAGATTTTGTTCGCCCATTGTGAAAAGATTTCAATCATTCTTTTTTCAGAGAGTTTTTTTTCATTTCAGAGGCTTTACAAAGAAATTTCCCTTTATTCAAAATCCATAAACATTTTTTTTTGTAATGCTTGTCAGACCTACAACACCAGTTGAAATGAAATATAATATAATTATTGTATTGGCTAAACGATGTTAACTAGTATTATATAGTGAGTGATTAATTTATTCTAAATCTGTAATTTTTTGGCATAGGTATGTTCCTAAGATCACAACGCCGGCTTCGGGAATCGGCAGAACAACTAGTTACGGCAGCCCAGCTTTCACCAAGTGACGGCGCCCGAGCAGCTTCTGCGGCCCGGGCGCTCAGAGATGCACGACGTTGCCGTTCCGCAGAACGGTGGTATGCGCGTGCCGTGCAGTTGAGTCCTGATGTAAGTAATAAAAACCAGATTTAGGAACAATGTGTAAAATAGGTAATCTTCAACTACTGGGTTGATGTTAAAATCTACCCGTTAATAGTATGAAATCATCAAGAAGTATATATGTATGATATCAAGAGCTTATGTAAATAATTCTATGTATTTTTTGCTACTTGTCTAAAATAACAAGTAGCAAAAAGTGCATAGAATTAATAACCATATAAGTTGTTTAAAAAATGATCTTAACAAAAACCTGCTTCTACACAGTGAAGGGGTTATGGTCCTTTTTGAACATAAATAATAATCATTTCTGTTTTATTTCGGTACCTCAGCCATAACCCTTCCGTTGGTTAGTTAAATACTGTCAAATATAACGCTTTGATGGACATAATAAGACTTCGTTATTGTCAAGGTTTCCATTCCAACCAAGTGGGTCGCTATATAAATTGACTTTATTTTAACAGTACCTATTAAAATTGATGCTCGTTTCAAGGTTCAAAGTAGAACAAACAGTGTTTATTTAGGTCGTCAAATCACCTGAGACTTGTAATAAGGACAAGTTCTTTATTGACACACATGCCACAGTTAAAAGCATAATGGTGGAGGTAAATATGTATTTAGGGTAATTATGAACCAGCTAAAAATAAAAGCTTGTCATTGCTTAGTTTTATAAGCACAAACATTTTACTGTTAAAAAGTTTTTTTTTTTTTATCTATTTAAATATTAATAATAACTTGACACATCTCACACACCGTCTGATCCCAAACTAACCAAAGCCTGTACTATGGGAACTAAACTGCTTATAAATATTTCCAAATATGTAATTATTCTTATCACACAATTATTTGTCCTGGGTGGGAATCGAACTCACGACCTCTGTCTCAACAATCAGGATCACTAACGGACCAACAGGCCAGTCTAATTTATATGAATTCTGCGAATAGATGTAAATAGTTTACTGTGTAATCACCCATGTAAGCCGCTACTCAAAGCAATCTTTGCTATATCCACTATTGACTAAATTTGAACGAATCGCTGAACAAAGGGATAGGGTTATATGGAGTAGTGAGCAGTTGCGGCTTGTTTAAACTACCTACTAAGGACTTTTGCCAGATCAAGGCTCATCCGCTTGCTATTTTCTTTAAACCTTCTTTTACGATCTTTGCGTTTCTAACTAAGCCTGAGGTCGGACATATTAATATGAAGGATAGTAGAAGACATTTTTATGGTATATGGGGAGGGGCTCGTGGCTAAGTGATAACCGAGTAGGTTAGCACATTACAAAGTTAAGTAATACTAGCCACGTCAGTCTAGGATAGGTGACCATTATTAACACATTGAGACTATCTAACTACAAAACTTCGATATCGCCTAGTACTTGGGCTGTGGAGATCTGATGGCAGTCGCTTTACGTAAAATTTCAAAAATTTTACGTACGCGTACGCGTACGCGTCAGTACTAAAAGCAGTCGTTCTTATACTAGTATTTAAATATTAGATTACTGGTCCTAATCGCCTATGGAAAAGAGCATTACGGCGTTGGCGACTGTGTTCCTAATTACACCATAGAAAAATTGAAGGCAATTGGCACACGCAATCCTAAAAACCCAATGAAAAATAACGCTCGGGTTATTGACACCGCAGTCCTACCGTACATTGCGACAAATCTTACAATGAATATTTTATATAAACGTTATTCTACTATTATTTAATTTCTTTAAACAATCGGAAAAATGATCCATAGAATAAATGTTATGTTATCATAATATCTTATGACGTTATTTTCTCTATATTATTAAATAGAGAACATAGGTACTTCAAAGAATTTGGAATTAAATATTGTTTCGATTGCAGGATGCCGAGTACCATTCTAATTTTGGTGCCATTCTCCACTTAAACGGGAAGTATACAGCCGCAGCGACGTCCTACCGAAGAGCGTTACAACTTCAACCAAACGATGAGATCACAATCACGAACCTAAAAAGAGTTCGAGCACTGATGAGCAAAGAACGCAGAAAATAATCTACCAAATTCCTCATATATATCAATACTTCATCTAGAAGAAATAAGATGTCAATTGCCAAAAAAATATTCTTAGTAACAAATACAATTTATTTTATGCATTTGTATATAAGTATATACATACATATAATATACATATACTGAGTTATAATAAATGAGTACCACGTTGTATTTTACTTAAATGTTATTGATATGTTCATATGTTCTGAGTATCTTTTTATAACAAAATACAGTTTAGGTGAGTCTTCATCTTTTTCTATCGTATCTATAGCTCGTTATTTTCTTTATGGCTTGCTTGGTGTGCTGTCACGATGCTGCTTATTTATTCTTCAAGCGTATCTATATGAGTTCAGCGTTCGCAGCATAACAGTAAGTATGGCATGGTCTGTGGGGCAAGGTGACAGTGACAGATTGAAAAAAATAATTTAAAACTTTGAAATTAAATATAAATCATTTCTTAATCACTATAATATTTACATGGCAACTTTTCAATTCAATTACAAAGATTGTAAGAGCAGGTGTAATTCCTTAGCTATTCCGGGTATGCCCCAATTTTATTATGTATAGGCACTACTACAACAAGGTAACACTTTCTTAATGAATTTTGTTTAACAAGCATTGCAAAGATCGTTAAAGATAATAAAATAAAATAGAAGAAATGGTAAACAAACTAATTTGCCAGCGGCTACATTTTTAATGGTTTGCTAGTAGTACCATTAATTATTTCAAAGCCTGAGTGTTCTCTTTATTATAAAGAGTATTCCTTGCAATACCTGCCTTATTTTGAAATGTAATCATCATTAATTGACTTACACACATTCTCTGACTAAGCGTTCTAAAAAAGAGTAGCTATGAATTGTATTACCATTCTATGTTCACGATAGCATCTCGTTCATATCAAATGGAAAAATTTCCGAGGGCTTCGTTCTCACTAAACCCAATAAAATAGTTGCTACCTTGTTAAAGTCTAGCATTAATCCCTCAAACATCTCATACAAAAGGTTTAGTAACATGAGAATACTACCGCCTAGAATACTAAGATCGTTTTAATTTTATATTTTTTAGTAATCTAAACTAAAATTATTTTGCCAGATTTTTTAGGGAAAAATGCTTTTACATCAAATTAAAGTTATGTTTACGGTTTGTAACGGTAGCTAATTTGCTAGTAGTGACATTTTGTATATTAAAAAAATGAAATCTAAACTTTATATGCATCTAAACTATATTTACTTTTATGGAATATCCTTCCGGATCATCCGGTCACATAATTATCAGTTTTTTTAGTGGTAGCATGACAAATGCTCTTTGCAATTTTCAAGTATATTTTATTTATTTTTGCGCTTATTAAAGTTTAGCCTTAGCAGAATGTGGGATAAATATGAGATTTTTAGTTATTCTAAAAACACAACTTTTTGTAATTTTTTTTTTTTTCTATATGATCTTTGATTTATTGCTGGCTGGAAATCCACACAAAAAGGGGTGTAGATGAGGAATCGTGCACTACAACATTAATAAACGCATTATTATTTCCTGTGATGTACTCGATACCTGTAGCAGGTAAGTGTAGTTTGAAAGTATAGATTTGTGTCTGTTTCTGATACAATCTCAATATGCTATCTAGAACTAGACACCGCAATTTTTCTTCGGAGAAAGATATCTTTTTCAAATTGCAGGTTAATTTAATCATACTTATAAATTAAATCGAACGTTCCAACTTCCCAGTATAACACTGATCAAGTTTTCATGATTTCCGTTTGCTATAGTCAGTAAGTATTCACATAATCTATTATCATTCCATAATAAAGAACATATTGCGTAATTAACTGAAATCCATAATTTTCTTCAAAATGAGGTCACGTGCTTAACCATTTAATAAATAACTATGACGTTGTGTTAAAAGCTCCTTTACCGAGTTATCGAGCATAAGAAAATCTGAAATCCGTTTCTTAAACTTCGATTTTAGAATACGTTGAGGGTCTAAAACAATTTCATAGAAGTAGTTAGAAATTATTGTAAATAGTTTTTTAAACTAAACTATTTTATACGTGTGCAAATATCTGCAAATTATTTCTATTAATAAAAGAAAATAATTATATCGATTGTTATTATTTTCGTCTTCCATTACATTTCAATGTTGTCTGTTTCTTGTGGATAACAACAAACTCAACATTACAGATTCGTTCAGTCAAAAGGTGTAATACTTGATGATACACAGTATTATAGAATAGCAGGCACACAGGGTTTGTCTGGTATGCTAATGTCTTAACTCATGTGTTATTCCAGAAGCTAAGGCTGTGTTTGTTTTAATTATGTAGCAGGTTTCATTCATCGATCAATCTAATGCGACGACCCCTCTTAAACTGACTAAAGCCGAACGTATTACGAATAAATAGTCTTTACAGCGTGTACTGATTTATTACGTGTTATTTTCTTCGTGCTACCGTGCTTCCAATTGCTAGACGTGTAGTAAATAAATGTTTTATTCCTGAACTCCTAAATTCTTTTTGATCTACAAGTAATTATATAAGATTAAAGACTGCGTATGTAAATTTTTACTGTAATAAAAATTCCCATTCTGCGATGCACAGTTCAAATAGCGCAAAATAACGTGGAAGCTTACTCAAGATTATTCGCAGCTCGCATTCTTGACTGAATTGTCATGTAACATTCATAAGTTACTGACAGCTTGCATTTAGAACGTATCAGGGATTGCAATACAGTATATTCGTTATATTGTAAATCAGTACACAGCTGTATAAAACGCTCGATCGCTGCTTCTGAGGAAAGCGAGGAAAATTAATATCGATATTATTTCCAGTAAACATCCAGCATTACCTGTTGTAACTGAATATCTGAATGTATATTTCTATTGTAGCAATCCTAAGAAACCCTCACCCACACCCACTGGAATTTCTGTGATGTTTGGGGCTTCAGTATGCCGCAAGTTTCAGTGTAAGGCATTTTACGGGTTGCTAATTTGTAACGATAATTATTTTTATAGTGTCATAAAATTCACTGAATTTAAAAAATAATTAAGTTATTTATGAAATAAATGGCTTTGAATAGTCTACTTTACTACATTTTGATTGTTTTACTTGTTTTCAATGATTGGGCGCCAATTTTTGTGATCGATTTTATTTTACAAAGTCTGAAACATATCTATGTCGTGTTTGTGTAAACATACAAAAAGACATTATTGTTATTATGTATGAAAAGTTGTAATATAAAATTGTTGTAAATAAACAATATATAAGTCGCATATTGAATACCGTATAACGATAAAAGCATTTTTATACTTCTGATTATAATTATTTTTTTGTCATTTTACTTCTCACACCTGTGACAATAAATGTAAATTACGCTTTGTAGTAATAGAAAAATGCCAAAATAAAATGATTTCGGTTTCTTTGAGCAACTTGTAATTGTAAAGAATTCATAAAGAAATAATTTAAAGGGCGCTACTGTATTGCGATATGAAGGGTTTCTCAATGAAATTTTCAATGGTTTCGGTAACAGGAAATATAAGATTGCATGTATATATTAGGTATTGTTAAGGTTCTTGCGTCTAAACGCAGCGTGTGTCCAATAGCAGAAGGGCTCTTTGAATATTCTTTACTTAACTTCAAAATTTTATTGATATTTAACAATACCGTCATTGCACTTATAAAGCGGATCTATGTACACAAACAAATTATACAACGTTTATAATCGTAAATCTAGTAAACCCCATTGGACCGGTTTTATCAGCGCAATATCGTTATTTCACTATCTTTTTATTTCTAAATAAATTGAAAATATAAAATTGTCTATTAAATTTGCAAAGCATAAAAATAATTGCATATTTATAAATAATTGCAGAATGTGTATGCTTCTTTAAATTAGAAAACTTCAATAATATTATGACTAATTGAAAAAAAAAATCTTCCTGCTACGCGCCCACCTCTTCAAAAAAAAAAGTATAAAATTTATTCCATTTCATTTTAAAGATGTCGCTTTCCTTTCGCATAATATTTGAAACAACTGAAATCATTTCAGATTTCCAACTAATCGTGCCATATTTTGATACGTCGGTACAAAAAGACTAGATATTTAATACAGTATTGTTATTTATTCAATAGATCTAAATCTTATCTCACATGTACGAAAAAGTTTCGACGCTACTCTGTACCTAAAAAGGCATTTATGAAGATAGCTATAATTTTACGGTGGGCGCGATTTGATTACAAATGTACTGGAACCACGTTTTATCATATTGTTTTGATATTAATAGTATATAGGTATTACAATTATTGTACTTCCAATAATCATTACATCAACTTTTTTGTCGTAACATTTTTCACCTACTAATAGTGGGTATACTGTAAGTAAACAATTGAGGAATTGTAATCACTATTGTTTTTATTGAATAGTAATAAATAGGTATATACATATATTTATGGCGTTATGCAAGTAAACCTGCAAATTCCCAAAGTGATATTATATGTTGGTAATTTTGTAAATAAAAGCTTCAATATTTTATGTAATGTTTCATTTTTCCTTTTTTTTATTACGTTTTAAAGAATACTATGAGAATGTAGGGTTTCTCACTTGTTTTCCCTTTGAGTTTTGCCCCCATTGCCTAAAAACTTTGTTTCGCCCACCCACCCTTTGCTACAGGGCGAAAACATTTTTAATAGTTTTGAGGCACCCGTACGCCCCCTTTTAAATATATACGTGAAAAGAATGATTGAATGAAGAACGATTATGAACGAAATTATGAAATAAAACTAATAAATTTGAATATGGACGTTGTTTCATTTAGTATGTTTCTTAAAATAATATAATTAATGGTCTATTAAATAGCTTAACAACAATTAGCATGACTGTACTTTTACATGTTTTGTAATAAGGGGCGAACACTAACCTCAGCACAATCTCACCTTAAAACAAAAATAGAAAACAATATTATAGTCCGTGGGCCCTGGAACAATTTTTTTAATGAAGGTAATAAACCTTCAAGCTAAAACTTAACCGACCTATTCGTATTACTGAGTCGGACAAGTTTTTGCACGTGCCAAGTCTGAAATAGGCAGCATTTTTACTCCCCAGCCCTGCAAACATGTCGGTTTAATGATAGTATGTTTTTTATTACCTACCAATAAATTTTCATTCTAATTACAAGATAATAACGGTAAATTGAAGAAATAATGCTTGTTGGACGAAATGGCCGCCACCGTTCCAGCGTCCGACTCGTGCAACTTGTCGAAAATCCCAAGTCACCACCAGTGGCAAATTCATGGTGGTCAGATGGTCCGGAGGGGAATTTTCATGGGTAGGTTTTTTTATTACCTACAAGCTAATACTTGGTGAATCATCTCATTTGTATATTGTAAGTCGTCAGGTACAAGTGTCCGACAAAAATTCAAATGCATCTTGTACCGAGTCCGACGCGGTGAACATGTTGATTTTCGGGTAGTTATTTTATTTATTACCTCTTGTCCGCTACGTACAGCATATGTGAGAAAATACATTTTATATTCAATAGAAAAAGTGTCCGACAGAAACGAAGCAGCGTATAGCTCAGTCGCGTATAGCGTAGTCCGACAAATTTCATGTTTATTATTTATAACGAAAAATTCGAAAAATAGTGAAAGTAATGGATAAAGATTAATTAGCTACATCATTATGTTTCTACAACTTTACAATTTTCTCAAATTTTAGTACTTTGTGTACATTACTGCGGTTGTGTACACTACTGTTCATCAAGTTTCTTATACGTTGTTTATTCCCATTTTTGAAGATTTTGCCTCGAATCTAACGAAGTGAGTTAGAAGTTATCCTACAAATAGACCGTTTTTATCAATATATTTTATAGTATTTTTACAACAATAAAACAGTTATTACATATTTTGTTTGTCAAGTCAATAAATTAAGATAATGCAGGGGCATTATTATACAGTCTCTAGAATTTGTATTAGATTTAGTTTTGGATTGCATTGAGATAGCTTATAAACGCATGGAAGTGTTCTGATAGATTGGATGATATTTTTAAAGTAAACCTAGTGGCAAAAACATTGGAAGGCTATGGTCACTCTCTTAATTATTAAGTCTATCATAATTAAGTCATAAAAAAATTAGTCTCAACACCGTTGAAACGAATAAACTAATTAAAATTATAATTTATTAATCTCATACAAACTGAATAGCCTACATCCACCCAACAGGAACCTGCAGCTGGACAGTTCTCCATTATAATAAATAGGTTCGAAAAACCACTACCTGATGCCTTTGGTGATGCGAATAACAGTTAACGATGAGTAATGGGTGCATTTTGTCCCTTAATGATATAAAATATACATGAAGACATCGGAATGTTTTCATAGTAACTATACTAAACGTTGAAATCACACAATTGTACTGGAACCGATGTCAGACCTAATAGCCTAATGCATTATTGAGAAAGTAATCATTCCTACTTCGAACCTAGCTGTTATGGTAGCTATAAAACTACTGATTTGATACTAAAACGAAACGTATGGCGACGTGAAACTCGACAAATTGTGCAATATAAATATTTCAATAAAATTTTCGGTATTGAAATAGTTAATTCGAAAATGTGAAACGTAATGGAAAATTTAAAGGAACACTATTTTTAAAAGACTTGCTAATTTAAATTGTGTACTTAGTTGTACGATAACGAAAATCAGAATTAGACCAGTGAAAACGATTAGCCCTGTTAATAATGTTAACTGATAATGATAGTTAAAAATGAAATATTGATACGAAGATACTGAGACCTGTGAAAAGGTCAACAAAATTTATAAATATTTCTTGACCTTTTTGAATATTCGTAAAATCTGTAAAAGTCAAATAATTTTACATAATAAGGAATAAAGGTTACACGCTAATAACGTAGTAAAGATAAATACTAAATTAATAGCGTTATCCGTATATTATTATTATGACTCATTTAACTAAATAAGCAACTAACACAAAAGTTAAGCAAGCCTTGACTCTAATGATGCAAATATCCTTCTTACGTGCGAAACATCAACTACCTTCAAATCACCATCCCTTTCACATTACTGACTACGTAGGTCTACCAACAAAGACAGCAGTATTTAAGGTGATGGCGATGGTCAACCTCGTAAGTATATTGGTTACTATGGCGCACGTAAATGAAAGCTTGGTAATATCGGTGAAGGAAGTTTCGAATTAACATAATCAAAATTCATTTGGTGTTATAATAAACTTCGTATTACAACTACTGGAACCAATTCTTGGCATAAGGAAGGGATAATTTCCTCTTCATATTAGAAAATAAGTATAGGTACACAGTTTGGCTTCGCGTACTTGCCAACTGTCGTCAGATTGGTTTGACGTATAAAGTGCTTCAGTCTTATTTTTCAAGAGTACTTTTATATGGGCTATAACTTTTCTTAACAAATTGTCTTCTTTTTTTCAAACTGGGACTGCTAGGATACTACTTTTGTCAAAGGCAGAAATGTTGACTCGTGGATTTATGCTATTGTGACGTAAACCGTGTGGTTTTAGTCGGTTTGAGTTCGACTTAACGGCGTCATTGGTCAATCGATGAAGTGGTATTCATTGTACTCTCCAATAAAAACGAGGGTTTACGATGCAACTTATACGTTGAACTCATGATACTAAGGGGCACAATATACAAAGCAGATGAATTTACAACATATTGCCGTAAATACACCATAAGCTTTTATTGTCAGATCACGATTTGCGTCTTCATTTTTTATTTTAATCTGCATGCATTCTTCAGCTGCATGTTGTCTACTGCATGAATACGATTATATATTGGAATCGCATTTAATTGTGAGATCAAATGTAGTAGCATCTTTCGCATGTTATGAAATCAGATTTACCATGGATGGTTTGTTCTGGGTGTCCTTTGAGTTAATTAGTCATAGGTATGTGTGTAAAGTCCTCTGCAACACAAGTAAACTAACTAAAACATACTGCACGACACAAAAGAAATTTCTAGTGTCCTTGTAAAATATGTCCTTTAAAAAAACGTTAAGTGTTTAACACTAACTAGTACATTACTATATTTACATGATTACTTACGACTACTTACATAGATCTAAGTATGATTTAGATATATGTAATTAAGTCTTTACATTCTTGATGAGAAGTGTGAGAAGTAAAGAGTTCTTAATTGCAACAAAACAAATTAAAAAATAATAATAATTCCTAAAACAGGTGACAACTTGCATCTGTCCAACAATAATTAACCTATAGCCATAACATTCTTGTTCTCCAAGATAATGGATCATTATCAACTGCCAGCTGTTTCGGTGCTTAGAAGATAACCATTCTCCCAAGCTCCTCAGTAACCGACAATACGGTTTCCGTCAAGATCACTCAGCTGGAGATCTTCTCGTATACCTGACTCACCGTTGGGCACAGGCGTTTGAGACCAAGACCTCCCCCTTGGTCTGAATTGCCTGTGCCCAACGTTAAGCGCTTCTCTGAAAGCTTCCTTTCTATGGGCTTCCCGAGAAATTGTGCAACTGTATCACCACTTTTCTTGCAGACAGAAGCATCAAGGTCGTTGTCGTTGTCGATGGTGCATGCTCCGACTCAAAGTCTGTCAATGCTGGTGTCCTACTGCTCTGTCCCATGGCTGCGTGCTATCTTCCACACTGTTTCTTTTGCATATGAATGGCAATTCAAATCAGCAGCATTCATTGCGTTCACCGCCAAAAATATACTGTTTGTCATATTACCTCGCTTTGAGAGCACTTTCCTAACTACAATAGCCAGCATCGGAATCCCTAGCGTCGATATATGACAAAGTCCAGTTTCGCGGTCCCTTAGATTCTAAGGGACCGTGAAACTGGACTTAGAGGGTAGGCCAAATTAGCCTCGAAAAAGCTTAGTGTGCTGAACAGATCGAGAAAGTATTACACTCCGGCCCACCGTCTACAACTTTATAAGGCACAGATTCGGCCGCATATGAAATACTGTTCTCATCTCTACTGCATAGATAATAGCATAGCATAGCATAATATATAGAGATGAGAACAGTATTCCATATAGGACACTCCAGTACCAACTTTTCTCTCTGAACCGCATTCAACAGAGAGCGACTCGAATCGTCGATTGCCAGGATATTTCAGATCAGCTTGACCCCTTGGCGATGCGTAGAGGTGTAGCTTCACTCTGCATTCTCTATCACTGGTATTATGGGGAGAGCTCCGAGGAATTGTTGGGACTTATACCGGCCGCAGCGTTCGGCCATCGTTCAACGCGCCAAAACTTTCATCCCCATCACTAGGATACTAGTGATGGGGATGAAAGTTTTGGCGCGTATTGGCACTCGCACCTCGTACAAGCAATCTGTGGAACAAGTTGTCGCGGTATTTCCATACCGAAACGACTTTCAAATATTTCAAGAAAAGAGCTTACTCCCACCTCAAAGGCCAGCAACGCATTTATGACTCTTGAGTTGCAGGTGTACATGGGCGGCGGTAGTCATTTACTATCAGGTGACAAATCTACCCGTTTGCCCCCTGTAGTACAAAAAAACCTCCAACGTATTCATTATAGAGATCTTTTTCTACTGAAAATTGAAATCGTTTGAAACTAATAAAGGTAAATACTTGTAAATATAGATTTATGTTTTTTGACTTAAATTTTTTCTCTAATATTTATTTACCAGACTGGAACAACAATGAAAACAAAACACAAAAGTTTTTGTAAAACCAGATGAAGCGTGAAGTGATTAGATTTCTTGCGTGTTTACACTCGGCGGTATTTTTTGCAACTCCCCAGTTTGGAACTCATGACTGGAAGAAAAGGCGCGTCAAATAAGTTGGAAAAAAGACACTTAGCCCACACACTCGCGCCTTTCCTGTGTACGATAGAGCAGCCCCTAAGCTCCGCAGTAATTTCCCTCGAAGACATTATTTTCCATGCTTCGCGCTCACCCCAAAGCCATTACCATTCGCTTCATCTTCAGTTTCCTTTTGTATTTTGCTTTGACACTTTGTAT
The DNA here is from genome assembly GCA_963859945.1 of Euplagia quadripunctaria. Lineage (NCBI taxonomy): Eukaryota > Metazoa > Arthropoda > Insecta > Lepidoptera > Erebidae > Euplagia > Euplagia quadripunctaria. The sequence goes on along the minus strand of OY982566.1, from coordinate 11,615,056 downwards.
TTGGATTCGATATTGAGATATATTTTCTTTGAGATTAGATAGCTGATTGTATGTTTATTGAGTTTCTAAATTATTATTATGGCAATAACTATTTATGTATGTTGCTTGAAATGAGGGTCTAGCTGACTTTTGTGATCATCATTTATCCAGTTTTGGTTTTATTATGAAGGGCTAGTTATATATGAAGTCAATTGATGTCTTACGAGTATGTTTGTCAGGTAATGACCAAAGACTTTCTTCAATATACGCATAGGTTACTTTCTGATTTAGAAGTAGACTTTGCAAGTTGTTGACAGTCCATGGTATTGGTGTCAAACGAAAAAGATTTTGCGACTTGTATGTCTACATGTACTTTTAATCTACATTAACCCTTTAAAGGTTTGCTATAAAACTTTTCTGTTGATATTTTATTACTAATTTAAGAATTAAATTATTTGCAAAATGGTTTTATAACATTTTATTCACATTTCAGTTTTTATGTTGAATGAGGGAGAATATAGGCTATTTAAAATATCACGTAGTGAACAATAACTACTCAAGTTTAAACCAAAAACCAAAAAAGTAGTTTATTCGGATCATAGAAAAAGTTTATAAATTTTTTTACTAAAAAATATTTTTACGTTTTAGATGACATAACATGTTTTTTAAAATCACCATTTAAAGATTTTTAAGAACACCATTTCTTTTTGCAGTAAATCTGGTGCGATTTTTTTTTTACATATTCATAAATAAAGTACCTACTTAAAATTAATAAACTAGCCATTAAATAAAATCATTGAATTGTAATTTAATTTAATGACAGTTGTAAAAAATCTACCACGTAACAATGCACATCAGAAACAAAACAGACATCGCATAAATACAATTTATTATATGCAGTACCAATTAAGTCTTGTCCCGGGTCCGATTATCGAGACGGGATAAGGTTTTCTAAATTGATGAGCTCACAAAAATAATTATAATCTGGGGCTAATGCGTGTAAAATGTTTAAAGTTGATAAGAGCGTTCTGTTTAAGACGGTTCACCTCAAACTGCCTGCGGTTTCCGGGACATAAATAACTTACCAGTTTATAATATTATACCTTGATCCTGTGCCTTTACAAATATGTCAACAATTTTTAAAGCTTTTTGCAGTTGGGTATGTATAGAGTGGTATTAAACAATGATCCTTCTTATTTCGGACAGGAACAAAGCATGGTAAAACATATTCTCTGAAATCGATTCTCTGAAATCTAAATTTGACGAAATTTATTCTGTATACATGGTAGCGTAATTAGCTGTAAAATTTTAAAGAACTACCAGATCTGGTACGTATATTTAACCAGAATTATGATATATTCATGTTGTCCTAATATTGTATTCGTATTATATCACCTATTCTTTAGGAGAAGGTAGAAGGATATCTATATATTCAAACGAATCAATAAATGCCTTGGTCATGCCATAACTTGAAAACGACTTAACCGATTTTATTCACCTATTTTTTTTTTTGCAAATACTTTGTAGAAAAAGATAGCAAATTGAGCAGAAAATCGATTCGCGTGGAGTGAATTTGAATTTCCACGACAACGAAGTCGCGGGTAACAGCTAGTTTCAAATAAATATAGAGTATAGGTTTATTTTGTTATTTTGCGTTTTTTATTGATTTTATTTATTTTTATTTATTTATTTCTCTTTATTGTACACCTTTAAATAGTAAATAGTGCAAATACATGTTACAAATGTTAAGGTATAACAATCGGCGGTCTTATCACACACGGTGATTTCTTCCAGACGACTTCTTCTTGATTCATTTTAATAAGTCAAGTTTAAGTCAAAGTCATTTTTAATAAGTAAGTCATATATGACATTGAAATTATCACATGTGAAAATATAAGTACAGGTAATAAATAATAATACAAACGTTCGAGTCAACTGCTCAATTTAGAGCCATTTATTCATTTTCGTATTATGTTTAATAAATGAGTACTAATGTACTTGGTCGTTGGTATGTACACGTATGTCCATTTACTAATTCTCTGAATATCAATCAAAGTATTGGCTATTGAAGTAGCTTTGTATATGAAACTATGGATTATTATATACTTGTATTACACATGTTTCAGTCTTTATTACATAACAAAATGTTGACTAAACATAAATCAATGATAATGAAATAATTTTAGAATAAAAAAGTTCAAATATTGAAAGTTAATCATTCAAGATCATCATAAGTCATTCAAGAAACCCAATCACGAGACAAAACACGAAATAAATTATGAATCAGGAAGATTTTTCGCCAAGTATTAAAAGAGTAGAAAATAATTAAAATCTTTGAATATGGCACTTATAATTTTAGACCCAACATTATTTATATTGCAAGTGTCACACATACACTAAGGTGACAGCTTACCCTCAGTTTCCATTATAGCTTTTTTGTCAAAGCATACAAAGCGAATACGAATTGAATTGGCCCTACCATCTATTACCTAAAAAAAATTGCTTGCGTCTAATGACTAAGTTGACATTTGAGAGACACACTAATACGTGAGACTAGAGGGCAACTGATTGCCCTCTAGTCTCATGTATTAGATTTCTCTCTTATCATGAAACTATTTGAATAAGATCACTCAGGCGTTCAAAACTACCAACGTTACCAACCACTTACATTTTTACCATTGAGATATTTTCCATCTTATCAACTGTTCGTAATATTTATCCTGAGAAGTTGGCACTAATGCTAAATGAACTGTAGATGGGCTGCCTCTGCATTTTTTTTGGTTTTGCTTTTCTGCGGTGTTACTTTTAATTAAGAATTCCAACTTGACAGGAGAATATTTTAATGAGAATGAAAATACGAAACTATCATTACCGACTGACGACTATTTTACAGGTAGCTTTTTTGTATAAAAGGCATTTTAATTAATATTTCTATCTTAGTTGTGTTCTTTTCATTAATGATATAATTAAAAGTCTGACATGGGAGAGAGGGGGTCGGGGAATAGTTCGTAGTAAAGAATGAAAAATAATCTTGAAGTTCGTGAATTCGAATTGTTATTTGAATTACGCTGTACCAACACACTGTGATGGTCAGCTTAGTTAAAAGAAAGCAGTAAGTAGTAATTGGAATTCTTGGAAAAATTCTCGCATTGCAAAGGTTGGAGCTTTGCCAAAGATACCTCAAAATGACTGTTGAAAACTGTGAATGGCCACCGTAGGTATGTATTGATGCGACGTCTCACTTTGTCTCATTTATTAAGCAAGATTTTATCCAGTAAATCGTTAGTTGTACGATGTGATTAATTTGCATTATATAACTTTATAAAACGGATTGGAGTGCCCTATGTATTAAAATAATAAAATACATTGCCCCTAAGTTTTTTAAACCTTTTACATTTTAAAACTGTACCTACTGCACGGATGACGAAATCTATAAAAAGCCAACTAGTCAAAGACAAAGTCGCCACTACGCCACGCCGAGTTTTGTGGGTTTCCCACACGGAATAAAAAAATTGTGTGATCCCCAAATACTTGTCCCGAATCTAGGTGTTCTTTGTGTCCGTTGTGTGAATGTTTGTAAATTCCCTCGCGAGATAGAAGTCATTCCTAGTGCGGGAGTTGCCCTCAAAAAAATACACGGAAGATGAATTTCTCCGCATATGTATATGTAGATGTTAAGTTAAGTACCTATATTATTAAAGTTTTTTTTCAGTAGATATTTATGCTATTTTAAATGTGATATCGACACTTTATAATACACGATAGGCGATTGCAGATCCTTTTCTCCCGCCGCGCCGCATCGTTAACGTTTACGTAAACGTGCATTAATTTTACAGAAAATTAATTTTCCAAATTAGTCTATCTATATAAATGTATACTATATAAGTAAAAATATACATACTGCTATATAAGGCAGACTTAATAATAACGCAAGTAAAATTTAAACTGAAAATTTAATTATAACTTGGCAAAGCGAAAGTCTTCGTTAATTAGCGGTACACGGTAAATATGAAAGCTGAACTTTCTGTAAGATACAAAGGTAGGAGGACTTCAATATGCAACAAGTACATCAACAAAACTGAATTTACAATCAAAAGAAACACGGGAGCACGGTGGGGGCTTGGTTGAACGGCGTGTCACAGTTCATTAATATTAATAGTCCAGCGCAAAACCCACAGCTACGGCTCTCAGTCCATGCATAATTTCACTTCTACGTCCGCTACAAATTTTAATTGCTCGAGTTGCTACATCGCAACTTTGTTCAGTGTTACAGTGACGAATATACCACCTCGTTTGTTGTTTCAAATAAGAACAAAAAACGTCTGTACTGCGTACAGCGAAGCTGAGTGTGCTTCAGTTCGGTTGCGTTCGACTAAACTTTTTCAGCGCGCCGTTTAAGCTTCGCGACGTATTCAAATTTGTTTTAGTTGTGAATTTACTGTGAACTTTTTTAATTTACTGAAAGTCAAAATTTTGTGGCGTAATTCGCAACAGTAACTCGCAGTTCACTTTCTTGAATTGGCATGTAAAAATAAATATCGCATACTTATAATTTATTTTCGTGCATATTTCTAAAAAACGCTATGGATATACTCAAACTAAACATAACTTTCGTACGGGTATTAGAATACCGATAAAACGTTGTATTTGTTTAACTAATTTTAAAATTTTCGCGTTCCATAATATAGGTAATTATGTATTTATACGAGAGTTAACGCGATCACGAAATAGGTATTTCATAGGTAAGACCGGCTCCATGTTAAAGAAATACTCAATTCCGACAGTATACACACCAAGGCATAAAGGTTAAAAACATCGTGGGTACACCGAAGGATGTTTTGCCGTTACAAAATCCAGGTGTCAACTAAATAAACTGCAGCTGCAGTAGTTCTTACATAGGCCAAACAAAGCGGACTATTGCTGAAATGGTAAAAGAACATATCGCTGCTGTGAAGAACCAATAGATTAGCAAATTGCGATTACAGAACATGCACTCAAAGCGGGCACCAATCACTGGATTGAATTTCACCATACGCAAGTCCTCTAAACAGAACGTCACTTTTACTCAAGAGTTGTACGTGATGCGTTTGAAATAAAAAAAATCATAAATCTTTTAATCGGGATGACGGTTTCAAATTATCTACAGCGTGGAAGCCAGTGACAAAAAACATGAAACCTCGCTTTTATGCGCAGTCGGATAAACACCAAAATAAGGACACATTGGTTTGCTTATAAAATAACGACACTGTTAGTATAGTATGTGACGATTCATGGCGAAATAAAAATATTGAAAATATCGAAAATGTGCTGGTGGATGAAGAACCTTCTACCTCACAGTGTCCACGACGGAGGTCGTGTACCACTGAGCCAGTCAGCCTGTGACCACGGCCAGTTCAACCTGGTCGAAACGTCAGGCAATTCAAAGGTTTAATATCTATTTCGCGATCTCGTTAATTCGCGTATAAATACATATTTGTATTTGTTAATAAAAATACAATTACACATACGAAACATCCTAATACAAATAGATATTTTCAAATACAAATAGTTGTCCTGAGTGGGAATCGAACCCGTGACCCATGTTTAATAGTCCTTGCCATAGATAAAACGTTTAAAAAAGATCTGAGAATTAAACTTTTCTTTAATTGCAATAAAATACAGGTACATAAGGTTGGTAATAACAGTTAGGCCGTTGCTGAAAATTTGGGAAACGTACAAAACAGGTATAAAAAGATGAAGGAAGCTTAATCTTCTTCTAAAGCTGTATGTTTTTATTTTCCATTTTACGTATGTATCTCGACTATTTGATTAACAAAACTTTGCCTCCGATTTCTTTACATTGCATCAGTAATTATGAATTCTTGAGCTTATTAGACGACTTAAAATTTTACACAACGGTAAAGTTTAATATGTTTCAAAAGCTTCAACTCTCATTATACAAATCAACAAATACGAAAGTACCACCTTATCTACTTAAGCGCATTACCTACTTCATATGTTGAATAAATAATGTAAAACCTCAACATTTGACACGTACCCGTAATGAGGTAGGCAAGTTAATTTATGGAAAATCAAATAAGTTACGTATAGGTATGAGCTTTGAGAGGTTGGCGCACGGACGCAAAAGCCCAGAGCTTATTAAAAGCTGTCACAAAAAGCTGCCTGCATCGGTGAGAACTCCCTGAAGGGTATATTCGATCTAAGCTGTAATATTATTGAGTAAACAAGTTTAATAAGTTATTCGTTGATGTGCAAAATATTATCAACTATACGTCAATATGGGGTGGGATACAATTCGTTTTTTTTCTGGTGGTCATCACAACATAGTAGTCCCTGTAATTAACACTTGATTACTTGATGGTGGGTGATGAATGGATTTTTACTTATAAATATTGTCACACCTCGTGACATACGTTAATACTGGCGTGTGAGAAATCTGCACTGAATCAGATTCATTTATAATTGTTAGAGTAAAGAAAAGTCGCGTCGCAGACGGCTGAGAGTGCGGACCGTCTTTCAAGAAGCGATGCTTTGATGAAGATATTATAAAAGTTATAATATTTGTGAAATGTGATACAGTTCAGTTTACATTATATTAAGTCTCTTGTGTTGCAGATCTTTTAATTGTTCTCCTCTAGACAAAGACACTCCTTTCCCTGAGCCTATACACATTACCCCAAGTCCTTGCGCTGCAAAGCACGAGGACAAAAACTACAATATATAGTATAGTAAGCATTTAAAATGCACTAGCATGCTAAGGATTGTGATGATGTGAACAAAAGGTGTCCCTGCACCAATACCTGTCAATGGGGTTTCAACAAAATATACACAACACAGAAATTACAGATAGTATAATATCGTCAGACGCCGCTTAGATACCCGTGTTCTATTGCTTGAAACACGAAATGTACCTAAATAATTTTATTATTTTTGTGAAACACACGTGGAACGATCTTTTCTAGTTTATGCCATTACTAAAATTCGCAAGAAGAAAGCGGTAAGCATCTAATGTGAGACTCCCAAGAAATTAGGCTTAGGTTCCGTTCTCACAAACCATTACTATCGCTTGTTTCTATAAACAGTGTTAAATCATTGCCGAATATGTTATTACTATATATTCTACTATTATATTCCTTGTTGTAAATCAAAGAAAATTTCTAGGAACGTTAAGCATTATCGCATCGAATAGCGGCAGCGTGGCTAAAAGAAGAGAAGTAGCTGAGATACCTGTAGTACCTGCGACAAAAGAATGGCAGTTTTTTTTTTAAACTCAAAGTTAATGTTAAAGGCTTTGTCTATAAGACCATCATTAGACCTCTCCTCATGTACGTCATCAAAACCTGGCCTTTGACATTGGAAAACGTACGTACGACCCAAGTGGCAGAGATGAAGATGCTAAGGTGTATGTGCACAAGGCTCGATAAGGTCCGTAATGAGTACGTTCGAGGAATCTCAGGTGTGCCTCGCCAACAAATTGCTAGAAAATAGGCTGCGATGGTACCGTAATTTATTTTTTCATACAAATCAGCGTGACCACAGTACTGCCAGCAACAATAATTATAATAAAGCACTCTGCGGGTCACTTTGCACCTTAAGTAAAAAGTTGGACTCGTTTGTCCCGAGTATGTTTTGTTTTTTGGCTAAGCCAGAGACTCGCTTTCCTACTTATAACGAAGAGGGATGTTTGATTGTTTTCTATAAAAGATTTATTAAAAAAAACAAATAAGCTTATAAATACGTATATTAACGATAAGTCTTTAGTAACTACTAGTAAGTAAGTAAGCACGTATAGTTTTGTCGTCGTTAGCAGGTCGTAGAATATCAACACTTGTGTATATAGTGTTTAAATCTAAAACCTGAAAATCTACGCGAAAATTGTTTATCTACCTAACCGTATTGCAGTTGGATTAAGTACCTCAGGTGAATTCATTTTAATCTGCAGCTACAACTGTGTTCTCAGTTAAAAAGTTTCCAAAGACTTTATGGAAGGTAGCTCGGTTTTAGGTAAAAGTTTTCACAGCAAGTATCTCACAAAGCAGCTAGTGTTGGCACGCAAAACTGCAGAATTAAGGTTCGTGTACATTTATGTAGTATTGTAAAATAAAATAAAAATATATTAAAATCGAAATATCTAAGGTAACAAATTTAATACTTTACTAAAACATTGCCTAGCACCTTGTATTGATGAAATTGTAGTTCTCTTGTTCGCTAACAACTTCAAACAGGATCAGGTACACGTACAGTTTCCCGAGGTTCAGTTTTTGTTTATGTTAATCCAAGGAACGGGTGATCGCTAGGATAGAAAGGTTCTGGATTGAACGATCGAAGTCGATGCTTCGATGTAATTGCATCGATCGTGGTCACAGTTGTGATTCCATCGTAACGTTGGGTAACCAAAAAGGTATTGTAACTTATAAATATTATTGCGATTAAGTCCCCAGTTACACATTTAATATGTATCAAAGTCGCAAAAATTTAATAACAATTTTCGTCTTCATCGTCACTTTCCATCGGGTGAGTGGGATGACAAACTCCTATTCCATTAAGCAACGAAAAAAAAACGAACTACATATCTTTCGGCAAAATTGTTTATGCAATAAAGTTTCAACTGTCGATTTCGAAAAGAATACTGTCTTAATTTTACTTTCATTTTGCATATAAACAACTAAAAATATAAATCTGTTTTACAGAAACATAATATTTGAAGCAGTACTGCGGAGGGTAATAAATAATACCTACAGGTAAATAAATCGAATGGCAGTTGCAATGAAAAATAGACGCCTTGAAAGTAATATTTTGTCGGTGTTTCAGTTGCGAGGTTGAAATTGGAACTCTTTTACATAGAAAAAGAGCTGGTGGAGTCGTCTCGAGTTGTATAAAAGTTTAATCCGAGCAGAAATCTATCGGTTGTGTGGATTTAGAGCATTTAAACGATAAAAAGTTACTGATTTAAGAGTTGTTGAAAATATTTGTATTCAAACGAGGGAAAAGTTGGTGTAGAGGCAAAAATAACGTGTTATTTAGGATTTGGATTGTGATATATTTACAACTTCATTGATTTCGTTTCTACGATTTGGGTTTCATTATAGTTCCTTATGTAAAGTATTTTTGACCGGTTCTATCTTTGGCTGTATGTATTTTGTTTAATGTATGTTCACCAATATTTCAGTCGTCTATGGATTAATTAAAAAAAGGAGGCCCACGTTCAGCTGTATGTTCCTTTTTAGAAGTCCGTTCCTCAAAAAAAAGAAAAGAAAACCCTTAAAGGTTCACTTGGTTATCCGTCCGTCTACCTATCTGTCTGTCGAGACCTTTTTGTCAGGAACGCGTGGCGGATCAATTTGAAATTAACATTAAATACCCAGGTCCCTTGAAGCTAAAAAAAATCAAGCTTCTAAGCCTGTGGAGGAATGGGTGTTATGTCCCTCCAACATAAAGGGAGGATCCTCCGACCAGGCTAGATGATCATGGCTGGTGGATCGCGGCCCAACAATTGATGTTGGGAAGTTGTATATATACCAAGTGGCTCGACAACTTTCAGTGCGCGATGCAGGATTAGTTTTTACTACGTAGCTCAGCTCGTATTCGCTGGATGATGTTGAAGTATGTTTTTAGTGTATGTAGAAGTCACCATAAAGCCTTAAACTTTAACCAATTTTAACACTTCGCAGGTAAATCAAAACCTTTGGCACCGAGTCATCGATGAAATACGTAGGGCTCACGTAGTCGATGTGATTTCGGTTATCACTTCCGGAATCTGACTCCTTAGCCCGTGAGGACGACGGCTGCACTCTCGTGGTTGCTACCATACATAGGAGGGCGCAACACCTCCTGTTCTGTCTATGTCGAAATCGTGCGGTCCATTACGCGGCGCCAATAGGGGCGGAGACCCTGACGGCCCGAAACATTGTGATAATGCCGCGACCGCAGCGGGCGACGGCCGTCAAAGTCGTAAGAGGATACCGTACAATATCCTTTGAAGCATCCTTCTTAGCTGGATCTGACCCATAGGACCTAGAGGCAAAAGCCCTAGCGTCATTGTACCTATGACGCAAGGAGGCACTAGACTAGACTAATGGCCGAGTGGAAAGAATGACTAGAGTGACCAAGCGTAGGGCACGCCACAATTGTGACGGTAAGACCCAACATGGAGGATTGGCTAGAGAGGTGACATGGCAGCCTCTCCTATTGGTTGACACAGGTGTTCACTGAACACGGCTTCTTCGGTAAGTACCTGTGTTTTATAGGCCAGGAGCCAACGTCTGCATACCACCACTGTGAAAGCTGTCACGAGGATACTGCACTTCACACTCTAGTGGAGTGCTCGGCGTCGACGAAACAGCGATACGACCTCGTGACGGCTATTGGTGTGTGTAGCCTCTCGCTAGAGATCATGGCTCTGTCCATGGTCCAAAGTGAGAGTGCGTGGGATTCTGCCACCTCGTTTAGCGAGGAGGTAATGTTGGCCAAAGAGGCAATAGACTCTCTTGTGACGGAACACAGTGCGGTTTCAGTCTGTTCGAGTACGACATACCACTTCACCCTTGGCTCAGGTGAGGTGATGACTCGTTGGGGTTTCCACACGATAAAAAATATCTTCTTATTGACATAGAACCATGAAAATTGGTGAGAAGCAAGGTTTCACAGCATAAGTAAATTAAAATATCCTTTACTTCAAATTGAGAAGTAGGTACCGTATAAAGCGTCACATATATTGTAGTCTTTTTTGGTGCCCTTTGTAAGTGCTTTTGAAGTCGGTTTAACTTAAAAAAAATATGGTTATTGATTGTTAGCGACCTCTGCATAATTGGGAAGGTAATTAAAATGGAAAGTAAAGCCAGTAAAGCTATATCAGATAGGGCATGAAAAAGGTGTGATGTAAGAAAACTCATGTTGTAGCTATATGACATTGACAAAGCAGACTAAAGGTGATCAGCTTAGCATCTATGCTTCGATTAGAATCTAACAGGGTGGAGGAAATTGGATGCGACGGTGATATATATATATATACCTACTTATGCTAAGACTATCTATCAAACTCAATGAGTAATAACGGGAGGACTAATAAAATCAATGAGGGGATTTATGAGGAGATTTGACAGCACAAAAATATTAAAAGTACATAGATAAAGGCGTCCTGATGACGATCAAAATCTTATAAAGCGCTGAATACGAGGGCTACACTGAAAATTTCGGGAATCAAGGAAGTGACACAACATTACTATTTAAAAATGTATTTATTGCTTTTCGAAGTATTCTCCGCGAAATTTGACACATTTTTCCATACGATGGAACCAATCATTGAAGCAACCATTCCATTCGGAAGTTGGGGTCTCCAAAATGGCCGTTTTGTAGGCGTCCACAGCTTCTTCAGGTGATGAAAATCTCTGACCACGCAATTTATTCTTTATTTTAGGGAAAGTATAGAAATCATTAGGGCTTAGGTCGGGACTGTACGGCGGATGGTCTAATAATTCTATGTTTTCTTGCTCTAAAAACTCTTTTGTTCTGTGCGCGGTGTGAGAACTCGCATTGTCGTGATGGAGGATGATGCGGCGGTTGCAGGTCTCTTTACGGAATTCGGAAACGACCTGTGGCAAACAAATGCTAGCATACCATTCTGCATTAACCGTTCTTTGTCCCTCAAGAGGAATAGTCGCAACATGGCCGGTTTTGGAGACAAACGTGGCCACCATTTTTTTTGCAACACTCCGTGAACGAACAATTTTAGTTGGCTTTAACTCATTTTCGAACACCCAAACTCGTGACAGGTTTTTGTTTCGGGTTCGTACGCGTATATCCAGGATTCGTCACCTGATACAATGTTGTATACAGCATTTGAGGACCCTGCGTGGAATCTTTCGAGAGTTCTGACGCACCAAGTAACGCGAGCCGCTTTTTGCTCTTCACAGAGCAAATGCGGTATCCATCGGCAAAACAACTTTTTTACACCTAATTGTTCATGCAAGATTATTTGTATTTAACTCATGCCAATGTCTAAATTTGCCTGAATTTCGCGGTATGTCACATGTCGATCTTCCTCAATCAGCTTACGCACAGCATCAACGTTTTCTTGGGTGACTGCAGTTTTTGGACGATCTTGACGGGGATCATCACTGCGCTTGACACGTCCACGTTGAAATTCAGCAAACCAGCGATAAATTGTGGTTTTGGATGGGGCTTCATCACCAAATGCAGAAAGCATCCGGTCAACACACTGGTTTTGTGTTAAACCGCTTCGAAAGTCATAATAAATCATCGCCCTTGAATTTTCTCGAGTCAATTCCATTTTCTCAACGACTAAACAAGTTTGAGAAGAGAAAAAAGCTTCTCGGTCTTCTCCTTGTGAGAAGACTGAGAATCTTTTTTTTAAATAAATAAATGGTATTCGATTTTTAAAACCAAGGAGTTTTCAATTAAAATATTTTAATATGATAGGAATAGTGGAAATATTCCATTCCCGATACTTTTAGTGCAGCCTATGTATACACCTCTTATGGTGATTATTATTTGTGTGAGCATGTCAGAATGTAGAACACATCATCATTTATAACAATAGGGAATATAATCAAACTTAATTTTATACATATTAAACCGCACTGTAGGGGATCGCGAATACTTCCTTGATTATTTAATGTACACACACTATAAATAAGTACGTGGATAATAGTACAATGTATTTAAAAATGAATTTAATTAAACATTGAGATTTGGCCAAACTAACGTTAGAGAGATAGAGCAGAAAAAGTAACGAAAGGGGATTCTAGGTGTAATTTATAGAAAAAAAAGAAATAAAGAATAAGAAAAGCAATAAAAACTGTACAATATAATGTTATCCATCGTAAAAAATACAGTTTAAAATGCAGACCTTCAGACAAACAGGTAAATTACAAAAAATATATATATCAAGAAGTTATACATATAATAGCAAAAGCCGATGTTATATCGTTAAGCACAAAATTATATAATTTTGTCTTCCGTCTGGCCGACTATGCTACAGTGTGAAAAAAGAGCAAATCAACAAAGACACTTCCATATTTATAAAATTAACGATTTCTTAGGTTTCGTATAATTTAAAGTGTATGTGTGCATTAAGATAAAACTTTTGAATGCATTTCTCTTCTTGTTTTATATTGAATTCCTCATTTCGACGCCGCAGCCTCGGGGTCTTTTCATTTCCAACTTTTGGAGCAATTACCAAAGTAGTTGTAAAGTTTCACATCGGCCCCTCAAGATTTTCATTTGAAAGAATGAGTTTTCAAATTACAAACGAGCGGTTTTAAATATCAACGCTTTATTTTTGCAGCTCTCTAATAAAAAAATTGTTTTAAAATATTTAAGTATTACTTTAGAGCATTACACATTTTTGGTTTTTTTGGAAAGATTTTAAATCCGAGTTATAATATTCTGATGAAATATGAAAACCAAAATGGGTCAGTGAAATTTGTGTAACATAATACACTTAAAAAGTCAGAAGAGTTTGATACCGTTTTGAGTGTCGATGTCAATAAATATCATTATGGAAGTTCAAAGGTTGAGAGAGTTCTGTTTCAAAAACTTAAGAATGTGCTTACTGAACTACAAAGACTATATTTAGAAGGGTAATATTGGTTTTGTTTATAAAGTTTAATAATTTTAAAATATTCGACGTTTTGCTCTAATTTATAAGTTCTTTATAGTATAGTAATCGCTGTTGTAACATATGCAACAAGAATATGCCTCGTTGTCAACCTTGTAATAATTGTGTAAAAAATTATTTTTAATATCACTCATCCTTGATGGATTAATTGATTTTTAATGTATCCTCGAAACGAGATTGTTTACTTTTAACTTCAACTGCAGCTTACAAAAGGCAGTATTTTCCAAAAATGTATTATAGTCATGTCCTGATTGCTCCTCCCACGTAAAAAACATAAAATTAGTCAACATAATACCTTTATTATATTTATAAATTAGAATAAAGTTGGAGTTTTACTAGTACATTTTTATCATTTTGCATTCACAGTAAATATTATTGGGGATGGTGATCCGCCTTGCGTATTCCACATTTTCATTACGATACAGGTCTCGCTGTATTACACTGGCTTCCACTTAAAAAAAATCCAAGATCCTAATTTTCACCTGAACAGTATTTTGGGGTGAGCGGAAAGTTTTTTCGAATAATACTTTTTGTACTGTAACGTCATATTCATTTAAAAAAAATTATTATTCAAATAAAAAAAAAATGATAATTCGCACATCAGAAAGAACTTTCTTCAATAAATTATAGCTTAAAAAACTCAAAAAACAAGATTTAATAGCAAACTAAACTAAAAAGACGGTTTTTTAATTCTGATGATCCTGATGCTGTCATTATTAGTATTGCCACCGGCCTTTGACACGTATGCAAAATCTTCCGATTTTAATTTGATGAAAATAATGTTGAAAATTTCCGTTACAGATATAGATGCTTACATACGTCGAGGTAGGTAGGTATATACGTCGAGGTTATAAAAGCGGGTTAAAATCAAACATAATAATAATTTTAGTCAATGAAAGTATAAATCTTGCTGTTTTAATATATTCATATATTAAAATCTGCGCAATAGGGAATATGCAATATTTTTATTTTTGGTTTCATTACATGTAGAATAGAGAACAAGTACGTATACAGAAATTAAAACACTTTCATTTATTGACATAAAATCGGTTTTGAACTGACACGCGCAAATTTGCGCGCGAAAACGGACTAGCAGATCCGATGACATCGCTCGTGTCTGTCATTGGTCATAAATATTGTCTCTCTATAGTAAAAACAATCTTTAGTCTCTCTTCTTCATATTAAACTGGAAAAACTTAACCATAGGTACCTAACATATAACCTGACAAATTGCACTTTAGTGAGATCAGTCGGTTGTCACACACACAGCATCTGAGGTACAGTGTGACAGTCCATATTTTTAGTATATTGTATTACAAGTATTACAATATACTAAAAAAATAATTTAAAACAAAAACCTTATTAAATCACTAAATATTTCGTAATAGCTAATAATATTTTGTGCATTATGCAGGCTTATCGATGTTTTGGTCACTCTGTTTCTAACCATTTTTATAGTGCATCTGTGCACAAAGAGAAAAAAAATGTAAATAAAATTTGTGGGTTATAACCAAAAACAAAATTTTATTTTTGTATGATAAACGCTTATTTACATAAGTTCAGTTAATAATAGCGATACTTTCAAAATGCTACACCGCAAAGAGTATAATAAAAACCGTACAACACTTTTTTTCACAAATTATTTAAAAAAATGCAACTTTTTCGTCATAAACTTTGTGGTGAACTGAAACCGGGCTTGTCAAAAACCTTTTGGAATGCTAGTGGAAATATAAAAAGGGACGGAGAGTACTGTCATACTGTGCTCCTTGTCACACTGTATCCCACCTTGCCCCAAACTAATTAAAATGGACCATCATCCTGATCATCCACAAATCACCAATAATCTTCGGCTAAAGCTATTTTGACGGATTTAATTTTGAAGGATACATGCAAAAAAATATATCTTTTTACATGTAAATATGCTGATCAAGTCTATGCTATAACGTAGCCATACCATATATGTATGAAACTTGAAAGTGAGTGTGTCTTTTTTATGTTTCGTGATATTTTGCCATAAGTATACGAAAATAAGCTAGAGCTATATATAATACTTCAACTCAAACCACAATGCTGAATCACTTTGATGTTTGGTGGGGGAAAAAATCATGTTAATATATTATCTGTAATAGAGAATAAACCTATCCAATCAAGCTTGAGCACAGTTTATGAGAAGGTACGTATAGTTTGTTGATCTTGCCGAAAACTTACTTCATAATCTTTCTTTTACAATCCATATAACATTTCCTTGTTGAGCTAAAATGACTGTTGTCTAGAAGATGCTGAATTAAATACAAACTTTAAGCTGTGATTTAGTCTGTGACTAGTAGTTTAGTCCCTTTTCATTAGAAAAAAATTGAAAACTGCTCTTTCGACATAAAAGTCACAACATGTTAACCCAAACTTTAGGTAGATTCCTGGAGGCTGCTTTGATGAGCTCGCCTTCCACTTTTATTAGAAATTAATTAAAATATCTTTAATATTCCAGTGACCGATGACATTTTAATTAAAATTATTTTATAAATATTATATTTGGAGCTTCCTTATTTCGGCAACTTTAATTTGTAATCTTTGCTTAGTTGTTAAGGAAACCCAAAGCCTAATACAATTTTCTTTCCTCATTATTTGAAAAAGGTCTTCAATAAAAAGATTAATTGAGCCGTAGCATTTTTATAAATTCTTCGTAATACCAGGCGTAGGTGGGAGATAGGCATTTAAGTAGGGATTGTCTTAGCTTTGTGATCCGTCCGTCGTCGGCGTAATGAAGCTCCGAACGACTTGTGGCGGCTTTGTTCCCGTTTACCTTATCTATATAGTCACCGACAGTCTACTTATCAGTTAAGCTATAAATGAAACTGTGTCGTACTTAGTAGGATGACTTTTTAGAACTTGTTTTGTTTAAAGAAATTCATGGTTTAAGCGGACATGACAATATGAGGAAATTTTTTCTTTACCTAATCATTTGGAATTAAAAACAAGTGAGTTTATAAGATCAAAGTTACGTATAACGATAGGTTTGCATAAAATATAAAGTTTTGCTGCATATTAAGCCAAAGAAACTTGTGTTCAAGTTTTAGTTTTCTAATATGATATAATTATCTTGTCCTGAAGTTCTGCATGCATCCCTGAGGTCCTATTATCTGATAGTATCATTTAATTTTCTAAGAAAGCTTCATGTAAATTAATACCGACCTTGTGTAGGGTTAAGTAGATTCAATATCCACTATCATCAACTTTTTTATGTGAATGTGTGATTGCGCAATGTGCCATTTCAGTTAACATGTTTTTGTATTGTTTAATCCGCTTAAATCCTTTTATTTCTAATGTATCTATATAAAATAGTACGATGTTCTATGATCGTTTTAGTTATATGAACCCATCGTTCGTGTTAGTTGTACTCCTTACCGTGGTCATAGTAAACCTTTTAAATGTTTGCTATAATATTTATTTACACATTATCAGTTCCCGTGCCGCTTTGCTCGCGTCTATTTATAACGAATATAGCCTAAGTTACTCCTTATAATACCAGCTATCTGTCAGTGAAAGTCCCGTTCAAATCGGTCCATCCGTTCCGGAGATTAGCCGAAACAAACGGACAGACAGACAGATAAAAAAAAAAAAAAGATTTTTAGGCATAGGTATCGTGCAAATAACTGTATGCTTAAAAGCTTAAAAAAACTATTATTTTGACATTACAAACATACACTTCAATTTTATTTATTTGTATGTAGTATGTATATATATATTGTAGTGATGTATTGATGATTACAAGCTGGTACTTTAGATATTGATATTTAGGTATTTACTTTATTTGTTACACGTACCACAGTTATAGATGACTGCAAAAGTAACCGCCACTGCATATATTTATAAAGGCAAAAATGTGTGTACGGGCTAATGACCGTACATTATGCTCGGTCAGCAAAATAAGTAATAATGTGAAGTGTGTGTGTGAACTAATTTAGTGTCAGTGCACGTTTAGCAATAGGATGGTACTCATAGTAATATCGCGTGCGTAGCATTTAGAATCATATATTTTATAGCATTATTTGTAATTACTTGAATAGTAGCTGTATCAATAAATTAACTAGCATTATCGAGTAGTATGATTAGCATTATTATTTATCAAATCATGTACGGAGATCGTACAGTGTGTAAGAAGTTGTTATTTGTAAGAAGTTTTATGAATTTTAATGACTTAAATTACAAAAATCATTACTTTGTATCAATTCATGCCATAGCATTTCTTAGGCCTGAAAATAGCTATGTCGTAATTTATGATTTTAAGCACAGATACAAGAAAGTATGTATGATCCGTACATTAGGAAAACATTGATTTTTTGTAAATGTGTATGTGTGTATTTGTAAAACTGGAATAGGTCAGGATAAATTATTTTATATATTTTCAAAAAAATATATATTGATGATACAAACTATCAATTTCAACGAAATGAACACACCCCGTATCTCTTAAATGCCATTTCATTAAAGAAGTTAAAATCTTTTAACGCGCGCCTAACTGTGACAGGATAGCCAACCTCGTGAATATTAATTTCACCAAAACGGCCACGTCACGGGCTAAGGTTCAAATTAACACTGACTCTTTCTAATGTGGCTGATACTACGATTTGCTTTTACTTCTATCAACTATCATGCTATTTAAAGTTGATTGTTGTTGTATACTACTGTGTTGATAAATAAAAAGAAATGAATTAAAAAAATGTAAAAAAAAGCTATAGTCGTCAGCTACACCGTTGGTGTTGGTTAGTTGAGTAGTGTTTTTGGGCACCAGTAACCCATTATGTGCTGTATAACAACACAATTGTACACATATGTATAAAAAAGACCCGAGTTAACATGTGACAGATACATGTTTAGCACTCATTTTCAACGTGAGTCTTCTAAATAAACAGTGCATAGAAAATGATAAAACTATATGAACCACCAGTTCTAATCTCAACTCACTTTAAAACAAGAAACTATTGTAATGTATTTGTGTAACCAGCTGGAGAAGGAATTCTCATTAAAATTTCTCAGTCGCTAACATGACATGGCAAGATTATATCTCCCGCATTCTTGAGTTAAGATACTTTTAAAAGTATTAAAACGAGATTAACAAAAATCACTACAGACCAGGTACGTGGGAGGTAAATATCTTGATCGTGGCCATTATGATAGTCAATATTTAAATTATAACTATATATAGATAGACCTATATATACATTTAAAAAATCAGCATCATTTATGAATGCCGCCAAACGCTGAAGCGTTTAGCTTCAGCTCAGAATCAAAGGGCTCACGCTTCACTCGGAAACAACGTCACCGCAATGTCAACATTGACATTGCGGTGACCGCAATGCCGTCAACGGCAATTTCGTTTCAACCAATTTTAGTTTCCTTATAAATGGGTAAGACGACGGACTCGTGAAGGACACAATGGTCGCTGGCATACGTGGCTGCTGCCAGTCCAAATTGGTGCTGGTGGAGATCTCACCACGTTTAACTGCAGGCTGCTCAGTCTTAACCAACTTGACATCAGGATAGCTGTAGGAACAATTACGGGCCACCTGGCACATATTTACCATCTCGTCTCTAGTAAAGAAACTCACACTTTTTTTTTAGGCAGTGGTGTAGTTAATTAGCACCATTGTGCTGCGCTGCGGCCGTTGTATTTTTTTAGAGCGTTATAAAATTTTAATTAATAAAAAATATGAATAAAATTGCAAGCAGCAATTAAATTGTTTCTATTACACAAAAAAAAAAATCTTTTGGCCAACATCGCGTTATTTTTCTTACTTTAAGCATTTTTATACACGCCGTAACTTCTAAACGAAAGATTCGCACAATTTAAAAGGGTATTTTCATGTACATAATCATTACGAAACTATTTAGTTGGATAAGTGTTATTATCATGATACAAATATCATCATCTTCCGATTCGACCCGTGTTTAGTGTAGTAGAGTAGTAGTAGATAGTCGATCTAAAGTATCGTGGCTTGTATACTTGAATGCAGTTGTTCCCTCCCATACATTACGTCACTATTATCCGTCGTCCACGATTTTTTACTGTATGATGACGGATTATCAAGACAATAAGAACACCTCAATGATAGAGTCAAACGATAAATAAAACGTCACGCCTGGGCGACTGAAGTGTAACAGTACTCGTAAATTGTCGTCACGTTAAATGAAACAATCGTCCGACGATAAAATTTTGAAGACACAGTAACGACAGATAGTCGTGATAGTGGAAATAGCTAGACACGACACCCTTTCAAAAGTAACGGTACGATACAGTGGGAACGTGCCCTAATAGTTAAACATTTAGCCTTGTGAACTTTTTTGTTGGTAATAATGAGTACTACAAACTTGTAGTATGTTATTTTATACTAGCAACCCACCCCGGCTTCGCACGGGTAGCAGAGACACCTTCAACAATCATCATCATATTTCAACCAATTTAAACAAAACCTTAACAAATTATATACCTAAACCTTCCTCATGAATCGCTCTATCTATTGGTGAAAACCGCATGAAAATCCGTTTAGTAGTTCTTGAGTTTATCGCGAACAGACAGACAGACGCGGCGGGGGACTTTGTTTTATGGTATGTAGTGATATCATAACCAATATGTGAAACAAATTGTCGCCCGCGGTACTTTTGGACCGATACGACCTTCAAATCTTCAAGAACAGAGCGTACTTCCACCTCAAAGGCCGGCAACGCACTTGTGACTTTTTAGTTGCAGGTGTTCATGGGCAGCGGTAGTCACTTCCCATCAGGTGACCCGTCTGCTCGTTTGCCCGCCTAACCCATAAAAAAATCATCAATAGTTTCGCCGCGCACGTAAAATAATGACATTTATTGACAATTTTTGATACGTGGGTTTACATTCTGGCAATTTTCTTGCAAGTTACTAGCTGATAATTGGCTTTATAAAGGTGAATTTTAATAATTATATAAAAAAAAGTATCACCGACTTCAACGCGCCTCAAAATACCCAAATCGCTTCAAGTGTGAATGTAAAATTTGAAGCGTTCTCTCGATTTCTCCAGGATCCCATCATCTGATGACAATGGGACCACCTGGAAATAACAAACAAAAGAAGTGTTTTCCAAATTAGTCTAGGCGTCTTTGAGTAATCGATGAACATACAATAAAATATATATATAGGAGAACATAGAACCTCCTCCTTTTTTGAAGTCAGTTAAAAATTGTTTAAGTGCTCTTTGAGGTTATCCATTACAAAGAAACATAAAGTTTTTACTCTTTTTTATTATTAGATTAAACTAGTTTAGATGGACACACAAAGTGTAAGTTTGAATCTTATATAGATTAAGAATAATAAAATAAAATTAGAGTACTTAATAATTTCCTTCTTCCATCCTGAAAATGAACCACAAGAAAATGGGCAAGTTACTTATAGCCACGGTCAATTAAGGGAAAACGGGTAACTCAATATACTTACCGACCATCCCAATGAACCTACTTATCACGACTTAATATAACACTGCTTATATTCAAAGTGCTGTAGGGTATAAGCGACCATTCCAGCATTTCCCTTGGGTGTTATATAAGGGTTAAGAGATTAAGTCGCGTGAATAAGCAGGCTACACTTTTCGGGAAATCTTTTTGTAATCGCCATATTGAAAGGTGATGTTATTGGATTATTGTACTTAGATGTTTAATAGAAATTAACTTATTGCAAGGTTCATCAAGGTGAAGAAGGTTAGGTTTGTCAACACACTAGTGACACATCTGGTATAGTGCATTAATAATAATAATAATGTTGCCAATAAGCCTAATATAGTGGTGATAGACCGATTAGAGCGCCGAGCAATGATTGTTGATATCACCATTCCTCATGACGACAATCTTTTAAGGGCTGAAAAAGAAAAACAAATGAAGTATTTGGATTTGGCCCACGAGGTGGTCGACATGTGGGATGTGGATTCGGCAATCATTGTGCCGATAGTCATATCAGCCCATGGGTTGATTGCAAAAAGCCTCGACCAACACCTTCAGAGGATCACGTTGGGCAGCTGGATTAAGGGCCTGATGCAGAAGGCGGTCCTTCTCGGCACGGCATGTATTGTGAGGAATTTTCTGTCTCTGGAACCCTAACCACCGGTAGCTTGGTCCCTGTACCCAATAACGGTGGGACACTATTTTTTAAATACAAATGTATTTAATATGTTTAATGTATGTTCATAAAGTGAATAATAATAATATATGTCTTTATTATACACCAAAATGCGATACGGACATGTGATGAGGCGAGATGATGATCATATGACTAAAAGAGTAATAAATATAGGAGAAGGAAAAGAAGCCGTGGACGACCACCAACAAACCTGGTTACAAACAATAAAGAAAGATATGATGGCGAGCAACACAACGAAAGAGACAACCCACAACCGTACGGTGTGGCGCAGGAGGACTAGGAGGGCTTGACCCCAAATGAATTGGGATAATAGCCAGGAGAAAGAAGAAGAAGATTGTACACCAAAATAATTTGAAAGAGTAGAAGCACAGCAATGTTGGGTGGCTTATACAATTGGCGGCCTTATCGCACTGAGGCAATCTCTTAGTGCATTGTATAAACGATAGTAAATCCTTACCATTAGGTAGGTTTATGTTTGTTTTTAACCGACTTCAAAAAGGAGGAGGGCCAATTTTTATATTTTTTATGTATGTTTAGGCATAACTCCATCGTATATAGATGAATTTGCCAAAATAGTAGTATTTTTTTCGAAAGAGTTTTATGCCGAAATGGTCCCATTTAAATTTCGTAAAGATCTGATAATGAGTTTATTTTTTATCATGATTTAAGTGCATTGAAGTCAGTTATATATTTTTTTACTATTTCTACTATAAGTATTCATTTTTATAATAAGTATTTTGTCCATCCAACCATCGTCAGTGGCAGTGTAGTCATGCATTAGCTTTTATTGCAGTTTTACCGTTCATTAAGAATATTCTCCAAATTAGAACCAACCGTAGTACCATAATGGCGAAATTATAAACCATATTTTTTAACCGAATTTGTTAACCGAAAAGACCGTTTACATTGGTCGGTGATCGAATACGCCAACCGATGACTTAACAATGGGCACTGCATTCTCTCCAAATCTTAACTAAGTATATGCCATAGCCAAACCAAATTATTGAAATATTTATAAAATACTTATACCCAGCTATCCAACGGCGATTGACGTAGTCATAATAGTAACTAATAAGTAGGTGCTTATTTAGGGTGACCATGAATTGGATGATTAATATCTTAATATAAAGACAATCAAGAACACAGTAAGCAATCATAAAGAATATTTGTGATTGCTCCTAATGATATTAATAATGTAATGTATGATAATGTGGTCCATCGCCTGTTGCATATAACCGAGCAGTGGCGTGTTAAGATTGTTTTTCTTTTGTGTGAAATAAGAGTGAGTCGATGTTAAGCTTGTGTTCTGTTGTAAACTGGGTAACTGGTTATTACTGACAATAGCTCACGCTGATAATTGAGAATAAGTTCGGCTTTTTAAACAAAAAAAAGAATATTATATGCTGTATACGATAAACTAAACAAAGGTTTCTTGAATAAAATCGGTATACTTTTGAAATGAAATTTACTAATTTAAAAAACACTTTTATCCTTGAGTGGTTAGTGATAGACACCTCTCGTATAATAATAATAACTTGACACACCTCGCACAAGGCCGTCTGATCCCAAACTAGGCAGAGCCTGTACCATGGTAACCAGACTGCTGATAAACATAAAAATAATCGGAGTGTATTAATGAAAGGCGAATGGAACTCAGCGGTAAATGTGACGTGTATATTGTGATATGCTTAGACTTAACACAGCTACAGCATAATACATTTTCTATAGAAAAATATTATTACACATACCTATTAATATCTGATATCGATAGCTTACGATATCGGCTTCTATTGTCACACTCTATTCAATCAGACTGACAATAGCGAAACGGCTTTGACACTGACTGGCGATCAAAAGGTCACGAGATTAACTTCTGGCTCATTGAAGTGCTTTTGCTATCGAACTAATAGCAATGGCGTAAAGCGGCACGTGTAGGTATGACACCTATATTTACACGTACACGTGTCAGTTTTAATATATTCAACTCTGTGGAAATGTTTAACCTTTGAGGTAGTTATAATTTTTGGTGTATCACAGTTCCCAACTCATGATTAATAAAAGTTACTAATTGCTTATACATTAGAATTATCACTTGTTCACACTTTTGCCCTCTAGGCCTGATCCAGAGGACACAATAAGATGTTTATATTGTCATCAAAGCTACTATAATCACACGATATAGAGCTACTAAATCGCTTATAGTAGGAATTTTTCTTTACTCTACTTATTAATTATTTTGGCCATTTAATTGGAATAGAGTGATCTTCTATAATATTTATTTAAATTACTTTGTCATTTTAATAACTAATATAACATTTAAAAAAATAGAATAACGAATTATAATGTAATATGTGAGGTTTCAAAGAAGTAGTCCTCATCGAGAAGCGATATGGTTTCTGACACAACATCAAGCTACCTACTAGCTCCGAAGAGGAACTGTTCTTAGGTATTTGTTCCATAGCAGCATATGCCTGAGCTACACAATATTTTCGGTCATCATTCCAAATCTTGATATGCCAGATCCATTAGCCCCATGATGGTTTCTTTCTTGTGATACGGGAAGAAAGTAAATATAGATCGATCTGAAATCTGCCCCGTCAATCCTCTCCATCCCAGTGGAGCATTAGATGAAAGACCGCAATTACATAAGATACGAGAGTAACCATATTTACCTAAGAGAAAAACAAACACCTTGCCTCTTCAGGTTTTGCCTGTATGTGAAAACTATTCACATTTTGTATTTGCTGTCTTGAAGTCAATGAGATGCAGATAATACAGATGAGAGGAAAGTGAATAAATGACATAGTAATAAGTACAGTATATAATTCCTAAACTACATATTTTTATAAATGTTAAAGTTGACTTCATGATATTGCTTTTCAATGTAAAATTACTATTCGTTATTACCATAAGCCTCTATTGTTATGTATTACGTTATTTTAGGATAGATTATTTTAAACGAATAACCCTGAAAGGAATTTGAATAACGTGAACATAGAACGAGAGTGATTTTATATTAATTTATGAGTATAAACTTACTTATGTAAGTTCTTTAACGTATTCACTTCTAATAGTAATATTTCTATTTAAATAAGTCTGAAAAGTTCCTAGATAAATTTGAGAAGTTTAAGTGTTTATGGGAACGCAGATGTACTGAATCGCAATAACCTCAAAAACCATTTTATTTAATGTTAAACTTCCTTAAGTGGATGATTAAATCCATCACTATAAACGCTCGTAAACTTCTGGAATAAATTTAATGCAACCTCTTTATCGCTTCTCAACTAGATTTGATCGAGAATGCCTTTTATTTTTTACATATTTATGTTCATTTATTCGTTCTTTCACTTAATTAAAAAATACTGTTAAAAAAGTTAAACCGACTTCAAAAAGCACTAAAAAGTGAAAAATAATCGATTTCAAACTTAATTGGAAAAATTACATAAATGTAACACTTTTAAAGTAATAGGTAACATTAAAAAGACACCAGGTACCTAATGGTCTGTTTGTAGTCGATGCCAAGCTTAATAGGTACTTGATAGATAGGGTAAGGCCACCTTGGCGGCACGTATGTAATTATATACCGCCACGGTGGATATAATTCATTGGAATCAAATTCCGTTATTAATTAAACTGTTTTCATCTATGTATTACTTATTTATTGCGTTTGGAGCTTGGCACCGACTTCAAACAGACCAGTAGGCACCTGGTGCCTTTACAATGTTGCCTATAATTTTAAAAGTGTCACATGTATGTAGTATTTTCAATAAAGTTTGAAATCCATTATTCAGTGCCCTTTCTTATTGCTTCTCGAAGTCGGTTCAATTTTTTGTGTGTTAATTTTGTAAGTGTTTATTTTTCCATTTTAGTGTCAGGTACTGAGTAGATACTTTAGTTCGAACATTACTTACTGTAATGTAAATTACCGAACTGCAGTTCGTTAGATTATATTAACTTTAGTTTAATTATAAGCCCGATACTTTATTGAGATAAGGTGGTAAGATTTAGGTTTGTCTAGCAACTTGCTACACTTGCATTGCATAAGTTATAAAGAAAAGATACAAACAGCCGAACTTAAAAGCCCCTCCTTTTTTAAGTCGGTTAATAACAATAACAGCATCATATATTACATTCATCACTTTTTTTTTAAACCTCAATGTTGCTAAATTTTAAGAAAAATCAACAAACACTACATCTGTCCTTAATTTCTGAGGGTTTCATACGTTTTCTCTCAGATACCATCATCAGATCCGGACTTTGTGACAATAGGACTACCTGGGGAGTATACGGTTTCAAACAAAAAAATAATTTTGAAATCGGTTCATAGATGATGGAAATATCGTTGAACAAATATAAAAAGGAATACATACAGCCGAACTTAGAACCTCCATCTTTTTTTAAATCGGTTAAAAATAGAAGTTATTTAAATAATAAATAGCCTTCCCTCGGACACCGGGTCGGTCGCAAGCTTCGTAAACTATGAAATACAAAATTAAAATTGAAATGCCGCATTGGATGAGAATAAACTTCATTATAAAGGTCTGAAGTATTTGGAAGGACGATTAATATTTCTTTTTACATACAGACAAACGAAATCGTCTGACATAAAACTAAAAAAAATACTTAAATAACTAAAGAAATAACGGTCAATACGCATCAACTAAGCAAAATAAAGTAGAATAAGTAAAAGTAAAAATAATTTAAATACGGTTAACAGTTTTCTAAGTTGGTATAAAGTAATCAAAGTTTGTTGTTCGTAAACAGTTGTCAGTTGTCTGCGATGGGCGGCAGTGTGTCTCGGTACCCGGGGCGCGGTCCCCGCTATGGGTTGTCACTGCTAATTTGCACACAATTGTTCATCCTGGACTGAAAGTATAGAAATGAGCGGAGAAATGTAGTCGGGACTCAATGTAACTCACTAATTGGACCCACAAAATTGTATTTCATTCTAGCTGTGGGCTGTAACGATGGATGTTCGTTAAAACTTCATGTCGAATGAAAATGTAGATACTTTCAGTGACTTTGTTAATCGAGAACCATCAAGCAGACTTTGTAACTTATTTGTACTTTCAACTGTGACGATAACGAATACAGTCGTAATGCAAAAATTTGGTTAATCTTTTTTTATTAAAGGCACCTATCGCCTGTAAAGCTACTACCTGAATATTTTAATTTCATACTTCTTATATAGGGCAACAGTAAAGCTTCAATAAAATAACTAAAAGACAAGATGAACATCGCAATAAGGGGTCACCTGTCGTGCCTATAAAGAAGTTGAGACCATCGGATGGGGCACTAATCAATGTGGCTTGAACTTAATTGGGGATTTTTAAACTTAATTTTAAAAATAAGTTCTTATAAGGGTAATTTCCCTATACTTTTTTACACCTGATTACTTAATATTTTATAAAAAATCGTATTGGATAGTTCTCGTCAAAAAATCATAACAACCTATGTGCAAGCCACACAAGTCAATAAGTAACAGAGGAAACTGAACAATCATGTTCGAGTGGAGAGGAGACGTACCTAAGATGGCTCGGATCTTATTTCAAATATATTGAATGCAGGAAGAGTAGAAGATTATTATTCGTGACTGTCAAGGCATTGGTGACCAAGTAACTGCTATTTGTATATTTCTATTTTATTGTTACTTTAAAAAAAAAATTAGGTATAATAAATAAAAAAGTGACAATACTAGTAAACAAGAACTTTGCCTCGTTTGTTGTGAAATCACGTTTTTTTTTATAAAAGAGTATATTCTATATAAAAAGCAAAAATTTGATATGTCGCTTAACTCGTTTCCAAGATACACGATATATATTATACTTAGGTAGATACGTGTGTGGTATTATGCTAATCATTTTCCGTGTAACGATTTGTAAAATAGACTTGGGAAGCAATTAGCACATTTCAAGTTGGTCGATGAAAGAGATCGCGTGTGGTAGAGGGGTGATAGTAGTTTGGAGTAATTACGATTGTTGTGAATGCCGACAATCACTTAGAAGCGCCTTATCTAAGACCTACTTAACGCGCGGTCTTGGCTATTAAGTAATAAATCGTGGGTTAGTCACGCAACGAGCTGACGATTTGGCTCGAAGCGAGTTATCTTCACTTTGGCATCTAATTAAGAAAATCTTTTTCTCTTTTTTGGCTTTAATTGGAACCTTAAATTATATGAATACGTAGCCCCATAAACCGACTTAATTTTTGGAACACGCTTCCGATTTTGGAAGCGATAATAATGTTGCTAGCTTGTGTAACATGAAATATATATTGCTGAAAACTGTTTCTCAGCTATGTCTTTATTACAAACGTATCAGAGATATACAAACGGGGACTTTTCGTACAAAATAAAGGGTGGGCAGAATATTAGCACAAATGCGAAAATGGCACAAAATACATTTATTTGCTTGTTAAATATTTTAAGAAAGAGAACATTGAAGAAAACATATCACTACATATTTTAAAACAAAGTCCCCCCCAATTCTGACTGTCTGTCTGTTCGTAATAAACTCAAAAACTACTTAACCGATTTTCATGCAGTTTTCACCAATAGATGGAGCAATTCATGATTAAGGATAAGTGTATAATTTGTTAAGGTTTTGTGTAAATTGGTTGAAATATGATGATGATTGTAGATGTCTACAAGTCCGAAGCCGGTGCGGGAAGTTTCTTGAATAAAGGAAAAAGGTAATTTTTATCTTATTTTACATCACGTAACTGTATCAGTATTCAGTGAACATTTGATAAATAGATTATACTTGGAATAAATCTAAACAATTTTTTTTTTTGGGAAATTTCATCTTTTTTTTTTATCGTATAGGGGGCAAACGAGCAGACGGGTCACCTGATGATAAATGACTACCGCCGCCCATGGGCACCTGCAACTCGAGAGTCACAAGTGCGTTGCCGCCCTTTAAGGTAGGAGTAGGAGAAGAGGGGGAGGGGGGGGGAAGAGCGGGAAGAGGGGAAGGACGGGAATGAGGGAGAGGGAAGAGTTAGGGCCTCCGGTAACCTCACTCACGCGGTGAAATGCAATGCAAGCATTGCTTCACGGCCGGTTTTCTGTGAGGCCGTGGTAACGAGCGGAGTCGAGCCGGCCCATACGTGCCGAAGCATGGCTCTCCCACATATTACATTAATTTCATGATCCATTAGATTTTATAATTTTTACATTACTATGCATAGTTTTATTAAAAATAATCACTCAACTCGCGTCTAAAACCTAAAAAGGAAAAATATTAATGTGCCTATCGGTAGCCTTGAATATGTCTAAAAGTTTTATTTTGACGTGATAACGTCTTATAAATCGATGAAAGCCAGCTGCAAGCACGAAATAGCTTGACTTATTGTCACGTTCCGCCTGAGCGTGCAAGCGAGAGCGTGGAGCAAGCGTTAGAGAGGCACGATCTGCCTACTTATGACGTTATCACGTAAAATTATCGTCCGTAAACCGACTTTATTTTATATTATATATATTTCTTCATTGCAGTATCAAAATGTACAAATTAATTAAACTTAAACACATTTTATTTTAATTAGTTGCGTACTAGCGTCTAAACTAGTCCGTGCCCATCTTAGACGCCAGTTTCTTCCAGTGACACAAAACTGATAAACAATTAGATTCGCATTTATAATTCACTAATGAATACAAAATCTTAAACACTACACCAATATTCTGAGATATTTGCAGAACAATTTTTAACTCATGTCCAGTAAAAACAGAATAGGTAGTATTAATCTGTAAGTACCCTCAACCCGTTCATTAATTCAACATCAATACCACTATAAGCGTGAACTTCGTCCAATTTTAGTAAATGTATGAAGAATATAAGAAATAAATATTGGATCCATTAATTAGTCACAAAACTAAAATTGGAGCTGACCTATCACACAACACATAAGATATAAAGAATCCATACTTTTTACTTATTACAGTAATTGAGGTTACTCATTATTCTAAAATTACTCAAACTGTACTCAAAGTATCCAGATAAAATAAGTTGCTCTTACTTAAATTAAAATAGCCATTAAGTAAACTCTATGGCAAACAAGCAGAAATTATGTATAAAATTAGAATATACCTACCTATATATATGTAGGCATACTTTGCTTCTATCTATCTATCTTAATAACATAATAGCGCACGATAAAACAGTGTTGTTATATATTATTTCATTAAATTTGTATTCATAACTATTGGGTGAAGTAAAAGAGTGGCCGTGAGTTTGTTTGCCCGATTTCTTCTCACAAGGCTCAGTCACGTGCACGGTGCAGTGGGTTGCCGATAGCTGCATAGCGTGCACACGCTTTTATTTTTAAAGTACAAAAAATGTAATTCGAGATCGTATTCATATGTTCATTAAACTATAAAAATTAAATAAATTGTTAATTCACGATAAAAATTGACATGGTTGTTTACTATATGACTAAAATCGTGGTTGCGAACATTTAAGTTCATTTTCGCAAGCAGGGATCGTCGCCCGGAAAGAGTAGGCAATTAAAACGGTAGGTATCGATGTTTTAGTAGGTAGTTATTTATCTGGTACGTAGTAACTACTCAGTAATCTGTGCCAATGCTACCACCAAACTTAGCCAGTATATAGTACATAATAATATTTCACAAAGGTAGTTTTAGCTATGATGTCTCTCATGTTACAATCATAACGATAGTCTATGTATATACCTTCTCGTAGTTTGGTAATTATTCCGTGCTTTCATGCGTAAATCTCTTTGTCATTAAATTTCTTGTCGTTGTGCCAATGTATTATGTACATCAGTATGTACTATCCATACTGAGAGAACAGGCAACTCTAATCAGAGTAAATATAGACTAAACTGTTTATTAGGGAGCAATGAAAGCTAGGCTATACGTATTTGCCTTATTAAAGCATCTGCTATATGTATTTTCTTTAAAAAACTATTGAATAAATATCACATTCGATAAAATTTCCATAGG
Source organism: Euplagia quadripunctaria (assembly GCA_963859945.1). Taxonomy (NCBI): domain Eukaryota; kingdom Metazoa; phylum Arthropoda; class Insecta; order Lepidoptera; family Erebidae; genus Euplagia; species Euplagia quadripunctaria. The sequence goes on along the minus strand of OY982566.1, from coordinate 11,584,318 downwards.
TACATTTGATAAAAATAAAAGCATGTTAAATAATAACCAGTAAAATTTGGACAGATGAGTCATTTAGTCGTTTTTATTTACTCATTACAATACTCGTAGGGTTCATTCCTAGTCCTGATATATAAACTACAAGCCATTGCCCGCAGGTTCACACTGCTTCTCTCCTAAGGGTTGTAGCGTGGTGCCCAATAGCCTATAACCTACAACAATTAATAAAATATTCATTGAGGAAGGTTCAAGATCAGCACGAGAGAGATTAGCACGTTTAAACTAACATATAAACAAACAAAAACCCCTTCAGCTTTATTATATTGACATGGATTGTGTAGCTACGGCATCCAACGATTGCTTCAATAATAATGATTCTGTGGGAAAAGTCAATCAGCATCTATTAGATTTTTACTCATTTTTAGTCAACCTCCTAATTTAAGAAAAATACTTTTTTTTCGGATAATGGAATAGGTTTTTTTTTTCTTTTTTTATGTAATAGGGGGCAAACGAGCAGACGGGTCAGCTGATGGTAAACGACTACCGCCGCCCATGGGCACCTGCAACTCGAGAGTCACAAGTGCGTTGCCGCCCTTTAAGGTAGGAGTAGGAGAAGAGGGGGAGGGGGGGAAGAGTGGGGAGAGGGGAAGGACGGGAATAAGGGAGAGGGAAGGGTTAGGGCCTCCGATAACCTCACTCACGCGGTGAAATGCAATGCAAGCATTGCTTCACGGCCGGTTTTCTGTAAGGCCGTGGTAAAATATAGGTGTTGTTTTCCAACTCACCGGATGGAAAGTGACGATGAAAACGAAAAGGTACACGCATATACAAGATAAACCTATTCACTCTACTCTTGAACGTTCCAAGATTAGGTACAATTGTCTGGTAAAAGCAGGCTGTTGATTCCAGACTTTGGACAAAAAGGAGCTACCAATGCGTTTAGTTCGACTTATTGGTGTCTCGACAATGAAAATAGACCCTTTTTTACGATAACACTCATGATTTCACTATGTAGCATTTCAATTAAAATACATAACGCACTGCTAATAAACTGCCTGCGTAATTGTAATTTAAAAAATCAGATTATAAGTGTATCTGTAACTGAACGGTACGCTACAAACTGACTGCAAGGAAAGGTTATAGGTACGTTTTGATTTAGTAATTTATTATGATATAAATAGTTTAGTTGAACACCTGCCCTTCCATATTAAAGCTAGAAAATCGGACAACTGATCTTATCATACATGTATGTACATATCTAATTCGGTTCTATAATGTAACGGCCGGACGTTAAGAAAAGAGCATACTCCCATCTCAAAGGCCAGCAACGCACGTGTGACTCTTGAGTTGCAGGTGTCCATGAGCGACGGTAGTCACTTACCATCAGGTGACCCGTCTGCTCGTTTGCCTCCTATAATATAATGGGCCGGCTCGACCGGAGTGACACCAGGGCCTCACAGGAAACCGGCGGTGAAGCAATGCTCCGTTGTGTTTCGCCGAGTGAGTGAGATTACCGGAGGCCCTAACCCTTCCCTCTTCCTCTTCTCCTACTCCCACCTTAAAGGGCCGCAACGCACTTGTGACTCTCGAGTTGCAGGTGTCCATGGGCGACGGTAGTCACTTACCATCAGGTGAGCCGTCTGCTCGTTTGCCCCCTATAATATAATAAAAAGACATGTGGTTAAAGAACAAAAATAGTCCAAAAAAAATCCCCTCCCCGAAGGAGTTATTTAAAACTACTAGTGATGACATTTACTTATAGTACGTTGGTTTATATTTAAATTCTGCTAATGTTACCATGTGGTAAGGTAGGAAGACATTGAGCATTTTAGTTGTAATTATTAATAAAAATTCAAAAAAGTATTTGAAGGCGATAACGGTGTTAGGATACTGTAGTGATATTTGTATTACATACACCTTTTAAAATTTGATTGATGACGTTATTTTTAAAATAAATTTGCTTTGCTAATGATTACGTCCTGCATAGTATAGACTAGACCACTCAATATACTCTACTCTAGTTGTGTAGCATAATCTCTCAATTACTGATTTAATTGGCGGGTCGGATTTAGCGCAGTCCCGTCGGGTGTGTAGCCTCATTCAAACGACACAGGCGATCCATTTAACAATTGGACAGTCAGTTTGACACATGTCGGTGTGTGCACGTCCCCTCGGCTCAATGCATCCGAATTCTGGGGAGCATAGGAACGCTATCTGACACTATCACGCAATAATGTATTTACGTTTATAAGCAGCTAGGCTTATATTATATGTCCCTATCGTCAATAAGGGTATTCATTATCCGCCAAAAATTAACAATGCATCTGCTTGGTGCATCTTTACTTTCTTTAAGAGTGTATGTATGTATACTATACTGTAATATACTTACAAACTTCTAATCCGTCCCTAAATATAAACTTTGATAGTTTGATTTTTATTAATTATGTAAGCATTAAAGAGCACACGAAATTAGACTGAGTACATTAACTCCCTTTTTAACCACTGACCCAAAAATAGGGGTGTTATAAGTTTGACGTGCCAGTGTGTCTGTGTATCTGTGTATCTGAGTGTCTGTGTGGCTGTGTGTGGCATCGTAGCTCCCAAACGGATGAACCGATTTGAGTGCGGTTTTTGTTGTTTGAAAGGTGACTTGATCGAGACCAGCTTCAGTTTAGCCTTTCGAGCTCATCAGCTCTTATGTAATAGTTAAAGGGATTTTCGAGTCGGGGTATTTAAAATATTTAATGTATGATTAATATCTATTTAATTTCTAAATAATGATTAACAATCAAATACACAATTCAGTAATTGTGTGTCCAGTTTTGAGTGAATCTAAAATATTCATATTAATATACAAATTTTACTTTGAGTTTATTTTAAAATCAAAATGCCTGTTTAGTTTCCTAACTCGAGTTTGCAAGAACAATTTAACTTCCTAGCTGTTTTACTCTAAGTTTTATAGATATAAATACAAATGTATATGATGTATATAATGTATCCGTCACTAAAATATGAAATGTAGTGATTTAATCGATCATGTTTGTCATAAATGTCAAGGTTTGATGTTATTCTGATTGTCATCAGTTTACTTGACAAACATAAGGAATCAATAATGTTCGTGGCTTAAATAGCCTGAGAAACATTTGCCAGCACTAAAATGAAGTTAACTTAACTTAAACGTCACGGATTTGACGACAGGAATTTCCAACTCATTACAAAATGATGAGTTGGAAATTACTGTCAAGTAATATGACAAATGTCATAGACTATCTGTCATAGACAATTTGTCATAGAGGTTTTACCATGCGCCTAAAAAAAAAACTTTTCATTTTGTACTATGTTTAGTGTTTGGTGGTAGTTGTTACCATTAATTTAATTGTTATTTATACTAATTTGAAAAAACAGCAAACTTAGTCCATTTCGTACCATTTTTCGTTCAGACCAAGGGTCGCCGAATAATGTAAAGTGCTGCTTATCTACTGCTGATTTAGACGTTGGCTTATAATATTATTCGTTAGTTATTATTATTTTGATTGCGCATTGCGCGACTGTATTGTGAGGCAATAAATAGTTTCTCCTTTCTTTCTTTCTTTCTTCAATTATCTTATATTAGCGGCTAGATATAAGTTAAACACGATACACTTTATTTGAAAAAAAGAATGGAAACAAATGCCAAATCATAGTAGTCAAAAAGGTGCCGCTAGCCGCGGATATATTAGTTTTTTTACTAATTAATCAATCGGACAGAATGGTGGGTAGCGCCCTTGAATATCATCAGCTGATAAACTATATTAAAGAAACTAAGCAGACTTATATTTATTATGTAGACTATACTAGAGACTGTCAAATAATTTCGACAACGATAATCAATTAACATCAAAGCGGAGGACATGACGCAATTAATTTTGTAATCTACAAATTAGAAAATTCACGGCCTTTCTGCTAACTGTACTCTTCCTAGTAAATTTAATTATTACTTTAAAGCTACAAGAAAACATCCCAATTAGAAATATTTTATATCAGTCAATACATTTGATAAATTATGTGTCGGTGTTGATCGCCATCGTTACGGTCACTTGAATTGGAGATTGCAATTGTTTTAGAATTATAATAGCCGAAGTTGAAATGTTAGCAGTTTGTTAACCAACTATGTACATACTTGGTTGTAGTTGGATGGCGAGGATAAACATTATTGTATTGTTACGGCTAGTTAATTACAGTTTTTGTAAGTCAGTGCCTTGTCAATACATAGCGTTATTAAGAAATTAGTACCTAAAATCGTATTTTTTTTTGTAAAATTGCATTTTTACAGGAAATACAACTATGCAGTTGAAGTTAAAATGCAAGACTGTATCTGTATACAAAATTTCATCAAAATCGTTGGAGCCGTTTCCTAGATTCAGATTATATATATACAATAATTGATCGTTTAAAGGTGTTAGATAGATTTAAAGCCTATTAAATAATACTAGAAAACATGCAAGACAAACACATACTTTATTTATTACCTATATGGTCTTAATACCGAGATATATCTATAAAAAAATTTAGTTATAATATGTACACACTAAATGAAATTATATTTATTTATCCATAATATAATAATTGTTTGTTTAAACGTGTTAATCTCTGGAATTATTTTTGTATTGACTAGAGTATTCATTGAGGTAGTAATGAGAGTAAGACCGTGTGAAGTAATGACCATAAATGTAGGTGAAACTGCGGATAATGACTAATAATAGAAATACATGATTTAAAAAAAAACTACATCTACATGGAGGTGTTAGGCGTAATGTGACGAGGCATTGAAATACGCACAACATTAAATAAAATTGAAATACATGGGAAAACTAAAATATGATGATTCATTGCAAAAGAATAAACCATGAAATATTTCTTTTCTATAAAACTGGATTATGCAGAACTAAAATACATATGTGAAAATCGATGCGTACGGATTGTCCAGGAGATGCAAGTTCCTTTTTTAATGTGTAACAACCTCCAAGTCCGTACCGGGTGGTGTGGAATGGAAGTTCAGCGTGAAAGTATTAACCACATCCCAGCAACACTAATATTATGAATTAGTAACTTAATCATTATCTAATGAGTCTGTGCACTGTCTATGTCAGAATAATAGCCTTATTACTCAGTCTCGTGACTGAAAAGTTGACGACATTGCTGCACACTAATTAAAACTTGTTACGTTTTTAATATTGAACTTATGCCTTCCGTTAATTAACTCAGTAGTACCTATGTTATTTCTAACTTTACAAAACGAAAAAGAAAATGTTTATATAATACACAGACTTATGTACTTCTTGGGTTTTTATGGTAGAATATTCTCAGTAGTACTTAGCACGGATTCTAAGAATATGTCTTTTAAATAGTAATAATAAACCTAATTCGTGGGACCAGACGGGATATAGCGGGCAGAATATAAGTGTGTCATATACGTCTACCTACCTTTTGAGTATATAAAAATGAAGTAGTATCATCCACCACTAACACTATTAGAACCCGCCAACATTCTCTACGTCTTTTCCCAACATAGTTGGGGTCGGCTTTCAGTCTAACTATGATACGGCCGAGCTTTGATATTTTACGTGGAGCGACTGCCATCAGACCTCCACAACCCAAGTACTAGGCGATATAGAAGTTCTGTAGTTAGACGAGATTGTCGGACTTTTAGGGCTCTAACTACCCATAACGAATGCCATAGATGTTCGTATGGCAACCGGGACCGACGGCTTAACGTGCTCTCCGAGGCACGGGATCTCAATGTGTTAAGAATAGTAACCCGTCTTAAGACTGACCTGGATAGTATTATCTAATTTTCTAATGTGCTAACCTACTTGGTTACCACTTAGCCACGAGCCCCTCATCTATTAAAACCCACCGCTGTTAAAATTTAACCTGAAATTATTGATGATGGTAACAGGTTTAAAATATAATAAATTCGTTTCAAAAATAGAAATTTTATTTAAAAATGTCACGAAATTTTCTAAGATATCGTTAACATTGAATTCAATGTCATGATAAAGATATCTTTATAACCTTAATTCGAAATTCTTTCATCCAGAAATATGTTCTTTCAACATTTTCACTTTCATTTCAAATAACGGCAACATTTTAGCGAGCTTTACAGTTTTTCAATTTATAAAATAATTTCTGTATTCGTAAGAAATTTACAAGAAGTCTTCACTAAGGAAAAACAAAGTACCAAAATCAAACAAATCATTTTAGAGCTACGCCCACTCGGTGAGTAAACAACAACCACTTCAAACATAAACAACTCTCTTTAAAAATATCAACACATTTTCAAGACACTTAAATTTAATCTGTTGAAGTGGTTCTAAATGTGCTATTTACCAACATTACAAGGTAACACTTTAATGTACATTGAAAATAATTTGGCTAATGTATTTACTCATTACGCGGTAACGATTTATTATTAAAATAGACATACGTTAATAACTTGTTTCTTTCATTATTGTCAAAGACCTTTGTAAATAATAAGTTTGAAAATAGAATGGATTTTCATTAAACCTCAGCATTTAGAGCGCCAGAATAGATATTAGTTAACTAACAGTCTGCTAATATGGAAATAACATAATATTATTCTGTCTATCAATCTGTTTTATACAGGATGTATTTGAAAATAGAACACTTACTTAAATCACTGAAAGGGTTCATTCTGATTTAAATCTTTAACTTAACACATTCCACTTACTTTTATGGAAAACTTATGGAGACTTTTAGGCAAAAATACCTGGAAATTCAAACGGTCATAACTTGTAAATGCAGTTTATTTAAAAAAAATTCTTATTGTAACTGGATGCTAGAGTCATGCCCTTTCAGAGATTTAATTAAGTGTTCTATTTTCATATTCATTCTGTATTTGTTACTGGAAATTATGAAACCTAGGAATTGTATACAATTCCTAACTGTGTAACTTATATCCAATAAATTCAATGCTTCCCGTGCAGTACTGCAAGTGGCACCATCCTGTTAGAACCATATGTTTGTGAGATCCATACCATCTATCCTAAGCCGCAAAAAAATTGTCACCATCGTCCAATATTGGTAACCATTGATTGTGAGCGCGGCTCCTCTGCATCGAAATAAGAGCCGATGATACCGCCGGACACAATCCATACCAAACTAACTTTTTAGAAGTGTAGATGCACCTGATGAATCTTCCGATGATTTTCGTCGCTACAAATCCGGTAATTTTGTTTGTAAACGAAGCCACTCAACTAGAAACGAGCCTCATCACTGAAGATGTTTTTTCTTTCCGAAAGGAGGCGAATGACCCGCCAAATGCTCGAATGCCCGAGGTGGCTGACCCGCCAAATGCTCGAATGCCCCAAATACTACAAGGCGCTGCCTGTGTTCGTTGAGTTGTAAGAACTTTGTATGGATGAAAACCCAACTATTGGCATGAAATTCACCAAGTTGATTTCGCAGAAAAACAAAGCTCTTGCGCACGACGCGAAATTGACTATCGGAGGTTTTCTCGCACACTGTCCCGAACGGTAACAATATTCTTCAAAGATCTTGCGTTTCTTTGACCTACACGCACTGTTTCATCGACAACTGACCCGTTTGCCTCAAATTTATTAATTAAACGACGGATTGTGACCTAGATTAGGTACTAGACAGTGTAAAATTTAATTTAAAATTTAAGTGAAATGTAGATAAAGTAAGTATATGCAGTGAGAAATCCATATCAAAAAATCCAATCAGTCTATTGTTGTCTAAAAGAATGCAAAAGAATCAATCTTACTGTCATATTTCTAAAATAAGTGAGTATATGAGATCACTATACAAAACGTTTATTTAGCCTAAAGTTTTTATTTAAAACTACTCACCAAACGTATCTACATACTATTAACCAAGATTTCAGTAAACGTTTATTTAGTGTTGTAGCGGTGCCAGTGGGCGTGGTCTACCATTCAGCCGATAGTTAATGTCCAGCCCAGTGGCGTACTACTGCCAAGAATAACAACCCCAGGCCTTTTGTACTTGAATACTCCTTGCTCTATTTAAATAGCACTTATTCTATTTTCAAAGTTTTTCAAACACTTCAAAGTTTTACAATAAATTACCGTTCGCTCGCTGACAGACAACCGGCTTCGATATATCACTTCAGTTAACAATTTTAAACTGGTTTATTTATCAACTTAGCCGAATTATTTGGAACGCTATGGTTTAAACTATTTCATGTAAACTATAACTATAACACAATTGGCCAGTTGATGTTCCTTTCCTTGTTGCCCTTCCAATCACAGGACGGACATACGGATACGCGACCACCAAGGCCTTTTCTCTTCATCTTCCTTTGTCTCATCTGAAAACAGCTACATTCCCAAGGAAGGTTGCCGTCAGGCAGGTGGCCAGCCATAAAAGAAACAAACCAAAACAATTTACAATGTTAAATAAAAAAAAGTGTGGGTGTACTTATGTACGCACGTAAGAAGTTATACTTTTATATGGTTAAATAAAGTTTATTTAAATATCATAATAAAAAAACCGTCAACTAACCTCAAATTCTACAAACGTACTCAAAGTAATATGTAGAAACCATTTTTATCACTATCATGAAGTTGGTAACTTTTTGAAAAACTAAAATGTTGACTAGCTAACTTCAGGGTGTCAGTTTTTCATGACGGTGTGCGCGTGCATCGTAAAAATTTACTCTCATCATTTTTCCATAACGCGCCAAAAGAAGTATAACTTCAAAAAATTTAGTTATAAAAAATATACTAACTGTATTACCTATACATTGCGCAGACCCCAAATAAAATTGGGAAAAAGGCAGGAAGATAAATGATATAGCTATAACATAAATATCGCATGCTCATTTCTTAATCATTCTAAAAGACAAAATACTACAATTTACGGTATAGATACGTAGACATTTACTATTTTAGGGTTCCGTTTCACGGAAAGGAACCGTTAAGATAACTTTGTTGTTCGTCTGTCTGTCTGTCAAGACCTTTTTTGTCTGGAACCCATGGAGGCAACAAGATGAAATAAACATCAAATATTTATGTCTACGGTTTTGAAGCTGTAAAAAATCAATCTTCTAAGTCAATTTAACCAAATTTTAACATTTCGCAGATAAATCAAAACCTGGGACTTTCCATTAACTTAGAATCATGAAATTTGGTAAGAAGCAAGATGGCACCGCACAAGTAAAAGAAAAAATCCGAAAGTCTTTAATTTGTTGTTAAATCACATAAACAATTGTTTTTTTGTGATTTCAAACTTATAGTCGCTGTCCAGTATCCAGTAAAAACTGAAGCGAAAGAAAGAGAGAACAAGTTATTGTTTTATTGAACTTGTAGTAATTAAAATATTCCTATGAGTGTGCATTTTCAAAAATGTTGTGTGATTCAATTGTATTTTTTTTGGAATGGGAACATTGCCAGAGCGAAAAATTGTTATCCAAGTTTTCAGAATGCAATAAAATACATGGTGGCAACTGTATTGCAGCTATTGCATTGTAATAAAAGTATTGCCCGTTTAGACGCACCCATAATTTGTTACCTAACATCTGGAAAGTGAAGTGTTGACATCGTGTTATATGAGGTCTCTACTTACATAGCAACCCATACATAATACAGATTCATACAAATATCTTTATCGGCTAACGCGTAATGACGAGAAACAGAAAAAACTTACCAATTCGTTCTGGTATTCAACCAATCAACTCCACTTTAGTTTGACTTTAATAAATATATCAAAAGCTATATTTAAAGTTGCAATTTGAATAAAACATATTATTTACAGAGTTCGTTGGTGTAAGAATCGCGTGTGCTCGGGCGTGGCAAGTCGTATAGAGCATAGTAATTTAAAGATTGATAAAATATACGGCAAGCCCACGGATAAGTTGTTCCTACGAGTACCTACATACGAACCTTTGTTCAGATTTGTATCTCATAGATAACTCCATTCTACGGTGTTTACTTACGGTGCCGGTGTTGCATGTGTTCCTCGTACCTGCTTAGTTTTCACAAAGTTTTGCAATCACAGTATATCCGTTTGGAAACTTAAACATACACTCGAAATAATAGTTGGCCGAAAATTTGCTCAAGTAAGATAAATACTGAGCTGTCAAATTGAAAATTTACAAAGCGTTTTAGCAGACTAAAATATGAAGTGGTTTTTGTGTATGTAAAGCTGTATATTTGCCTTTTTATTTACAGAAAAAAATGATTCATTTTACATTGGATAGGTTTTAGGTATAGCCCAAGTAGTCCCATGAAAAATTTAAATAAATGCTACATTCAAAGGTGGTAAAGTAGCTTATAAATTTAAACCCATCGAAGTCGATTTTTCTTTTATTAAAACATAATTATCATTCATCGAAACGTCATTCATTAGTAATTTTTTTCCCTTTTACGCTTTCGCGTTCCATGATATGACTATTTAGTTATATCTTAGAATGCGAAAGTTTAAAGTTAGTAATGAATTTCTTTGTCGTGATAGGTAGTCCTTGTAAATCGTAATCATCTGCGAAAATCTGCAGGTATCATAGTTGTGGAGTGTTTTGCAAGAGAATTTCCACGCGGTAAGCCTAGGGCAGGTGATTTGGCAACCCCTCTTTTATATGTGGGCTGCTCACGGTTAATGTTCTGCTGAGACTGAAGTGACTCACATTTAAAGCTACTTTATTTTTCTATTCATGTTCTATTTAGCATAGGGTACAATAGGCGTAGAGGCGGAAAGGTATTGTGTCTGAATTCTATCGACTGTCCTCTGCTTGGTTGAAACCGTAAAATTAGATAAAAATCGTGGTTATTTGGGTGTGCGAGAAAAAAATCTCTATGAAAATTACCACAGTGGCCGTCGATTTTATGCACCACAATGGCCAAGCCAAAACCTTGACCAATTCGTTAGTTGATCTTCAACGCATAGACTGCCATTAATATTTTTCCTAATAACAAAATTATGATATAAAAGGCTAAGATACTCGTAGACACATGCACCGCACACTTATCGTATCTAGAAACTAAACAGATTGTAATATATTGTATATGCATTGTATATATGTAATTAACGGAAATGTATGTAATCCGCCATTATATAGAATTCCTAGGAAATGTGTATAATGTCTAAAATCAACAGGAAATGTGAGAAATAAATTTCATTATACATGAAAGAAAGAAAGAAAGAAAATTTTATTTGGCACAGTCAAAGACACTTAATTAAAAGATAGTACCCATCCATTAGGACTCACAGCAATAGGAACATGTACCTTATTTATAAAAGTGAACGGCGCGAAGTCTTGAAAAAAAGAAAAAAAAAAGAAGAAAAATAAAAAAGAAGGCTTTTACTAGTTAGGAACTAGAGGGGCCTCCCTGAAACATACGTTAGCAGAAGCCGTTCTCTTTAATAAATAAATAGTGGACATTACTCACTAAAGTTATTATACTAATAATGTACCTACTTAGGATGCTAACAATTTTTCTAGATAACTCATTCTGTGTCTCACTATTGTACCAAATGGGCGTCCAGTTCAGCATGTGCCAAGCGAAGGCCCGGCGCTGGTTTTCGACTGGAACCCATGGTGACTCACGGACGTAACATGCAGCGTCTATATACTTAAACATATAATGTTGCGTTTCCAGTAAATATTACATGATTATTAAACGGTGTGCTTAATATATTTATTATATTATTATATACCTTTATAACTTAATAAATAACAAAAATAGACAATAAATTATATTATTTGTATTTTTCAATTAGTCCTATAAAACTCGTAACAGTGCATTATTTTGGTAGTCTGTACGCATATTATCGCAAACCGAACATTCTCCCGATAAAGTTTTACATTACGACCGTTTCACTCTTAAATTACTTAAATTATAAAAATATTTTAATTAAAGCTTTCCACACATATTTCCTAGGAATTCCATATATTTCCTAAACATTATTGAGAAAAGTGCCAAATTTGCGATGCCGGTATGTACAATGTAAAAGCCGCGATCGTGACGGCTATTGGTTTGGAAGCCTCTAGCAAAAGTGAGAGTGGGATTTCACCGTTTCGTTTTGCGAGGAAGCTATGATGGCTAAAGAGGCGGCGGAATGAGAACGGGAGAGGACAAGAACTCTCCCATTCCGCAAAAGACGCACCAGACGCAGGAGACCGTTGGCCTGGGGGTAGCGGGTCGTGCAGACCCTTGCAGATGCAGGCTCGAGTCGGTGGCATGACATACTCCGGGCGCGCCTTTCTCATCTGGAGAGGGTAACGCCCCCAGAACTCCACAGTGCAGTCGTCTTCTGTCAAGCTGCCAAGGTCTGCCGGGGTTCTCGGAGGCTCCCTTTTTAGAGTATATCCAGGGCCCCTGCATAAGACCCACTCGTGACGAAATACATGTGGTTTTAGTCGGTTCGATTCCGACATACCACTTCACCGTAGACTCCGGTCAGGTGATGACCCGTGGGGATTTCTATACGATAAAAAAGTAAACGCAGCGAGGGCGCTAGTAGGGTGTTGCTACTGCGTCATTCTCGCGTTTATCGCCTTGTAGATTTTTCGATGAGTAGATTTTTTTTTTATGGTATATGTGGCAATCGAGCAGACGGGTCACCTGATGGTAGATGACTACCGCCGCCCATGGGCACCTGTAACTCGAGAGTCACAAGTGCGTTGTCGCCCTTTAAGGTGGGAGTATTAGAAGAGGGGGAGGGGGGAAGAGTGGGAAGAGGGGTGAGAGGGAAGAGGGGAAGGACGGGAATAGGGGAGAGGGAAGGGTTAGGGCCTCCGGTAACCTCACTCATGGCGAAATGCAATGAAAGCATTACTTCACTGCCGGTTTTCTGTGAGGCCGTGGTATCGAGCGGAGTCAAGCCGGCCCATACGTGCCGAAGCATGGCTCTCCCACGTAAAAAAGATAGATAACGTAGATTCTAGATTCCTATGCAAAATTGTTTATTTTATGTTGCAGGTCCTATTGGCAAATTTTGTAAATCTTGATGACAAATTATCAAATTAATGTCAAACAAAACTTCACACTATGACACAGTAACATGCTAGTTAAGAAAAATGCATAACATTTCTCATTAATTGTCTAATAGGTGTTGCCTATTCAAAAAAACCGGACAAGTGCGAGTCTGACTCGCACACCGAAGGTTTCGTAAGCAAACAAACTTGTATTTAGATAGCACATCCATCTCGGAAATCACTTCGCGAAGACTTTTGGCCGTCTTTTTCGACAGACAAACTTAACTTTGCGGTTGCGATGTCCGACAAAGTCAACAATCCAACCGCAAAATATAAGTTTATAATAACAAAAACAATATTTTATGTGATATAATAACAAATTAACAATTTTCGGATTTTTCCCTTAACTTGTGCTGTCAGACCTTGCTTTTTACCAAATTTCATGATACTAGATCAACGGGAAGTACCCATACCCCAACCATGGTTTTGATTTACCTGTTCTGTACCTGTTTATTTGAAATATTCAAATTTGTTAAAATCTTAGGTTTAATGACCGTATCTTTTGATTGCGTTGACTTAGAAGCTTGATTTTTTAACAGCTGTAAGGGACCACTGACATAAGTATTTGATATTAATTTTAACTTGATACCTTCTTGGGTTCCTGAGGAAAAGTGTCTTGACAGACACACAGGCAGACAGACAGATATAACAACAAATTAACGACTTTCAGATTTTTTCCTTTACTTGTGCTGTGAGACCTTGCTTCTTACCAAATTTCATGATTCTACGTCAATGCAAAATGTTCAATTTTGGTCAAATATAAGGCTTAAGTGGCCATATCTTTTGATTACGTTGACTTATAAGCTTGATTTTTTGACAGCTTGAAAGGACTGCAGACTTCAACTTGATGCGTCCATGGGTTTCTGAGAAAAAAAGGTCTTTACAGATAGACAGACAGACGGACAACAAAGTGATCCTATAAGGGTTCCTTTTCTTCCTTTTGATAAACGGACACCTAAAAAAGGGATATGTTACATCAGCATAAGACTAAGTTGTCTATGACCAGAATCTTTTGTCGATAGTTGGCATGCGTCCTGTTATAAGTGTTTTTTTTTATATTAAAATAGTATTAAAGTCATGAGACTTTTGTCGTCTAATATTGGCAAAAATGTAAATCTAGTGAATCGGCCAAGGATTCAAAAAGTGACTTTGCATAAGGACAAACAGTTTTAAAACAGTATTTGAAAAACTCAAAGGCAGGCTTTAAATCTAAGCGACAATTACAAACTTTTGTCAACATTTTGATAACATAAAGTGCATTTGTTCTGTGTCTACTGCTATTGATATATAGAAAACTAAAACTTAGCTGTAACTAACAGTAAATTCGACTAAGCCATGGTTTAGATCAAAGAAAAGACCGTATATTTATTGAAATGCATCCAACAAGTAGGATTCTCAAAGGAAACCAGTAGCAGTCAGGTAAAAACGACCCCCCGCTGACAGGAAAGTGTCCTAGTCACCACAGGAGACATAAGGTGTCATCTTAGGTAGGCTGGAGGTGCTACCCTAAGTTCTGCTATTCTAAATTAAAACGTGCGTTACCCGTCTAAAAAGAATAAAGATTATTTCATTTTCATTTTCATCGCTTTTTCGTTTTAATATTTATTATTTTTATTTTATTTTATTTATTTCTATTTACCTTGCCTTATGTGAGTCCATCATAACTTACTGCATTACGTGTTGGGGCGGTAGTTGAAAGGCCACTCTACTGGCACTAGAAAGAGCGCAACGTGCTGTGCTTAAAGTTATACACTTTAAGCCCTTTCTATTTCCTACATCCCGGTTACACGAATTATCGGCGACTCTTACAATAAGACAATTGTTTATCCTACACATTGCTTTAGACCAACACAAACACGCCTACTACACAGCATCCTTAAGCAGTAAGCGGCGAAAGGACAAGATATTTACAGCTCCGGTATGCAGAACTACTTTTGCACAAAGATTCACTTCTTTTCTTGGACCATTCCTTTATTAGCGACTAGCTAGGTTAATTCCAAATCTCCCTAAGCTGACTAAAATAAAATGTAAGGAATCCATTTTTAAATATTTAAAAACCTTAGAGTATGATGCCACTGAATCTTTTCTAGACACTAGTTACAACTTGGAAAATGTATGATATCCTACCATAAGTGTAACCACTACTTACCTAATATAGTTTTTGCGCATTTCTATCTCCACATATATGAAATTTGTAATTTAGGATATTATTAGCACTGATGAACAGTTCCCTCCTGAGATACAGCCTCAACTATTTCAGAAGGTACGGAACTACATTGCTAAGAATAGCCTAAAACGAACATAATTTTAGTGGAGACACCATATTTTTCATTAATAATGTACATTTGTGCGACCACTTATTTAAATTTATTTATAAGGCCTATTTGGAAATAAAGAATTTGATTTAATTTGATTTGATTTAAGGATCTCCAACATAGGATGTACACAAAATATCGAAAATACATGTCACATGGTATTTGTTATGTATACTCCTATTTTAGGAGACCACAGCATGCACATTAACAACTAAGTAAATAATAGTTACAATACAATAGAATTAAAAGGAAAATAGTACTCAGGAATGACAAATAAATTTAAAATTGAAAAAAAAATCAAAAACGAAAAAAAAATACATCCATAAAATTTTAAACACAAGCAATAATAAATAATAAGCTTAGAATTTTTCTAAATAAAAATTAATTATTTATACGCAAATTAATTATTATTTTTCATTAAGAGATAACCTAATTAACTTTCATAAATTGGTTTTATTGTTAACTAACTTTTGCCTGCGGTTTCGCTGCCTTCAAAGTTATTTTTCTATCCCTGGTATCCCTCAGGAACAGTACTTTGTGTTATTAAAGGTAACTCATGTCTTTTTCGTTCGTATCTAGACTATCGAGTTATTAGTACCTAGCGTAGGTTTATTTGTTCATAAAAGTAGACAATAGAATTAGACAATAGTATATAGAAATAGGCACCTTACTGACTGGTAATTAAATATTCAGATTAATTAATTCTTTCAGTCATCCGAACAGATAAGAGTTACGCGATAGAAAGATAGGCAACTTCTAGGTGAATATAGCTGTAGGTAATTAGCGTTGTGCTACCTAAATTGCAACTTTATTGTGTCGAGACAAGAGTAGCTATTTATTTAAATGAGTTGGCGGAGTAGGACTGCTGTACCTGTAGGTACTATTATGTATTCCGTGAAAATAAATAAACAAACTCACTTTCGCATTTATAAAATTAGTTAGAGTTAATAATACTGTTGAAGTTATTAAGTAACGATAAATTCAGGACAAAGGTTATATTATTAAGATTCATAAATAATGCTAATGTTTGCTAATAAATAAATTATCTTTAAGTAATATTGGATATTCAACAATGTATCTTCTGTAGTCAAAATTAATCTGGTATTCATTTTTTTGTTTTGCAATTAAAGTAATTGAAAACTTTGAAAGACTTGTAACAGGTACAATCTCAATCTATATCAGGCTATCAAATTTATGCATTTTATGTATATTATATATGTTTCTGTATATTTGTTTTTCTTTACTTTCGGTGTGCAATAAAGAGTATTTATTGTTATTATTATTAAAGCTCACTTTCTACATACACCAACAAATATTTTTGTCCTAATCACCCTATTTGTGTACTCCGTGATGGTGAAACCAAGGGCGGTGTTGGTATCGGTTATCAGTGCCTATAAATGCCAATTGTTTCACCTCACTGTAGGTATCACCTGCGCGCTGAAGGTTACAAGCCTACTTTAAGTTCTTTACTTATCAACAAAAATACAGTATTAAAGTAATGCGATAATATTCATCATCCTGCGCGCCTTTTCCCAACTAAATTGGGTTCAGCTTTCAGTCTAACTACGTACTACTACTACGTAACGATATTTTTACGTAAAGCTACCTTCACGAAAGAGGCCTTCAGACCTCCACAACCCAAGTACTAGACGATATCGAAGTTCTTTAGTTAGACGCCACAGATGTTTGTATGGCAACCGGGACCGACGGTTTAACGTGCTTTCCGAGGCACGGAGGGGTCTCAATGTGTTAAGAATGGTCACCCATCCTAGACTGACCTAGCATTACTTAACTTTGTCATGTGCGAACCTACTCGGTTACAAAAAGCCACGAGCCCCTCTAATGCGATAATATTATAACCACATATTATAAAACAAAGTCCCTCGCCCTGTCTGTCTGTTCGCGATAAATTCAATAACTACCGAACGAATTTTCATACGGGTTTCACCAATAGACAGAGTGATTCATGATGAAAGTTTAGGTGTATAAATCATTAAGGTTTTGTGTAAAATGGCTGAAATATCACGATATTTGTTGAAGATGTCAAATCAATATTTGCTTTGCTACCCGTGCGAAGCCGGGGCGAGTTGCTAGTATGCATATAAAAATAGTCACCTTTCTATCAGTCCGATGACTGTGGTAGTAAAGATAAGATAAGATAACTTCATGTATTATTTATGTGGTAGGGTAGTACAAGGATACAAATGGAAGTATCTAAATATGCCGAGATATAAGGGCATGGTTGACTGTATTATATTTATATGGTTCGATTAGGGTCGACAAGCCTTCGTCCCTGTCGCCCCATATGATGGATGGGGTCACATCAGATTTCGGATAGTTTTTTTTAGCATATTATGTTTTTCTATGAACTTACACAAGTCAAACTTGCGAGGTCACTGCAAAATTCTAACTCACGATTTTGTGCGACAGATTTTTATAAGAGATATATAAAAAGTCTATAAAGATAGACAAGTCGATTTAAGGGGAAAAAATAAATCTTAGTTTTTCACATAATACTTATTTGATACTAGTTTTTTCTACTTAACAAAAAATTGTATTAAGGAGTTATTTTTATAGACAGGTAGGGTAAAAAAACGACGTCATTAAACTAGGAAATAAACTTAACTCTCCAAAAATTACAAATCTGTCAAAAAAGTGGAATTGATAATTTAATTCTAATTCAATTCAAATAACTCTTTTTTTGTGGTTAAGTTGGCACAACTGTTTTCTATATTGGTGCGAAATTTAAGCAAAATCTCTCATTTACTTTAATTTCAGTAAGTACTCGACTTTGTAAGCTCATCTCAAGAGTGTTTTGTGATTTTTATAATGGATAAAAACATCGAAAAAGAGTTTGTCTCAAATTTTGCATTGCAAATAGAATTTTATGTTTAAAATGTTACAGAAAGCATACGGTGAATCGACTTTATCAAAAACTCGTGCATATTTTTTTTTTTTTTTATGTTATAGGGGGCAAACGAGCAGACGGATCACCTGATGGTAAATGACTACCGCCGCCCATGGGCACCTGTAACTCAAGAGTCACAGGTGCGTTGCCGCCCTTTAAGGTGGGAATAGGGGAGGAGCGGGAAGACGGGAGAGGGGGATTAGAGGGGAGGAGAGGGGAAGGACGGGAAGAGGGAGGGGGCAGAGTTAGTGCCTCCGGGAACCTCACTCACGCGGTGAAAAGCAATGCAAGCATTGTTTCACGGCCGGTTTTCTGTGAGGCTGTGGTATCGAGCGGAGTCGAGCCGGCCCATACGTGCCGAAGCATCTCCCACGTATAAAGTTTGGTAAATGTTTGGTATATGAGTGGTATAGTGCATTTAAAAGCGGTCGAGATCTGTTGGAAGATTTGCCTCGCTCTGGTCGGCCATCAACGTCTTTAACTGAAGTTAACATCGCTTCACTTTAGTGAAGGAAATTGTGACTGAAAATCCTCATTCAAGTTTGAGAGAGATAGCCGCTGAACTTTCCGTGTCTCACGAATCGATTCGCACCATTTTAAACGATCGCTTGGGCATGAAACACGTTGCCGCTCGACTAGTCCCGAAAGATCTGAATTTTGTTCAAAAACTCAATCACGTAAAAGTCGCTGAAGACATGCTAGAACGAGTCAATTCCGACGCATTGTTACTGGTGACGAGATATGAATTTACATGCAAACTAGTCAGCAAGCTTTGGAATGGCGACTTCCAAATGAACCACAACCGAAAAAACCACGACAAAGTCGATCAAAAGTCAAGGTTATGTTGAGTGTTTTCTTTGACTATCGAGATGTTGTGCACTTAGAATTCTTGCCAGAAGGTCAGACTGTAAATAAAGAATATTATTTGAGCGTTATGCGGTGTTTGAGAGAGCAAATTCGTCGAAAAAGGCCCAATTTGTTAAAAGAAAATTCTTGGATTTTACACCACGACAATGCGCCAACGCACAAGGCCATCATTGTTTTCATTCATCATTCAAAACTCAACAAATACCATCGAACAACCACCGTATTCAACGGATATGGCTCTGACCGGCTTTTTTTCTTATCAAAACTTAAATTACCGCTTCGAGCTACCCGTTTTCTGTCGATATATAAGAAGATAAAGAGAATATAGAAGATATCAAGAAGAATTCGCGGCGAGAACTGAAGTCGATTCCGGAAAATGCATTTAAAAATGTTTTGATAATTGGAATATTCGTCGGCGTAAAGTAATTTCTGAAGGGGGCTACTTTGAAGGCGATACAATAAATTTGGAAGAATAGTTAACATTTTGTGTTTTATTTACCTTTTCCTGGTACTTTCTTGACAGAGTAGTACCACCCCTTTAAATACCTAAGCACATGCACTCAAGTTCAAAGGATACAACAGTACAAGCGGATATTGCTTGTCAACCCGATACACTGCATAATCAAGCTGCAAACGGTTGTTTCAAAGTGAAGCTTGAATTATATCATATATAAATATAAATAATATAAACTTGAAAGTTTGTGAGGATGTATGGATGTGTGGATGTATAGATGTTTGTTACTCTTTCATGCAAAATCTACTGAACCAATTGCGATGAAACTTGGTATGTAGATAGCTGGAGACCTGGATTAACACATAGGCTTTTTATCCCGATATTATATGCCGGGTGAAATTGCGGGGCACAGCTAGTACTCATATAAATTGAAGATATACGGGTTTCCTAGCATGTGTTTTTTTTGGATACCCGACTAGTTTAGTATTAAAACTCTTTAATTAATACTCAGTTATTTATAAGCACTTCTATTACACAAGTGCAATTTATTTGCACTTATAATACACAAGTGCTGATAAATAACTGTCAGTTAGTACTGAAAATCACATGACAGAATAAATTCCTTAAATATCTAATCTAATAATTTGCCTACTTTACGACAAGAGAAGTAAAAACGACATTCCAATAGCCTTCTCTCTATTGAGGTAAAAAAGACATGGAAATTAAATGTGGTGTATGTTATGTTTAGATTTACATAATATAAATTATATTATTTGTCACTGTAGAAGATATTTGAAAACCAGCATTTCGATGTATACTAGAAAAAAGAACATGTGACGAGCAACTTTTCCGAGAAGCAAAAAGCTTAAGTATCTTACTTTACTATTTGAACGAAAACCGTGAAGAGAGAATGTAGGAATGTATTCCATTTCAACTTTCAAAGCTTCGTTTAGTTGCAAGACTGTTGCACTAAGTCTAGCTCAATAAAGTTGCAAATGAGATGTTAGCATATGTGATTACATAACAATAAATTAGTAAGTAATTGATACATAATACGTTACAACAGAACAGAAAATCATTTCACACCCATGTTAAATACACTATGCAATATTTGAACATTATTAATATAATATAAGGTCTAATTAGATCTTGGAAGTATGAAGGGTACAGTAGGTTTCTACTGAATTTCGATAACCATTTAAGCTTCGTAAGGGATTGGCAAAGTACAGGTACTATAAGTAATGTTACTGTAACGAGATAACCGCCTACTATCCGGCGAATTGGGTGTCAACAAAGATTTATTAAAAAACGGTTTTTTTTATTGTTGCTGATTTGAATAATGTTTGTTGATATTCTCGTCTCTACTATAACATTTTTGCATGTATTATAAAGAAAATTTGTAATCTTGTGACAATTAATTTTGAATTTAATTTTACACAATGAAATACAAAATTAACTGTCAAGGGCAAAAAGGGCTCAATGACAAGAACCGGAAAATCCATTTTGCAGGAGTGACAACATCAGTCATTTTTTTTCAAGCATTTAACAGTATCAACTTTAAACAAGTCCGCAGACCTGTAGGCAAATAAATCACTAATCTAGTAGCTCCTAAATTGGTTATCTTATTTAGGGAGTTATTGTAATAAGATTTTATCCGCAGCCAAATTCAACTATGAATTTTATTAATAATCTGTTAAAGTTAATTGTTAATTTTCTTTAATTAGGTAATTAAATAACATTTTAATTTTTTAGTTTCTTTCATATAAACTCAGTTCATACTTAAACTATTTCTGCAATCTTCTTTCATGATTATGTGTGTAAGCATATCTCTCGAAAATTGCGATCGTAGCCATAACTTGTAATGAGTTTGTAACTCACATTCACCACACTTATCACGTAAACCGGCCATCAGCGAATGATAGTGATAAATACGAGTTAATAATAATTATTGTATTGTTATAAGTACCGCGTTGGTCCGTATGGCGTTACAACAAGTTCTAGGGCTTGGCTTCTTAAATGTACAACTTTGATGTGTAAATCGGTACCTAATCACAATAATATTCATAAGGTGCTCATGATACATTTTGGTTACCCATTGGGTTTCGACCGAATTGCACCGATGGTGGTCACGAGCGGACGTGTGGACGGGTAGACTTTTTGCAACCCATCCGTAAGGTACCGTACCTTGTAATCATTTTTGCGATTATTTCCCGATTTAATAATTTAATATGTGCACAAGTCGCAAAAGTTCAATCCAATCCTTGATATTTTATTGAACGTAATATGTAGCTAACAAAATTGGGGTGGATAAAGATATTAATCTTTATCCACCCTTTAACAATTATACAGGTCTGGATATACAAAAAGAAAATTATCGATATAATCAAATTAATGATAGTCAGTCTTGAATATCAAATGTTAAATGATTAGAAAAAAATACACAGTCATCGGAGTGCCGATAGAAGTGAAAACTTAAACGAAACGACGAATTTAAAACGCCACATTAGCAGGTTGGTGACATTAATTAATAAGGAGCTGACAGAACTCAATGTTTAGATTAGCACCTTCTAGTGGATCTATATATGTATTATTAGCATGACGGTCACGAGTTCAGTGCTTTTTCCCCATAGCAAAAGTGCACAAACGTGCTTAAAGAAGTTTTCACTTCAAAAAAAATTGTTGAAATATGTACATTGATATTGCAGAGCACTGATGGGAAAGTAAAACATAACAATGTACCTGGTTGCCTATGTAAATTAGGTGCTTTACTCACATTTACATACGTACATACATACCTTTCAGTGGGTTATTAAACACGCCGTCGCTTGAGTAAACATCGTAAATCACACAAAACTAGGGGCTTTGTACACAGAATTTGCGTTTCTAATTTCCTGGTATGTACATAGATATTGTATACACGCAGCTTTCTCTCATTATTATTTTAATTTTTGTCTGTAAAAATGACCAGTAGATAGACCCCTAGATATACCTATCAATAAACTAATCAAATGTATGCAAAAGTAGACGGCATTTGTTGTAGACTTTTATGAACTCGTACTAAGCGTGTACAGATTCTGTTTATGTAAAAAAATATGAAAAGTAAGTATATTGAGGAAGGGCATGACGTTATCGTAGTTTTTTTTAGTATATTGCAGGAAAATTAAAAAAATTGGGCGTTAGGTACTCTCGTTGTACTGTCAATAAGTAAATTACATGTTTTATCTGGGGTTGCCAACAAGCATATTATGATACCATTTAACCCGATAATTTATTTTGCTGATTGCAGCAAAAACATCTCTTTAGCATGACTAATGTAAAAGTAAACAAAATTATATAGGTATATAATAGTAACCTGTGCAACAGGCCTTATTGCGAAACAAAGGCCCACGTCTTTAGTGTGTATGAAATAGAACACCATGTTTGGCATGAATGGGAGATATGAAACACAATGTGTATTGAAAATTGCCTTATAACGACTACCCTTCACATTACGAACACGTAATTTATATCATAAATAACAATATTAACTCTTATGAAGGCTTTATACGGAGATAAACATTACGAGTATAAGAATGTTGGTCATGCATGTGATCATTCGCGTTTGAGTGAAAAAGTACGTATATTATATTATCAGACTTTGACCACAATTTTGGTCCCTGCACAGGAGTGAATGTTTAATATTCATATTTGTAACAGTTAGTGACTCTTTGACCTCAGGAATATACTCATGTATATGTATCTTATGTTCTATACTGTTTACTGTTTACTGATCAACTTACCTCCTTTTCACTCAGCTTATCAGCTTAAGTAGATTTCGATTAATTAGCTAAAAGTAAATAATTCAAGAAACTATAAATCCCGTATTTTATAGAACACATACATGAGTAATATTACCAAATTACTTTCCTAATTCTGTTAAAAGCATTAGATCATTTGCACCGTCTGAATGAACTAAAACTTTAATCTTTTACACGCTTACATAACGAGAGACGTGAGATATGCTTAAAGTAAATTAAGCGAAAGAATTGTGAACAAATACGAGTATTCGTTTAAGAGATCGAGTGCTTTTAGTCGAATGAACATAATGACGAAGATACATGGCTGCGTCACTTGACACGCTACTTCTCTTTTTATCAGTTGATTATAATAAAAGCTGGTTTACAGTAAAGCCGCTACTTTTCCATTCAAATTTAACTTTAATTTGAGTCTTTTGCTTTTCAATGGTACCTCGTATTTTATGGTTCCGTACAACTCATATAAATAATGTCAACCATTGAATTTTACTACAACGAAAAAAAGAAACTCTATTAAAAATAAAACTTAAAAAAACAATGTTATTCTCACGAAAACATGTTTTGTAATTATTAGCTCACAAGCATGGCTACTGCATCATCAAATTTGGATAGCTTCCTTCAGTTAGGAAAACACTGTCTTTGTGGGAGGTTTTAGAACTTTCTTGGGATCTGGAAAGACCTCGCTTTTTTATCTCTAACAGTGTTTACTAACCCTGACTAAAGCATAGGGCTTTAAATTTTGATTTAAAAATACATAGTTGATCATATATTATGTAGTTTAGTTATATTGTCATGTGCTTTTTTATTCCCAGATATTTGCATTTATTTAACTTATTTCGCCTATTAATTCCTCAATGGTTCTCTACTTGCCTCCTTGAACATATATCACACATCTCGCAGTCAATGTTTTCATTTCAATTTCTTTAATATATAGAGTGTTAAACATATAGTCTTGCTTGCAAGCTTCTTTTTCAGGAAGTTGTATTTTTTAATCACGCCTTTTGGAATATCTTAAATTATCATTGCAATAATGGAGTAACAAGGTCTTGTAAAATGATGTTAAAAAAACTAAGTTGCCACGTGATCTAGGAATGGTTCTGATGTCAAAAATATAATTCTGAATGTTTCTAATTCGTCTGTATATTTAGCAACAACTAATAACAGTTTCATAGTTGGTTATAACTCGAAAGTATTGATGAAAATTTAAAGTGGCATAAACGCATTAGTCGAATCGAATCTGTCGATCTATTAAATCAAAACTACTGAATGAAGTCCTCTCAAAAAGTATTGGAATTTTTGATGCCAAGATTTCAAATGACATGATTAGGTAAATTTTGCAACAAAGCTGGGTATGTTGCACTGAAAAAAAAGCAAATTAGCACTTTACAGCAAAAGAGAACTTGCTGTTTGCTAAGTCAGGCCCCACAATATGTGCTGTTGCTACGACAGAATTACCAGCATAGAACCTTTTGACTTGGAACAAACAAGAGGATTGTTGACAATTCCAAACTCACAAGCGGTATAGGCTCTGTTATGATGTCTACCATAATTCTCACATCACACTGCTTGCCCCTAGCACTGAGTTCATCAACGAAACATTGAAACCGGAACAATCGTGTGTTACGCGGTTGGAAACAAATTTCTTCTCATGAACGTGAAATGTCTAGAAGGATGATTTATATGGGGCATAAAAAGGTTTTTACTGTATTGTAATTAAAAAATAGGGAAAGAAATTATGTAGTTGTTTAGTTCTACCCTAACTCTGCTGGTATGTGAACACAGTACGTGTACGGTGTACAACTAACAGATTTTTCGTACAACTGCTTCTGATTTTGCAGCCAGTCAATAAGACCGATATGGAGCCATATCGGCTGAGTCATTCGACCGCAGTATTGGTTTGATACAGTTTCATTTCAAACAGCAACTGACATTTCAGATATTCACATGGATATCGAAACGATTGAGCAATGTTTACATGCTATTAGTAGTCAATTCCCTGAGTAAATTGATAACAGTTAGGTTTATATGATACTGTAATGAAAAGTCTTTACCAATGTCATGTAAGTTTGTCTTTTCTGGTATTCCTGAAAATCATCGTGAAAAACAAAGTATTTTGCTTCGGTCGATAAGAAGGGTTGAACACCCACTGCGTTTAGAAGCGTAATTAAACATTTTAAATGAATGAAGTGACTCAAACTCGATGATATGTATACTTTTGCGCAGAAGAAATTTTTCATCTTTAAGGTTTTAATGCCAACCCTATAAGATCTTGTAGGAAAATTACATAAATAAAAAGTAATTTTTTTGTAAGGGGTTTCAGAAAATACATACTCTCCAAATTGTAGCCATGGCAATAGTCATGGAGTAAAATACGGATATGTCTTGGACCTGCGGCACAGATAAGATAATAGTTACCTGCGGGTCTTATAACAATAAGGCAAAACCGACAACGGACGACGGGCGGTTTTATACTTGCACCTCCTGTACCTGTACCTCGTCGTTCGTTCGTGAAATCTTAAAATATTTAGTAAGTAAATATTATAATTAAAAATATTCAGTATAATTCTAACCCTATCTTGTTCACCACAGAATGAATTTTGATTATAGGACGAGTCCCGCGTAGGGGAGTACACATGCTAAAGTTAGCTATCTACTTATGATTTATTAAACCACGTACTCCAAATTTTGTTGGACAGGACTCTTGAAAAATTTGTTTATTTTTACAAAAATATAGCGCGAGGACAGTTGCGGTGAGTTATTACTTACGTACGGCGCGGCAGCGTTTAGACAAAAAAAAAGCAAATATATAGCCAAATATTTAGGATTTATTACTAAAAATATTATCTCTGTATAAAAAATATAAACTCTATAGAAAGTCGCTTCAGTTTATATTATGTAATCTATGTACCTACGTCCACGGCTTACAGATTTAACAAATTGGAAATTTTCAGACTTTTATTATTACTGCAGTTGTTACACATTTTTTTTATATAGCTACTATAGTTTATGCCCCCGACTTCATCTTTTTATTTATATTTACCGTTTTAAATCAGTTCAGTACTTTCACTGTTTATTAGAATATACCTAATCCGCCCCGGCTTGGCACGGGTAGATTGATTGGATGATAAAGTAGACACCGCGGCCGCTGTATTTTTCTTAGAGCAATAAAATATTTAAAAATAAAAAATACAATTAACATTACAAACTACAATTCAATTGTTTCTAGACTAAGTGTCGGGCTGTTTTGTTACTTCAGCATTTTTATACCCATCGTAACTTTTAAACGAAACGTCCGATTAATTTAAAGTGAAATTTACATGAACCTTGATTTTTTTTTAAATTAAATTGAATTGAATTTTAAACTATTCAGATGGATAAGAGTTATAGTATCATGATACGAATGACGACACCTTTCGATTCTAACCGAGTTCTGATTTATTTACGGGAACAAAAAGCAATTATTGTTACTTAACTATAATAGTTAGACATATAGGCTCGCTGTTTTTTTGTGAGTAATGAGTGCCATAAACAAGTAGTTGTTAATAGTTTTCGCAGCGCACGATAAGTGACTGTTATAGGCAAATATTTAATATCTTGGTTTAAATTAATAATAATAATAATAGTAATAATATATAATTACCTGGCAACACTAACCTGTAAGCGTCATATTATCTTACAGAAAATATTATATCGATAAACATATTGTATACATCGAAATAAATTGTAAAATAAATATAAAACAAATATTTGGAAACGGATTGATAAAATATATAAAAAAAAACACACACACAACATGTAAAAGTTCAGAAGAAAAAATTTCGAAGAAAATGACAGATGTCATATAAGACAATAGCCCAATAATAAAATAACATGAATTACGACAATACACTCTTCGGTATATTATCGGGCTACAGAGTAGGGGACTAACCTTACTGCGTACCGTGTTCGATTACTGCCTCTGTTTCAGGAGCTTAAACCAGCTGTCAACGTATCAGCACAACTCTCGGATCGACATTGGCAAAATTGTGGTAACTCCACAAATCCACAAACCAAAAGTTGAAGTTGAAGTTGACTCTCGGATCAGGTACGGGCTATACAGCGCTGTCACCTGCTGGATGATACCGTACTTGAGAGGCCACGCTCTGACGTACGGAATAGATTTGTTATCCCATCGCAAGTTGTGGGTTTGGTGACCAATCACACACCACAATTGGCACCGCAATTACATGTTGATGAAATTGTGGATAGTGAAGCTATATCTGTAAGTACCCACTACCACGAAAGGTTAAGGAGCGCCTTGGAGGATGCGATTCTGGAATATCGGTTTGTGAACTACAGTAATAGACCCCATTTATCCCGTTTGCCCATTCATAGACGAAATATGGCAGTGCATAATCGAGCGTCGTATTGCTGAGGCCAGTACACTCATTGGTAAGCTAATCTGCTTTGGTTCGGGTAATACGCCGCCAAGAGTGATGCGCTTTGTGAAACAGGCATTCTTGGGGACTGACATTAGTCCTCAAAAATATATGACATGTGTCACAGAGCGCATAGACTTTCTAAAGCAGAAAGTTTATGCATAGGCAAATAGGATTCGAAGATACAAAAAGCGAACAGATCGGTATAATCAGAATCGTATGTTCCAAAGAAATGAGAGGTGGGTTTACAGGAAATGGAAACAATCGGACCCCTGTGTGAGTGACGGGCATTTCCCAGATGATGATGTTACAAATGCATTTTGGCGTAACACCTGGTCGGTGCCTGTCACTCATTCAGAAGGTGATTGGATACGAGATGTCGGGCGCTCATGCGAGTCTATACAAGTAATGGAACCAATTTCCATAGCCACAAGTGACGTAAGTTGTGAAGTCCAGTCATTATCAAACTGGAAATAGGCTGGACCAGACGGACTGCACAACTTTTGGCTTAAATGGTTCCGAAGCTCGCATGCTCGTTTGGCATCTCAGTTCCAAGCAGCACTGGATTCCGGTTCGTTACCCCAATTTTTGACAACTGGCGTAACCCACTTACTCTATGAATCAGGTAGTGCCATGGATCCCAAAAATTATAGACCAATTACATGCCTACCAACTATGTATAAGCTTCTAATATCTATTCTGAGACTCAAAATTACTACACACTTAAATAAAAATTCGATCATATCTATTTCTCAGAATGGATGTAGAAGCGGGACCCGTGGCACTAAAGAGCTCCTTATCATAGATATGGCCATTAGCTAGCAGGTACGTCGTCACCGTAAGAATCTGGCGACATGTTGGATAGACTATAAGAAGGCCTTTGATTCAGTTCCACATACATACATGAGTTCTAGAGTAGTACAAAATTGATACAACTCTTTGTACTTTTTTGAAGTCGTGTATGGGGCAGTGGAGAACGGCACTTCGCTATCCAGGATGCCGGCAGACTGCGGAAAACGATGTACTAATAAAGATTGAGCGGGGTATATTTCAAGGTGATAGTTTGAGTCACTTGTAGTTCTGCCTAGCTTTGAATCCTCTCAGTACGCTGTTAGAGGGTTCAGGGCTAGGCTATAGGTTGCAAAAAGACGATCGAGTTATATCTCACCTTCTGTACATGGACGATTTGAAACTTATTGCCCCCACTAATTTGCAATTGACAGCGTTACTGAAGGTGACTGAAAACTTTAGTAACTCTATCAAGATGGAATTTGGTGTGGACAAGTGTGCAGTCATGCATGTAAAGAAAGGCGTGATAGTAGAATCTGAGGGAGTCGAACTTTCAGATTCAACAAAACTCAGATCTCTGTCTGCCACTGAAAGCTACAAGTATCTAGGTATATCACATCACGGTTCTGATGTATTCCTTTGGTATACTTAGATGGACTCAGACCGAATTAGATGCTCTTGTTAGAAGAGTCCGTACACTGCTGACTGCATTCCGAATGCACCACCCACGTTGATCGGTAATGAGGTTGTATATCCCGCGAAAGTTTGGGGGTCGTGTACTCTTAAACATTAAAACCCTACACAATCGCGAGATATACAACCTTAGAGAATATTTTCTTCATACTGATGTGGGAGTGCATCGTAAGGTGGTCACAGTGGACAACGGACTCACTCCACTCGCTCTGGCTAAAGATAACTGGCGCAAGCCTGTAATACTTAGTACTAATGATCGCAGGGAGGTATGGAAGGGCAAAGAACTTCATGGTCGTTTTTATCGGGCCCTCAATGGGCCTGATATAGACTTTAAAGCCTAGAGGTTACGGTTCGGTGATCTTTCCGGAGAAACCGAAGGTTTTGTCTTTGCAATTATGGACGAAGTTGTTAAGACGAATAACTATCGGAAATATATTCTGAAAGATGGTACGGTGGACATCTGTCGGGCATGCCACTGTCCCGCTGAATCTATCAGGCATATTATTTCAGGATGTTCACGTCTTGCCAACTGGGAATATTTGCATAGACACAATCAAGTGGCCAGGATTGTACATCAACAACTTGCCCTTTGCCCAATCTTGTGAATTCAGAGGTGCCATATTACAGGTATGTGCCCGACCCAGTTCTCGAAAATGGTCGTGGCACATTGTATTGGGATCGATCTATCATCACTGACAGAACTATTGTTGCCAATAAGCCTGATAAAGTGCTGATAGACCGATTAGAGCGCCGCGACGAGAACCTCGTGAAAGTTGAAAAAGAAAAACAATTAAAATATTTGGATTTGTCTCACGAGGTTGTCGATATGTGGGATGTCGATTCGGCGATCATTGTTCCGATTGTCATATCTGCTCATGGATTAATAGCCAAGAGCCTCGATCAACACCTTAAGAGGCTCGCGTTAGACGGCTGGATCAAGGGACTGATGCAGAAAGCAGTTCTCCTCGACACGGCCCGTATGGTGAGGAGGTTCCTGTCTTTGGAGCCCTAACCACCGGTGTCTTGGTCCCTGTACCCGATGTCGGTGGTCTACTATTTTTTATATTTTTAAATATATATTTTTTTAATCTGAATGTATTTAAAAATGTAATTTATATGTTTATTTAAGTGAACAAATAGAATAATAATAATAAATCTATTTATTCACTCTCACAAAAGTTTCTTATGCTATTTTAACAGAGGTGGCACAATAATCAGCTAACTTTGTAAGAGGCTGGTGCCTGAAGTAGGTTTTAACAACCTGTAATCACAGGTCACCAGGGCCTTCCCGCAGCAATTAATCTAAATAAGGCTATTCTGCATGATGTTGAGATGAAAGAAATTGAGACAATAATAGATTAACAAGAAAAAAAAAATTGTTAAAAATGTAGTTGACATTTTTTTTTTTTGCAATTTCCGAAATCAATCCGTTTCGGATCTGCTTTCCTGCTAGTATGTGTATGTGGACAGAACCGTTGCCCTCGGGCAATAACTTCAACAACCCTCAGATTGTTATTCTTTTCTTTTTTTTTTAAAAGACACCTCCCATTAGGAATTCTCTCCTGTGTCGCGGGGGACTTTACAAACATACAAACAACAGACACAAAGAACACCCAGATTCGGTTGGGAATCGAACCCACGACCTATGGTATAGCAGTCAGGGTCACCAACCACTAGGCCAACAGGCCAGTCTTTAACGAGTTATTAACGATACCTGTTGGTCTACCCATTGTCAAAGTAAGTTCACCTCACTATCATCATAATTTCAGCCATAGGACGTCCACTGTTAAACATAGGCCTACCCAATCGACTTCCAAGAAGGCTGGTTGGAAGCGGCCTGCGTCCACCACCGACCTAAAAGAAGTTCACCTATTGCATAAGAACTAGAAAAAAAACAACTATATTTTTTAATTTACTGTTTTTTTTATGGTATAGAGAGCAAACGAGCAGACGGGTCACCTGATGGTAAATGACTACCGCCGCCCATGGGCACCTGTAACTCGAGAGTCACAAGTGGGTTGCCGCCCTTCAAGGTGGAGAAGAGGGGGGGGGAGGGGGGAAAGAGTGGGAAGAGGGGAGAAGGGGGAGAGGGGAAGGACGGGAATAGGAGAGAGGGAAGGGTTAGGGCCTCCGGTAACCTCACTCATTCAATCAAAAATTCAATCTGCAATCATTGCTTCACAGCCGGTTTTCTGAGGCCGTTTTTTTAAAATAAAAGTAGCCTAAGTTACTCCGAACACCAGCTATCTACGAACGAAAGTCCCTTGAAAATCGGTCCACCCGTTCTGGAAATTAGCAGAAACAAACAGACAGACAGATGGACGGACAGACAGACAAAAACTAAAAAAAACTGAGTTTTATGCACAGGTATCGTGCAAATAACTGTATGAGCTTAAACATTTGACAATACAAACAGACACTTCAATGTTATTTATTTGTATTGATGTATTGACTTTATTTCAAGACAAATCTATTTAAATTACAAGTCAATTCTCAATATAAAACAGGGAAGAATGGTTTACAATATAGTAAGGCAACGGCGAGTAGAAAATTGAGAAAGCTGCGACTGTTGATACCTTATATTTTCCGTAATAAATGACCACTCGATATTCTGATGAGTGTCCACCACTGTATTCAATCATGCAAATAGCGGATCAACTATAATCGTGATATGAGCTCAGTAATCCACTACAGTGAAATTGGTGATTAATCATAGTGGAATTTAATTTAGTGTAATATCCGTCTGGTTGTGGTCAACCATGCTTTTGTAGTAATTACTTAGCTGCTACACCCAACAATACAGGAAGTAATTATATGGTAGGTAAATATAGCTATGATTCAGTTAATGTCAAACATAAGTATTGAAGTGCACTAAAATAATTCTCTAGAAAAGAAGTGACATCGCAGATGTAAACTTAAATTATCTAAAAATGAAAATGTATAATAAATGTAGAAGTATATATTTTTAGCTTTGACATTTTAAAAGTATGGATAAAACTAGTCAAGCCTTTCTATAACGGGTATAGCTCAAAATAGAATTGCTTTATAAGAGCAGTTAAATGCCGCATAAAACGTGTGTTTAAAGGTTATCACACACTATAACGGCACTGCAACGGCACAGCTGCAGCACGGGGCCGCCTGAAATTGAGGCTGCCGCTAGCCGCCAGCATGCTTTACTACACATTGCCCGCGAGGTGCAAGCTCGCAGTCGGCGATCCACCCGCGAAGTGCGAGCTAATTTCATCGTCTTCATGTGTGACACGACGCGAAGTTTTTTTGCTGGCGGCTCGCAGTCGGCGCGTTGTAAGCACGCTGACCGCGCCTACTGCGAGTCGAGTTATATGGTTGCAGCAAGCGCGCTTACTGCCCGCCGTTGGCTTTTTCATATTGACATTATGAAATATATTATACGACCACGTTTTAATGATCAGATTTGAATGACAACTTAATTGGTGGGTTGGGGCCGTGCCGTTACCGTGACGGTATAGTGTGTGATGACCTTAAGACACAACTTGCATGCTGCTTAGTAACGTATTTATTCATCTCTCTTCGGTCTTCAATCTAATTAAGACAATTTCTTCTAAATGGGATTATTGTTACTAAGTGTTTTCATATTTATATGATATTTTCTCAAATTTACTCTTTTTTACGAATAACTTTGACAATCATATTATACACAATGTATCAAATTCAAATTCGGTATGGCGACAATTATGGTGCGTGTTTGTACAAACCATCATTGTAAGAGAACTCAAAAATATCTTATTATAATCGTCTTACTAATATTATAAAGGTGAAAGTTTGTGAGTGTGGATGGATGGATGTTTGTTACTCTTTCACGCAAAAACTACTCAACCGATTGCCATGAAACTTGGTATGTAGATAGCTGGAGATCTGGATTAACACATAGGCTACTTTTTATCCAGATATTCCCACGGGATCGGGACTTCCGCTGGTGAAACCGCGGGGTGCAGCTAGTAAGTTATAAAATTGCAAATACTAAGGTCTGAGGAGCCAGCTAAACTTGGTATCGTTTTCTTTGTTCTGGAAGTTATCATGATAGATATTAGAATAGTGTTGGTTTATTTTAACTCTTGTTTGGCCATAAAATAAGTTTTAATTAGGTTATAAAATAAATAATTTGGTCATAAAACAGATACATTGCAGTTTTCATTCAGATTAGTTAGTATGGTATGGTGTTAATCTTAGATCTGATTACGATTATATTAAAACGAAGTATTCGCAGTTTTCTTTATTGATCAATTAAAAAGATCTTCAAATTAGATACGGCTTAGGCGAAGAAGCGGATAAGGGGTCAACAATAATGACTGATTTAGTAACTAATAAATGGTAAATAATTACGGTCTTTTATGTGTTTAACTTTTAATTATTTTTATAAAAGGCGTATTCTACACTGTCTCAAATAAAATTTTAAGAAGAAAATGGTAGACATCGATGCGGAACACCATTCGCTTATCTTCTATAAACGATAGTAAATAAATACGAACGAGTATATATTATACAAATAATTGTAGAGTTTGTTCTATATATATTAATTTAAACGTTTTTAAACTATTTCAATTTCTAAAAAATATACATATTATTTACTAAGAAATGTTTTCATAACCGTGTGATATATTAACATGGTTATAAAACACTATTTAACAACAGCAGCACCCTCAAGGGTATGTCAAAAGTGCCATATAGACGTTGCCGCGTCGTAGTAATAACTTCCCACACTTTAATTAATTGAATTAAAACTGATGTCAACGAAACGTATAAATTATTATGTACATAATAACATACACTCACGCTTGTATTCCCAAAGGGGTATGCAGAGGTGTATTATATAGGTACCCACATTTTGGTAACTATAATTTAGGTCCCGCTTACGTCGTAGTGGGCAATTCTACTGCCGTCCACGGGCACTTTGGGAATTAAAGATGGGAACATTGGGAGTAAGAATGGAAGGTAATGGGCGGTGAGGGATTGTGCTTATACGGATGGTTTCGGGGTGTAAGCAAGCATAACCAACTTGAATTGGCTGTTGCCGGGAGGTCCTAGCCTTCTAAGGACTTGTATCCATTTGTACCCTAGTCGAAATTGTTAGGGTCTCCTTTTTTGACAATTATAAATATCAGAATTTGCCAGAGTCCATGTGCCAGTATCCAGGAAAATTTATCTCTCTCGGCTCTCCTACTCTCTAGGCGTCGTCCCGAAATCATCCAAGACAGGTGATCAAGACCAAGGGGTAGGCTTTGATGGATAGGTTGGACATAACGAAGACCTTCGAAATACTGCGAGATACTGTGCAATTGGGTTACCAGTTTTCTTGCAAACAGAAATATCAAGGTCGATGTCAACGGTCAATGCTACGACTCCAACTCTGTCAATGCTAGTGTTCGTCTTTCTTTTACATATCAATGATATGTTGCAAATCTGAGGCTTTCATTGCTATGAGGATGATATCACGGGTGTTTTATACCGGCCGCGCCAACATTTCTGTCAGCGTCAATGAAAGCTGAACCAAACTAGGGTCTGAAATCGATGTTAGCTTAAAAAAAGTTTCAGGCTGGAGTCGACGCAATGTAGTCTAATTTAACCTCACAAAGACACAGGTTTACGGGTTCACTGCGAAAAAGATACCGTTTGTCGTATCACCTCGCATTGAGAGCACTTACCTGCCTGCCACAGCCAGCATTGAAATCCTTGGCATCGATATGTCGAGCTATAGCTCAAATTTATTTTTTGTGTTTAACTTAAAATCTTATTCTGTGTCACTTCTACTATTTAGACGATTAAAACACATGTTGAATTCCATCAAGCCGTTTAGGCTCTAGGGCGTGCCAAAAAATCTCATACGTACATACATACACTCGAAAAACATAACCTTATACCTTCTTGCGCAGTCGGATAACAAACAAACCAAAACAAGTCCAAGAGCTCCGCCAATGATAATTTATTGTCAAATTTAGAAACGCAGCTGGGATATAAGCTGTCGGGTAGCGACCCCGTTGTCTTAATCAAACCCAAAAAAAGCTTCGTTCATTTATCCTTTTTCCTTTGCCAACATCTTCACATTCCTTTTTCGAAATGAACTGAAACTAAAGTCTAAATAGCTGTAGTAGGCAGTCATGTCTGACAGTTTTTACAACTCCAGGATTTCAAAGACTCATTTCGTAAAGAGCAAAGGTCAATAAGTTTTTAAAAGGGTCCCTTGCCTAAAACAAAGCACAATTGTTTCGTACTTAAGTAATTCTTCTACAGTGCTTACATTCGTAAACGTATACAATTCTTATCATTGTGTACCTATTGAATTGTTGGAATAAAAAAGTGATAGAATTACAAAAGAAATTATTCAAATAAAAGAAACACAACTTTAATTGAAAGAAAGAAAGAAAGAAAATACGTTTATTAAACACACTACCACATTATATACATTATACATAATTTATTAGTGTGTTGTGATGCGCGCCATAATACATGTTCAAGGCGATCGCTGGGAGGCGCAGAGGACTGCGCGACGATCGCCTTACAACAGTCATATTTTTTATTATCTATGGAGTCAACACAGCGGTGACTGACTCGGACCGGACCGACACAACACCATTAGCATCCGTGTCGCACCCACGTTACCCGCCATGCCAGCACTACACCAAATACGCAAACTAGTTTTTCAGTTATTGAAACTACGTGTAAATATATTGCTCTCAATTACGAATTTGAATTGGGAATCTGTACAAACGAAGCACGATCGGCTTAGCTAGGTAATGCAGTGAATGCAACGTTGCTACTTACAGTTTTATTGGCCATAACCACTAGGTAAGTAATATTTATGTACAATTAAATTATATTACAATACATATCCCAATCTGACATTAATATTCTTTTTGTTCTCAGGCCACATAATTAAACAACTAGGGCAAGGCACATCATCGACGTCGATGTGGAGTGTGTGTTTCAAGGGTTACAGTTCAGCTCATGTTACAGTACAGATATAATGTCTGTAACGCTGGTTTTCAACTGCAGCCAGAACAATTAGCACAATAATTAGCATTTTTTCTACACTTTAATAAGAAAGCAATCGTTAATTAAAGTTTAAGTCAGTGGGGCCCTTTTTAGTGTTCTTTTTTTAATTTCTGTGGACAAGGCTTGAGCTATTTATAACCGTTACAATGAATAATGACCCATTAAAATTAGTTCGCAAAAAGTGAGTTTCACATCATAAAATCCTCATACGAAAAACCTTCTAATTTTTGAAGTCAATAACATAAACCATTAAGAGAACACGGTGCACTTACTTAGTCCACACCCTATATACCCCACAAAAGTATGGTCAAGACGTGTGGTTTGTGTTTTTGCAATCTTGAATACTACAACTTTGAACACGACAATAAGAGAAAGCGAACAACGTAACTGCATATAGGATACTGCGAGGACATGTCGAGTTTTTTTAATATGCAAATACATATTGGAGACCACAAGGAAGTTGCTTGTCGCCGGCCTTGTACGCCCACTACACGGATGCCATTCCTGTAGCTGTAGTCGGAGACGTCACGTTGGCTCTATTTGCCGACGACGCCACGTTCCTGTCTTGCTCCCGAAACACCAACCACGCTACACGAAAGCTAAGCCGATACTTGTAGTTCTCCCGGGCTGACTGAAGAAGTTGAGGCTCTAGTCATCATCTCATCGCGAAGGCCTAGTTTACGAGGTTGAAGCTACGTCTCCTGCTGTCCTCTAGATTGCTAAAACGAACCAAGCTCGGCATTTATAAAACCTACATAAGGTCGCGCCTCACCTACTCGTGACCGGCCTGGTAAAAGTAGTGGAGACCAACTACCTTCGCTTGGGGGTCGACACACCCAGGTACCTAAGGAACGCGACCTTTAGGCTAGACCAGGCTCGCCACGGGAATAGTTGAGTGGTCCGACCGTTCAAAATTCCCGCTTTTGGTGCTCCCCTCCCCCCTCCAGACACAACTTTACTGAACCGCAGGCAGTTGAAATGCCTCGCTCGGGAGCTCATATCAGCTTCCTTTGGCATGACATTTTTAAGGAATGAAGATGGCGAAGATGGCTTCTCGTAGGCGGATCGCTGAACCCCTCTTCAGAGGGAAGTCTGGCGTACCAACCCCTATGACCAGCTCCGAATAGTGAGCCGCAAGGACTACTACTATAAGTAGCTCAGCCCTCTAAATAGTTTCTCCACCTCCACCCAGGGGTAAGCAGAACATCACGACTATTCTGCATTCATTCTGCGCTCTATTGTCGGCCGAAGGAAATACGTGTTACTTATTTACATCTACCGACTTTTATAATTTCTTCTGTGTAACTGTGTGTACTTTCTGTGGGAAAGGATCTGAAAAGTGTTGGAACCTAAAAGACATAATGCGCTTTTATCTGGTTTGGAACAACAACTAAATATGATTTTAAAATTGTTTAGACTGCCCTGGAACATAATTCAACGTTAAGTACGTTGAAAAAGTAAAGCGCGGGTACTTTAGGCGACGTATCGGCAGCTTCGAGTATGACCATCGTGGTGGAGGCTGAGTCTTAGGCTACAAATATCATTGTATCCGTGCCATGTACAGGCACCATTCAGTCCAGTGCAGAGGTGATAATACTGGTAATAAGTAGTGTTCTAAAAGTTTATGAGTGTTATCAAAGCATTTTGCATTAATTCTGCGCTCTATCGTCATCGAGGAAACACGTGAGACTTATTTAAATCTACCAACTTTTATTATATTGTTAATAATTTCTACGTGTTCTCCTAACAATAATATATTATATAAAGTTATTGTTATGTAGACGATCTCTCATAAGCGTTAGTAACCGCGTAGTGATAATGGTGTTTGAAAAACAAAACACTTGTAATATTCGATTAATTTTGTATAATAATATTGCGTACTTATTAAAATCAGTTCAAGATGGCTGGCGGTCCAAATCTAGGAAATGTTAAGTGATATGGTGTAAATAGAATATAACAATAAATATACATATAAAAAAGAAAACAATGTACTGTCACATGTACATTGGAATCTGCTCCCACTACTGCTTTGCTTGCATTTATTGATATTAACTTTTGTCGAGTGTGTACTCGATGACCATAGCATTTGCTGATGACGGAATTCCAAGATGTTGATTAGCGGTACCCATCTTCTCAGGTGAAATTTTTATAGGTATTGTACTTTATAAATATTATCGCGATTAAGTCTCGAGTTATAACATCTAATGTGTATCAAAGTCACGAAAGTTTAAAAACAATTATCTTAGTTTACTTATAATATTACTAGAGGTCTAAACCTGTTGGTTTAGACCCCTAGTAGCACAATTACTTAGTACATAGTGTGTTCACTGTGTACTTAGTAATTGACCAGCAAATTAAAATTCTGAAAGAAGTCATTTAATGGATAAAAATTACGGCTAAGTTAAGTCAAGTTTCACAATGTTGCTAGTTCAAATACTTTTTAATTGACTCTGAAGCCCTATACTAAGATAATATTTAAATGAACTCAAGTTGGTGAACCTTACCGTTGTAAAAAAGAAAAAGGTGAATGACATTTCAGGTCCATACTAACATTAAAATACTCGACGAGTTTATTTGTTGCGAGAAAGCGAAGAAGCCAACTTAATGATACAGTTTATGCGCTACTACAGCATTGAGTAGGTAAGCTATCAAAGTGATTTTTCTTTAGATTTAATGTAATATATTCTTTGTATTTGCAAAACCTCTAAATCAGTGGTGACTGTAGCTGCCAATCCTTGATAGAGAAGGAAAACTTTATTATCGGTTAAAGTTTTATATTTCGCTCACGGAAAACTGCATAATATGAAAATTGCAACTTTCCTGTATAAGTGTAAGTGTAAGTAAAGTTTCTATAAACACAAAAGCATGTTTTATACACCTTAAAAAAGGTGGTACTATATTTTGATTTATTATTACAGTTTTTTTGGGTATGTGGTAAAGGAAATGAAGATTTTCTGCTACTTTTCTTAACTTTATTTTCCTAAATTTAATTTAAAGGAAAGTGGTTTATCGCATTGCAAAAACAATCTCAGTTTTCATTAAAATAAGTAAATAAACTGTTTAAATACTGTAAAAGAAAAACAGTCTTAGTACTCTTAATCATTATTTGCACTGCAATCAATTACTAATATTCAAAGTTACACGACTTATGCCATTCTTGCACTCACTGTACAACAATATTGTTAGTTTATCAAGCCGTGCATTTATGTGTGTTCGATCCCGACAGTGCTCTTATTCGCTTAACTTAGTCGTTCTGAGTTGTTCTGAGTCTGAAGTTTGTGTCTATAAATATTCTGCTTTTGAACAGCTTAGTTCAGAAATTTTAATTAAGAAAATACTGACAACATTTTGATTCTAACTCTGAGGCTTGTCCAACATTTTTCGCTGTGTTCACATCATAGGCCACAAGGTAAGTGTATTAAGCCCGCTTCGTCAAATACTGTGAAACGTACCTAATTTTGATTAACTTTAAAGCTTTTCTCATAGATCCTACTAATATTATAAACGTGAAAGTTTGTGAGTATGGATGGATGGATGTTTGTTACTCTTTCACGCAAAAACTACTGAACCGATTACGATAAAACTTGGTATGTAGAGACCTGGATTAACATATAGGCTTTTTATCCCGATATTCCCATGGGATCGGGACTTACGCGGGTAAAACCGCGGGGCGCAGCTAGTATTATTATATTTATAAGAACTAATTAGCCAATATTTTTAGTATCTTTAAATAAATCCGAAGAATCTTTATATGTGGTGTATTCCATAAAAATCTGTACGTTAGGCTATCAAACAGCGAAGAGCTTTATACTTTCCTGGTAAGTTTTTTCCCTATGAATCCTTAAGAAAGAAAATAACAAAAAACCTTTTGTTTGAAAATGTTATAAAACCTCAGATTCGTCACAAAGATAACGAGAAAATAATAAATTCACAGAAAGCATAAACAAAGCTTTCCCTTGTTCTTCAACAAGACACATTAGTAACATTTATAACCAAATACGGTCAAAGCGATAACTCGAAACAACTCTCCTAATTCGGATATTTGCTTAAATTTCAAGGATAAAGGGATCAAAAAGTACTTAACCATCTACTTAGCGAAAATTAAAATAATTACGGGGTAGTATTCGGCGGGGCATCCATTAGGCTGTTCCGACCGGAGCGACCGGCGCGTTACAGATAATGCTGGCAACGTGGGGTTATTGTTCGGCACAACAATGGTGGCACTTACGTGAGCGCTCTTATCTCGTCAACCACCTCGTTTGTAGCGGCGGACGCCAGCCCACCTGCATAGCCGAGATATTATTTTGAGGTGACATTAGTGTTGGCAACACATGGCTAACTATAAACAATGATGTTGTCTTTTAAGTGTTATAAGCACTAGACAACTTTTTGTTGCTACGTATTCTTTGTCCTAACCTTTCTGAATATGAACTACTATATCTATATGGATTGTTACATTTTATTGGGATATTTGGTTGCTATTTATATATATGCATCTCCACATACTTAGTTCAATACACTCACAAGAAGTTAAGTACGGGGTCACGAATAAAATAGGGCATCAGGTGTAACAATTTCGGTGTTGGTATCGATAGAAATTCTAATTCCAAGTATGAGAGGTGTTACATAGTTCACCATTGCCTAGTGTCGGTTTGCGGACTTAGTATAGTATGCAGGATTCTTCACAATAGTTTTCTTCACCGAGAAATCATATTAAATTCAAACAGTCATAGATTAGAAGCTGATGGTTTTATGCTAATGGTAACAAACACCTCTTAGCTAACACTGCTTGACCACAAATAATTGAATTAACGCCAATTATGAATTCTTATTTTTTTTCGTATACCATTACCTAAAGTATTATGTAGAGAAAAGAATGAGTAACATAAACAATATGGCACTGCAAAATGTAAGTCATGTGTCGAAGGAGTATAATAGTTTGTGATTTTAATGTATCCATCAAAACATAAAAATAAAATATTGTAATTCTAGGGATACCAAGTGCATAATATGCAAGATTAGTTGTTTTAAACTATTCAAAATTATAACTATAGATATCAAAATATATAAGGTTATTTGGGGCACGGCAGATTTTAGGTAAAGTGTTATTATTTCTGCTAGTGAGTATGGTCACCAAAGCCTATACAGGAATTTTATCTTCCTGTTCCTGTTGGCCTAGTGGTTAGTGACCCTGACTGCTTCCCATAGGTCGTGGGTTAGATTCCGATCCGAGTCTGGGTGTCAGTTGTTTGTACGACACAGGAGTCATTCCTAATACGGGAGTTATCTTAAAAAAAAGGAAAAGAAAAAAAGGATTGTCCTGCAAACGAATCATAAGCATGTTTACGCACTTACTATGGTACATACATATACTAGGTTAAGATTTTGTGTTTGTCTATTTCCATTTAAGGATGATGTTTCGAATTACGAGTCGAAGCAACTTTTGGGTTACAAAAAGTAGCTTGGAACGGCTGCTTAGTGTATCGGCTTTTACCGATTTACTTACGTGACTTGCTACGTGTGCTTACTTTGAACATTATTGATATTTAATTATGTAACTTTAATATGCGCCAACGATCGTTAATTTCGATAGCATGAGCGTTAGTTAGCCTTATTTTGTTGGCTACGAAGTTACGTTTGTCGTCTATAATATAATACAGATTTATGCAATTTAAAAATATATTTAAAAGAGATGACTACTAGGAAACATGGGTTAACAGTTCAAACGTCGTTGTAGTTAGTTGGGGTTAGAGTCCATACTGTCTTCATTGTAACTGCCACAGCCACTTTATATAGTCTGGTATTTAGTGATTAAATTAAACACTAAAGTATTTTTACATTCTTAGCAACCTGATGAAATGTATACCAAATATGAATAATGAAATGTATAATAATATGTAACATTACTCAGTACTTTCCAGTATCGTTTCCAAAATATTTATTTATTTATTTGTTTTAAGGAAACTACAGTAATTTTGTAGGTTACAATTTTCATTCTAATATGCAGGCAGCCTCAGCTGGTTGCATTTACAATAAACTTAAGCCAATTACAGAGTTGCATGGCAATATGATATTATAACTGACAAAGTCTAATATCTATTAGAAAATTACTAATTATGGCAAAAAAGTTTAATGTACGAAGGTGCGAAATTGTATAACCAATTACCAAAAAATATCAAAGAAGCAAAATCAATGCCAAGTTTTAAAAAGCACTTACAATACTATTTAACATCTAATGTGAGTGCACCTCAGTTCACTATTTCACAAGTCGCTTCTAGCTACGCTCGATCTGTGTAACGTGCGCGCCCAGCATTGTTTGCTCCTTGTTTACGTAAATATTTTTTTTATTATTTACAACTGCCCTCTATATTGTATTTTATTTATCTTAGATCTAAAAACAGCTTAATAATGTATACTTGCGATTGAACGTGTTGAGTGAAATGTTTAAATATCTTTGTTTACGCCTAGGATAAGATTATTATTTGTTTGTATGTGCTTAAACTTTCTCATGTAAGTGAATTGTTGAAATTCTTATGAGAAATAAAGATATCTTTAACCTCAAAAAGAAAAAAAAGGAAAAATATTTTAATTGAGTACACTGTTTTTTATATGTAATACGTGTATGATCATTATGTTAAATAATCGATTCGATCGAACAACGTCGACTCCAATATGTTTATTCACAAGACTTCTCTTTCTTGACTTAGCTAATTATAATTACTAGAGATCGCGTGGTGGTCGAATTTCGATCATGGTTTATTTCATTGGCCAATATTACTTGACCTGTCATTGTATAGACTTTTGTACCATGACAGGTCAAAATATATACTGGACACTCATAGCTGTATGTACCCGTTTTTGCATTTTTTTTACCTTTTAGCAAATATTGTTCAAAAATTTTAGCATTCGTCACTTCTTCTCTGTATAAACTATAAGTGTGCAAA
The DNA here is from genome assembly GCA_963859945.1 of Euplagia quadripunctaria. Lineage (NCBI taxonomy): Eukaryota > Metazoa > Arthropoda > Insecta > Lepidoptera > Erebidae > Euplagia > Euplagia quadripunctaria. Next base: position 11,541,104 of record OY982566.1, on the reverse strand, counting down.
ATTTCGTACTCCTCCATCCGCACAATTTTCGTAAAAAGGGATCAAAAGTTTTCGCTTCACGTATTAATGTATAGATGAGTCCATCGGACAAATATAAAAAAAAAAAATTAATGTACCTAAATCTGAGTTTTGTTTCAATACCAAAGTGTGTGTTGTGTTCAACTCCACGGTGGAGCGTGGTAATTTACCTATTCACGCTACGGGTAAGTTAATTTGTCCCACAGTCGAGTCGCAACACCGATTTAGCCACCGACGCCTGGCAGGTCCTGGCCACACATTTCTGAGTAAAAATACTTTCTTGTATTTGATATATAACTTTGAACAAAACAAAAAAATGGTATAATCCTGAATCCTTTGCTTCTTTATCATAGGCATAAAACGTGCAATAGTAACGAAGCTTTGATTTCAACTTAACAAAGGAAACTGCTTTTTAAACCAGGAAACTGGAAACCTCAAAATTCAACTGACATGTAATAAACAAACAAGTATACATTCTGAGTGCAAACTCAACCTACATTGAAACCTGAAATCCTCACTCATGAAAACGACGCCTAGGTGACAACCGACCGACAAAGTAAACACAACAGCGGGCATACCGCCCGATAAAACTGTCCGATGGACTGTGCGGTCACAACTTGCATGTCAGTTTTTAGGTCAAAATTTACTTTACACTTCCAATAGGGCTTCAGAGGACAGCCACATTTGATTATATGGAAAAGTTCTGTTTTTTTATATTATAGGGGGCAAAGGAGCAGACGGGTCACCTGATGGTAAGTGACTACCGTCGCCCATGGACACCTGCAACTCAAGAGTCACAAGTGCGTTGCCGGTCTTTGAGATGGGAGTACGCTCTTTTCTTGAAGGTTTGAAGGTCGTATTGGTCCGGAAATAACGCAGGCGACAATTTGTTCCAAAGATAATATAACGTTAATGTAACATATTAATACTATTTTATTCTTCAGTTCATTTCTGCAGTATCTTAACTCAATTTAGTATATACAAGTATGTTGTCCGGTTTGAACGTAATGCGCTAAAGGAAATATGTAAAATGAACACATTGACAAAATCGTAGACAGTGATGTCTGGTAATAAATATTCTGAGTTATTCGGCTCTGCATTTTTATTGAAATATTAGTTTCTGTTAGACCACGTCTACCGCTTTGAACAAATTAAGATCGTGGCTCTCTACTTAGAAATTTGATCACTAAAATGACAAGCGTAACTTAAAACAGCAGAGGTGCTACGGAAAAGAGACCACACTATTAACTGATGCCGAGCGTGCTAACAAAATTCAATTTTCAGCAATTTTCTAAAAAGATTTTATTTAGGTAAGGCATTTTTTTTCGATGATTGTATATAATCTTGGTATTGAGGCACTTTGATACACTATAAGTATTTCGTTAAGCGTGTTAAGAGCTGAAAAAAAAAAAGCCTTACTAGGCACATTTTGGATTCATTTCTTTCAGAATTTGGACTTAGAAAGATGAAAATGAATAAAATGGTTTAAATCCTCGGCTCCTCCTCCTCGTTACTGACTGACTTTTTATTTATGATAGGATTATCAAAATTCTTTTAACTTTGATAATCCCATCCAGGAGAAACCCGGTTCAGTAACAACATATTCTATTTAAAACTCTTAACAGTAAAAGAAAATATAAAGGTTATATGAAATTAGAATAGAGCTTCAAATATCTTATTTAATACTCCTCCAAATAAAATAAAGTACGTCTTTTTACTTTTGAAACTAGATTTTTGAACAAAATCGTATTCACAAAGGCAACACAGGCAGTATTTTTAGTTTAAAGAGATGGGACTGCATTTTGCATAGGTGTCCGAAGTGGAAATAATGAAACATGATATTTATTAAATGTACCTTTATCTTTTAATACTTTAAATATAACTGCTACTGTATCACTTTGGTACTTATACTGGCTATTATCGTAATCTTTTAGGCGATTCTCAAGATTATACTACCTTTTAAACTTTCTGTTCCATGATATAAGATGGCATCCATGGCAGACTGGCAGCCTGTGACCACGGCCAGTGCAACCTCAGTCAGTGCCATTCAGAGGTATGTAATACCTATTTCGTGAAAGCGTTAATTCCTATGTTAATACATGATGAACAAGATTGCTTGAGCTAAGCACAATACCTTCTTTTTTCTCTTCTCTAAGAGCATTTTAAATCTAAACTCAGTACCTTGTCTAAAAACAGGCAAAATAGTATGTTTTATTATTCTTGGCATGCTTGTAAATAGAACGAAATCAATACTAGCATTGAATATAATATGAAGATACAAAGAAGAAAAACAATATTATTACTTAATCCTCTATTGTATTGGGCACTAATGAAAATAGCCACTCGAGAAACGGAGACGATCCGATCAAATACTTCTAGAGCAATAGAAAGCACTCTTAGGCCAATAACCTGTTATATTAATGACAACTGTAGTTTGACCATACTATAGTACTAAGTAAGTGTATATAAACAAAATAAGGTTGTTAAAGTGTCAGTAGAATAGAACCTCTTGTGCGGATCGGACACAGGGTTTGTCCATTAGCCTGATTACGGTCAAAATGTTCGCCCTCTGGGGAGGCTGTGGCCAACGGTTTCCCTTTCCCCGAATGGACGTAACTATTAAATTTCGTCTCTTACTTTCTGATATGTAGTTCACGTAACAGAGATTAAAAGTTACACAGATTAAATAAGATGAGGTTAGGCTTTCAAGAAATTATATTTATGTAAAATGAAATAAGCATTACATAAAACCAAAAGGATTTTTATTCCTTTTTTTTGTGCTGTTAAATTAGGATAATATAGGATAGGATGGTAAATTCTTACTGTAGCTTTTGATGACAAGTTACAAAAGATGGATGCCAAATAGATATAAAAGATATATTTTAGGTGCATGATATTATACCTACTATACATATATTGATTTAAGTTTTACTAATCTTCGAGTGGTATCAGAAACTGTATCGCAACATCTCTAATGTATTTCGCATTGGAGATGTTCAAGTACGTACTTGCTTGAACATCTCCAATCTCTAAAATACTATATAATCTAATATAATTGCTATAATCTAAATAAAAAACTAATCTAATTGAGGATAGATATTGAATATAATTGTTGTTTACTAGTTCCTAATAGAACATTATTACAGAATAAACGATTCCATATATAAATTCGTGGAATACTCAAGGAATTCGTAAAACTATAAGAGACTAGAAACGAATATCTAGATCACAAAATAAACACGAAATAGAAGTAGAAACATTCGGCTTTGTTTTAGATAACAGTTATCTTATCGAACCAAGCATACAATAGTGTGAACTTGTAATAACAATATTTGTCGGAAAATACACCATTAGTATTGTATATACTGAACACAGCATTCTTACTAATATTAGAAACAGGGGTGATAGTAATAAAGGACAATACACACTGAATAGAACCCCAAAATATCTCTTATCTGTAGTGGGTACTCTACAGCCTCTTGTTATTACCTACCGGCTAGCTAAATTATATACAAAGACGAATACATGCTATAGTTAGCAAACTACTAGCTTAACCTCTCTAAATTAGTAGCCAAGCACTCAATCATGCCCCATTATCGAATGCACAATATATTAAGTTGCTGGCACACGACAATCCCTTTGAGACTGAATAAATTATTATTTTGTCAAGTACGGTTTTGATCAGTGCAACAAATACATATTTGTCATTAACCATTAAGGGTAATGACATTTCGCTTGTTGGAACATTTACCTTTTACAGCATTACTTTTACTTTCACTCATGTATAAGTGATTATTTGAGCCATTTAAACACATTCGAATCTTTTCTGTTGGACCTATTAGACATAATTAAATGATAGGGGAGCTTATGAACTGAGGCCTATTTTTAAACGGTTTCTGAAAGAGTAATTTGAAACAACTACCCATTTTATTTGTCAATTTCTTCTAATTCATAATTAAGTCAAAATATTATTATTGTATTGTATATTTTCAATACTAGAGAAATATAAGTTTAAGAAAAAAAGACATTGACTTCAATTATGCAAAAGTACCAACTTCATAAATGTACCTATCATAAAATAAATGTGTATTAGATGCAAATTTATTTTTGCATTAAACATTCTTAAATGTGTTTATAATGGTAGAATCTAATAAGAAAAGAATAGGGTAATTAGTAGTAGTACTGAAAACCTAACTTTATTACTTTTTCAACTACCTTTTTTTTCTTTTTTTTTTAAGGGATAGGGGGCAAACCAGCAGACGGGTTACCTGCAACTCAAGGGTCACAAGTGCGTTGCCGGCCTTTAAGATGGGAAGTAGCGGAAGAGTGGAAGTGGGGGAGAAGGGAAAAGAGAGGGAGAGGGAAGAGTTAGGGCCTCCGGCAACCTCACTCACTCGGTAAAATACAATGCAACCATTGCTTCACTGCCGGTTTTCTGAGAGGCTGTGGTATCACTCCGGTTGAGCCGGGCCATACGTGCCGAAGCATGGCTCTCGTAACAATTTCGTATATTCTAGACTCTATACATATTATAAGTATAAATATACTTTTATTTTCATATTATTAAAGTTTCATACAATTATGGGGCACCCCGTAAGTTACCGTTCGTGACGAATATCATCAATGCTGGTATCGATGCTGTATCACGAGAGATACGAGATAGCCACAAAAATATTCTGCGACTCAAAGCATTGAGACAAAGAGTGAGAAGAAAATTGATTTTTCTGTATTTCAACCGCAGTTTTTATAAATTAACGTTCAATAAAATCAGCAGCGCTAGTTTTTATATCTATTAAGAAAATGCAAGAACATATTTCGATATTACCTTTCTTCATTTGTAGGAAAATGTAAAGTTAAAATTAATGGATGTTGTTGAATCTAGATAAATTGCAGTTTTCTCAACGTTTAATATTTGAACGTCTTCCTAAATTTCTATTAGCTCGGGGAGTACAAGTGAAATTTTGTTTGACATGAATTTACTGCAGTTCATAAGGAGCTGGAAGACTGATGTCTATCATTACTCATGGGCGTGCCTCGGGCACATTCTTTACTTCTGTAGCCTACTTTATAACTTGTGTGTGCACGTATCTAGTTTATATTCGGTATAGGTCAGGTTGACTGATTACTGTTCTTGTTTACAGAGTCCACTATGGTTATATGCTAAAAACATTAAAATATAATTATCTTTAGGTGCTTTATGGGCGAATAGGTGTTAGTTGAGTATCATCATACCGTTCACTCACCAGAATAGGGGCCTATCTCCTTTTATGAGATTGAAATCAGATGGCATCATTTTGCTTGCTCTGCTTTTTAATTGGTGTAACAGCAGACGAGTACGTATACAGTCTACAGCCAAAGCAAAAATGTGTCTCGCAAAAATATTCAGCCAATCAATATTTATATTAGACTAGCGGTGCTCGCGACTTCGTTCGCGTTTATGTCGAAAACAGCAATATGTCGCTTATAATAGACATTGCACCTTTTCCTGAAAAGGGGGAATCCTCCAGGCAGGATTTTTTATACTGTATTGATGGTGAAACAACCTGGAGCGAACAAAAAAGGTTGTTTTGATTGCTTACACGCGAAAAACGACGTAATTTGGCCGTGGGAAAAGTACCCATTTCTTTTTCGTGTGGAAGCTCACCTCACCGGGCTATTGCTGAGGCCGTATTTCAGGCTTAAACCGATTAAAACCAGACGGTGTGCCTTACAGCGCCGGTTATGAGTGGACTGTCGGTACGGCGAGATTTTGTCTCTAATGGTCCACCTAGTACCAGCCTGCGGGTGGCAACTGGGCGATGTTCAGACACCCCATTCACGGGAGACTCTGCTTCGGGTGAAGAACGTGGGAGAGCCATGCTTCGGCACGTATGGGCCGGCTCGACTCCGCTCGATACCACAGCCTCACAGAAAACCAGCCGTGAAACAATGCTTGCATTGCTTTTGCGCCGCGTGAGTGAGGTTCCCGGAGGCGCTAACCCTGCCCCCTCCCTCTTCCTGTCCTTCCCCTCTCCTCCCCTCTAATTCCCCTCTCCCGTCTTCCCGCTCCTCCTTTATTCCCACCTTAAAGGGCGGCAACGCACTTGTGACTCTTGAGTTACAGATGCCCAAGTGCGGCGGTAGTCATTTACCATCAGGTGACCCGTCTGCTCGTTTGCCCCCTATACCATAAAAAAAAAAGAACATAAAACTCGTCCTATACACCCGCGGCCACTCTTAGCGTACGTATGAGAGCGCGAGTGAAACGGTTCTGCCTGGAAGTTTTACTACTGGATCCACACAATCGCCTCCTTGCGCGAGATGTTCTTCTCGCAGAAGATCGTGATAAAACAACTGTGACGATCTAACGTCTTGATTCGTCCTACCAATTGGGAGACTCTTGCTGTAGTCAGTCAATCAGTGCCGCTTCCTAGAAGCTATGGCCCCCCTCGTTATACCTAACAGATTACTCCCAGTCAATACTAAGGTCCACACTCGCAACAAATAAATGAGTGGTTCTGAGCTTTGTTTAGTCAAATAAGATTTAACACCAATGTAACCGAACGGAAAATGAATGGTCTGATAATGTAAAAATACTTCACCGGTTATCTGCCAATATTTTAGCTTAGATGTAATTTTTAGGTGATGTAAAGAGTGTTTTAGGAAATATATCGACAAATATCATATTCGTCTAAAGTAACAATCCAGAAAAATATATCATTACAATGATAACTGCATTGTAACGATATGTGTTTTCTGGAGCATTTTAAATTCTTATTTCTATGAATACGTATTTACGTATTACGTTTGTTTTGTACTTTTTACTTGTTAAGTGCAGTTTCCCTCTCCTCTCCTCCTCTCACTCCCATAATATTTTTGGATATATAAATATAGTATAACTAGTAGGTTGTATTATTTTCTATTAAATTATGATGAATATTGCACTACAAAAATTGACCTCTGGGTATTATGTTGTGTTTATATTAAAATTTAAAACTCCTGATTCAAGTATTCTATACTAATAACAAATATCTTAAAAAATAAATGTTCACTTATCTTTATAGTTTTGTATATTTAGTATTACTTGAGGCCAACAGATGTCGTTACGTGTTGTATTATATATAATGATACACTTTTTTTGAATTTTTTTAAGTATTATTTTCATGGATAGAGAGAACTGATTGCGATAAATCAAATACTTAATGTTACACCAAATTATACACAGTACTTAGCATAAAACGTTTCGACGATTATTTCGTTATTTTACGTGATGCGATCAAATACGTCTACAGATTTATTATACATATAGACACAGAAAAAAGAAGATTATGTGAAAATCGTCAAAGTATCTTCTTCCCAACAGAAAAAGAATAATTGTAATTGGACTACGTTTTAATGAAGTACAACTATGCACACATTTTGACATTCACCCCTCTCTCAAAGAATCCTTCCTGAATGTCGGGATAAAAAGTATCCAATGTCCAATACCTCGTAGTATGAACTCAAAGTTTCATTTGAATCCGTTCAGTAGTGTTAGCGTGATACACGGCCAATATACAAAAATGAAACAAATATAGTTTTGGCTTCAATATCGATTACACAGTAAATTTTTTTGGGTGTACCAAAAAATTTTTTTCAAATTTCTTTAATTGGACCTGTTACATTTTTAATATAAGTATAGATGACTATGGCTATAACCGCCATAATAGTAATAAGGTGTGCTTACTAACAGTAGGCGAACGTGCAAGATCGTTTGCACTATATTACGTTGTTGGTTTAAATTTCATTAAAGAGTAAATCTTACAACGGCAATGGCCTTATGTGTTTTACTAAAGTCGGCCGGTTGACTCTTTTTGCTAGTTCATTTGTGTCTTATGTATCCCCCGCCGCGTTTGTCTGTCTCGCGATAAACTCAAAAACTACTGAACGGATTTTCATGCGGTATTCACCAATAAATAGAGCGATTCATGAAGAAGGTATATAATTTATTAAGGTTTTGTGGAAATTGGTTGAAATATGATGATGATTATTGAAGATGTCTCTGCTACTCGTGCGAAACCAGGGCGGGTTGCTAGTATAAACATGAAAATTAGTTTGAGCAAAGGGAAATCATTATGTATTAAGATAGGTACGTAAGTAAGATTTCCTTATGTACATGCGTCAATCGTGCACTGTCTGAGAACAATTATGTATTTGTTTTGCTGTACCATTTTTAACTTCTAGCTTTGTTTGTTGATACTTGTTCTTATATTTGTTACAAATACGAGGTTATAACAAATAATGCTTTAGATAAAATGAATTCATTTTGATACAAAAAGATACTCTTTTCTCTCTACACAATTATTAAGAGCCTGAAATATCAAGTTTTTTGTATACGTACGCAAAAATCATGCCAATATAAATGTTTAAATTTTGCTTTGCATATTTTTATTTTATTTTATTTTTATTTTTACTTAATAGGTACAGTCACAGACAACAGATCATACTCACACAATAACAAGTAACAAAGTACAATTTCACATCTGAAGTCCAATTAAAACTATACACATCATTCACAATAGCGGTAATGGTAATAGCGCTTCAGTTAGGTGTTAGATAGATGATCAAGAAGCATAATGAAATGCAGCAATTTAACTAATTGGTTATATATACAATGTGTTACTATAATTTTACATTTAAGTCTTGCTGGATTTATACATTTCAGCTTTATACAAAGAGCACCTGAATACATCAATACTATCATTGAAAATATCTACTCGAGAACATATATCGTTATAACGACTACACATTCGCGAAACTGGATTGTTGCGTGAAACATTGTTGTTGCTAGCTGGTATAGTAAAACTTTGTGGTGTGCGCACAGATCGTATCTTAAAGTTCAACGTATCAATAAGTTGACAATCTTGAAAACCATTCACAATTTTGTGTAGGGTACTCAAGTTTCAAATCCATCTCCTTTTCTCAAGCGTGATCATTTTAAACTCATTGAGTCGATCGTTATACTCTTTTAATTTTCATTTTAACCCAAACTTAGAACATAATGCTCTCACAAACCGCCTTTGTATTGCTTCTATTCGATCTATGTGAGCATTGTAGATAGGCATTCACACAGACGAGCAGTATTCGAGTAAACTTCTTACTAGGCAGTAGTATAACGTGAGCAATGAGCTAGCTTTTTTAAAAGGTCTAGCATTCCGAAGTACGAAAGATAGCATTCGTTTCGCCTTACTGCAAATGTAGTCGTAATGAGGTCTAAACGACATGGCGGAGTCGAAAATTACCCCTAAATCGCGGACCACCGTAACTCTCTCCAATGCAACACCCTTAATTTGATACATATAATTTTGCGGGTTTTTGTTTTTGTGAATGTGATGACCTGACATTTTTTCATATTGAGGGACATAGAGTTTTTCTCACACCAGTTGGTAATAATGTTGATGTCGAACCAGTTTAGAATACAAACTGGACGGTAATTAGAAATATCATTTCTATTGCCTGATTTGTAAATTGGTGTAATTTTAGCGATTTTCCAAAGTTCAGGGAATGTGCCCTCGCTCAACGACTTTTCATAAATTATAAGAGGTGTCACTAGTGCAGTCGCGCAAAACCTAGTAAAGATGGGTAGAATTCCATCAAATCCGCCACTCTTAGTCAAATCAATGTCTTGTAATTTCTTTAATAAGCCAGTCTTGTCTATCAAAAACTTGCCAATAGTACAGTTAGATGTTGGAAACTCAGGAGTATAGCCGTTGTTGGTAGAACTGGAGCAGTAAACCGACGAAAAGTATTTTGCAAAAAGGTTGACTATGTCATCTCCAGAGCTAGCTCTTTTGTCTTCGCAAAACATACTGCAAGGATAGTTATTAGTAACACGTTTGCTCTTTGTGTAACGCCAGAAAGCTTTAATATTGAATTGAAGATCGTCTTCAGTTCGCTCTATATAAGTTTTAAAACACTGATATGCAAGAGTTTTGAATCTAGCTCTGATCATGGAGAATTCGTCGTAGTTTTAATCTTTTAATTAAATCTAGAGTAGGCTTTATTTTTGTTTCTAAGTAATATAATTAAATTTTTAGAGAACCACGTTGGATACTTATTGGTTGATAGTTTGGTCTTTGGAGTATGTTTTTCTATAATCGTGTAAAGACTATTGTAGAAGAACTGGACAAAATCATCACATCCCAAACTTAATGCCTGCTGTGACCAATTAACTTTACTAATATCCTTTTTACAACCCTCATAATCTGTCTTACGATAGCATAATCTTTTGATTGCAGCATTGTGTGTGAGACTAGGAATGTTAGTACGCAGAATAACTTCAAAAGGGGGGTGGTGTGCATCCAAACGGCTAATGGGCTAATGGGCTATATCCAAATCAGTAAAAGCCAGTATCATGGACGAGAATTTTTTTTTTTTGATAAACAAAAGAAGTCGAAGTGACTTTTTTTGTTTACCAAATGGCGTAAATTTAAAAAAAGATTATAATCATTTCATTAAATGATTATAATCTTTTTAAATTTACTCAAAAACCTTACTGAAAGTTTATGTATTAAGTACATAAAACGCTCACCCGTTACAAATGTTATTATCGTGAAAATAGAAACGTTATAAGCTCTCTATAAATTGTATTATGTTACATCACAATGTTACTATTTGTTATTTTAGAGAGGGTAATAAAAATCTCAATTTGTCTTAATTCCTGCTCCCATTTATGAGAACAAGCTTGTATGTGTATTGATTTTGATTTAGGATTACTGGTAATATGTTTGGTCTAACCAACGCAAATATTGTCGTGATTTTCCGTAATTATTATAGATATACTGACGGGACAGCTATGAATGAAATGACAGCTATTCGAAATCCATTTGTTTAATTATATTTTATGACACGAGTTATACAGCGAACACAAATCATGCGTCCGTTATCACTGATAACGGAAGTATGATTTATGTAAATAGTAGTAAAAACTTCATAATAAACTTAAGTCCTTATTACCGCCAGTACCCCTGCACCCTACAAGTCTTTTATTTACTACTGCGATAAGTGACCTAAAACCACTGCCTTATGGAAAGCCAATAGATTCGATCATGTTCTGGGTATGATGACGACAATGCAACTAACTGTATACACTATTTTGAATCTTGCAGCAATTCCAAGTGTTGCTCGTTTTCTTGAAAGGTATAAACTGGTTTTTCATAAAATATATGAAATAATTTTTATTAAAATAACAAATATGAATAATTGCTAAAAATAATAAGGATTAAAACAATTTATTGCACCCCTTCATCGGAATAAGTTACTCCAGGAGACATTAATTAGAAGTGAAAACTGAACAAAAACTCGTTAATTGCCTTCGTTATCCTTTCGAGAACAGTGGAAAACTAACACATTAGCTTCGTGTACTAGTATGTGAAAGTTTGTTTCATAAAATATTTCTCAACCAAATCACGGACAAAGTAAGCGATACGGTTCTGGCTGGAACTCTATGAATAAAATTATCATTTTGCAGAATTGATTCTGGAACACAGTAAAATACACGTACTATACCAGCCTGCTTATGAGTATCTATCCATTTGACTTCTGTATTATTTTATGTAATTGGTACAATCGTACACACTGAGAATTGGGCTGCATAATTATTTCGATCGCGTTGTTGTAGGTCGATAAACATTGCTGGATTAATATTGGCCAAGGTCCTTAATGGTCTTTATATTAATGTAAATTGAGAATTACTAGAATTTTACTAGTCGAATCCATATTTTTATATGTAGGTAAATAGTTGGTAAATTAACAATTCCTAGTGTATTTTTCCTTGTCGAAATCCCCCAGGACCCTCTGCCAAGGGCACGACAAAGATGTCAGAGGTGTGTTAGAGTAGAAAACTAAAATATATGGTTTCTCCAACATCGACTGAGAGTGATGTTTAACACAGGTAACTGAGCAAGCAACCTTAGGTAAAGATTTCTGAAAGAAGAACAAGCTATCGTCTCCATTTATTCTACCTCCAACAAGAAGTGCGCGCAGAGCACGTGCGTGAGTCTTGACTGATTGAAAAATGTTCAGGATTTTTTAAATGCAAGGCGGGCAAGACACTTTTTAGGTAATCACTAGATATTTCGGTATTTTCGGACCGATACAAACTTCAAACCTTTAAGAAAAGAGCGTATTCCCATATCAAAGGCCGGCAACGCATTTGTGACTCTTGAGTTGCAGGCGTCCATGGGCGAAAGTAGCCATTTACCATCAGGTGACCCGTCTGCTCGTTTTCCCCCTACAATATATAAAAAAAAAATCATCGGGACGTAGGTAAGATGATAATTACCTTACTTAAACAAGAATTTAAGTATTGCCTGCGAGAAGCTTGATTAGCATTAATTGTCAATAATAAAATATTATTAATATCGGAAACTCTTACGTAATGAGGGTATTTTTAGCTCGAGTGTAACTTTATTATTCGAGGCTTTAAAGGATTTTCACGTGAAGCTGTTTTATATATAACCGCAATCATATTAAGAGTGTCAACAACGGGACATTATAATTAATATGGACAGCCAAAAAAGAACGTTAAATGAATTAATAATAAATCACGATTTATTATTAACTAGCTAAAATCGATCACACTTCGCTGTGTGCTAGCCTTCTTAATACTTTTTTTTGTTTGATTCATATTTTTGTTTTAATTTATAAGATGTAAATAAATCATAGTAAATGAACATCAGAATCATTTAATTTAATGTTCATATTTTCAATTTGTTCCAAAATATGTGTATATGATTAGTGGCGTGATTTTTATCATTATAAATTAGCTACTTCGAATATCTATACTATACTATAGACCTACTTTAACAACATTGTTTAACTATAACAACATTTTTATGCATATTATAAATATGCATGTGAACTTAAATAAGTCAATAAAACTCAAGACTGGCATTTTAATCATTCGTTATTCGATTATAATATGTCCATACATATATAGCAGTAGACGTCACATGTGAATCAAAAGTTCTACGGCTACAATAAATTCTCACCTCGGAATCAAATAACATTTTCAATTTCACTGGATGCGATGCGTGTTGATCGACAAACAGTAGGATTGACTGAGTTTCACCCGACACTCGGTAGGTATATTCGGCAGCTTGAAAATTGCCTTCATATTTCAGTGTCAAACGTGCCGAAGCGAATAACTTCCTTAGGTATTACACTCAAACTTTATGGGAGGAAATCAGTCATGGATGTAACAACAAGTATATAGTTATTAATACGGTCATTCACCTACCGGGATTGATGAAAGTGTTAAGTTCAACAATATTTATGATATGCGGTTAGTTTTAGAATATAAATAGCTACAACCAAACGATGTTATGAATAAGCACATATAAGTATATAAGCTATATGCATTCTAAAAGAGAGCAAAGAGGAGGATACACACGTTAAAGACCAATAACAATATCTTAATTTGAACTATCAAGAAATTAAAATAGAATATAGTTAAAAATCTTTACTGTTTAATTAAGTAAAAATTAAAACGCAACCTTAAAAATAGTGGATTGCTCAATTTCAATCTATTTTAAAAAGCGCCCCAAGCTTGTTTATAAGTGTATAATTGTTACGGTTATTCTTTGTAATGTTATTTCAGATAAATAATTTATAGTTTTCATATTTTCAGACAGTATAAAAAGTATTCAGAGTAATGTGTGCAAGTTCACTATTATCGCTTACGGCGTAGTTTTCGAGAGATCGGTACATAGAAAAAGTTATTAATAGGCATATAGTCCTTCACTGTTTATGTGAACCGCACTCTTGAGAACTTTGCCATTGGCGTAAATAGGGAAGTCACACTCTAAAACCTGTTTAGGGTTTGTAGTACTTAGATAATTGTCCAGTTTATTGTAAAGGTTTACATTATTTAAATATTAACACCTGTTAGCATGTATGTACATATTAATAAATCATGGTGCTTAACAAAAATACTAAAGTAGATCTTTGATAGATTCTAATCAAAGGTAAATCATATAATAATCAATAAGTGTTATAAAACTTGCACTTGTGTTTGCACTTGGTTTTGTTTAACCAGACGTTCTGATTAATTGGCATCGATCGTGGTCCTGAATTTACTGTTAACGGTGACGGGACCATCGATGCAATTCGATCGAAACCATTTATACTCCTCGTCTATGCAATGACGCATGGATGCCTCAGTTTCTCGGGTTCCCACACACACGGCGTGCGAAGACTCAATTCTCATTTTAGTTATTGTCTAAATTTGAAACTCGCTTCTCTAATATTTATTTGTGTAACTATTTAAAAATCACGAACCCTTAAAATCTTTGAACTTTTCCGCTATTTAGGCGTGTTCATTTATTTGAAAAAAAAAAGCTCGCACGCAATATTCTTTTCATCGCATTAATATGTAAATTGAACCTGAATTTATTTACAGACATTCTTTTTTTGGTAATCACAAGTATCTATAAATACAATGTTCGGCCGAAAATTGATAGCAATATTCTATGAATATTAAATATTTGGAAAATCAATATTGTATTATGTTATGAGGCTCTAATAATGTAGTATTTGGGCAATTGTATATAAATAGTTTAAAATTGGAACCATTTCACTTGTTTATTAACTTAAATGTAATGAAATAAATTAATAAGTACCGTGTTTTGCTATGGTGTTTGTTTTGTCACTGTTGTCTAGTTTACGGACATTCATAAAAGTTAAAAATATAATGTATAAAAGCGAGCGCGTTTTGATGAATATCCTTGGACTGGAGAAGAGTGACAAATTTCACTTGTGCGCTAACTAGTACATTTTGTTTTTAAGTTTGTTCTAATGTGAAAAATGTTTACATATATTATAAATATTAAAACACGTTGAATGTTCGCAACAGACTTTCGTTCTTTATTCTCAGGTCCAAATGTTACCTTACAGGCCCAAAGTCTTCCTAATTTCAAATAAAATTAATAAAATATATTTTTTAACTTACTAGTTTGAAAACCTTAAAAAATCAACTGCATATCCTGACACTACAATTTTAATTTTACCCTCAGATCATAGTTAAACCTTAAACTCTTTCATACCATGCTAGGGACCTACTCATTTTGTCTACAAAACCTTTAGGAAATGATTTAAATATATCTTCTTTCAAAAACCATTCAGACATTCAATTGTTACATTTAAATGAGTAATACTCATTCTCATTTGTACACTAAGGTCAAACAATAATCCTAGGTTAGAATGTCACACTACTAGCGAAACAGTATCTGTCATCAATCAACACCAGGTTTTTGAGAGAAATATTTTGCTACAAGACTTGTGCGAAAACGCACATTATTATCAATATCAAGTTTTTATTAAGCACCTATCTGCATTTAACTATTGTCATATCACCTTAATTGTCACCAAGCTCCCATGCTTTACTGTCCTCCTCAGCCATTGCCTGCTTCCACTGCTCCCTCTTTGGCCCCTCGAAAGCCTTTGAGAATATAATCCCCTTCGATGCTTGAACAGTACTTCAAACACACATGTTGCTAAAACCATACCACTCAGGTTTCCTTCTCTGACGCTTGCTATCCTCGTCTATCACTTGCTAAGGTGTTGATGTTGACTGGACTGCATGTTCTGGAACATCTTATGTTGAAATTTTAGTTAATGCTTCACTACCTTCAACATGCATTGAAGAATCTGATGTAGTATCAAAAGGACCCTCGGTTTCTGGAATGTTCTGAGATGATTCTCCCAGTACTCTCTTTAACCAGACTGTCGTTGGCGAACATTAAACGTGTTTTAATAAGAAGTAGTATTAAGTGTATTTATTTCCAAATGAGAGTTTTCTTTATTCAAATATCGTTGTAAGCAGAGGGTATTACACACTCACATTTGATAAGGACAAGGTGAGGTATATAATTGTATTAACAATTAACATATAACAATTAACCATTCACAATTTTGTGTAGGGTACTCAAGTTTCAAATCCATCTCCTTTTCTCAAGCGTGATCATTTTAAACTCATTGAGTCGATCGTTATACTCTTTTAATTTTCATTTTAACCCAAACTTAGAACATAATGCTCTCACAAACCGCCTTTGTATTGCTTCTATTCGATCTATGTGAGCATTGTAGATAGGCATTCACACAGACGAGCAGTATTCGAGTAAACTTCTTACTAGGCAGTAGTATAACGTGAGCAATGAGCTAGCTTTTTTAAAAGGTCTAGCATTCCGAAGTACGAAAGATAGCATTCGTTTCGCCTTACTGCAAATGTAGTCGTAATGAGGTCTAAACGACATGGCGGAGTCGAAAATTACCCCTAAATCGCGGACCACCGTAACTCTCTCCAATGCAACACCCTTAATTTGATACATATAATTTTGCGGGTTTTTGTTTTTGTGAATGTGATGACCTGACATTTTTTCATATTGAGGGACATAGAGTTTTTCTCACACCAGTTGGTAATAATGTTGATGTCGAACCAGTTTAGAATACAAACTGGACGGTAATTAGAAATATCATTTCTATTGCCTGATTTGTAAATTGGTGTAATTTTAGCGATTTTCCAAAGTTCAGGGAATGTGCCCTCGCTCAACGACTTTTCATAAATTATAAGAGGTGTCACTAGTGCAGTCGCGCAAAACCTAGTAAAGATGGGTAGAATTCCATCAAATCCGCCACTCTTAGTCAAATCAATGTCTTGTAATTTCTTTAATAAGCCAGTCTTGTCTATCAAAAACTTGCCAATAGTACAGTTAGATGTTGGAAACTCAGGAGTATAGCCGTTGTTGGTAGAACTGGAGCAGTAAACCGACGAAAAGTATTTTGCAAAAAGGTTGACTATGTCATCTCCAGAGCTAGCTCTTTTGTCTTCGCAAAACATACTGCAAGGATAGTTATTAGTAACACGTTTGCTCTTTGTGTAACGCCAGAAAGCTTTAATATTGAATTGAAGATCGTCTTCAGTTCGCTCTATATAAGTTTTAAAACACTGATATGCAAGAGTTTTGAATCTAGCTCTGATCATGGAGAATTCGTCGTAGTTTTAATCTTTTAATTAAATCTAGAGTAGGCTTTATTTTTGTTTCTAAGTAATATAATTAAATTTTTAGAGAACCACGTTGGATACTTATTGGTTGATAGTTTGGTCTTTGGAGTATGTTTTTCTATAATCGTGTAAAGACTATTGTAGAAGAACTGGACAAAATCATCACATCCCAAACTTAATGCCTGCTGTGACCAATTAACTTTACTAATATCCTTTTTACAACCCTCATAATCTGTCTTACGATAGCATAATCTTTTGATTGCAGCATTGTGTGTGAGACTAGGAATGTTAGTACGCAGAATAACTTCAAAAGGGGGGTGGTGTGCATCCAAACGGCTAATGGGCTAATGGGCTATATCCAAATCAGTAAAAGCCAGTATCATGGACGAGAATTTTTTTTTTTTGATAAACAAAAGAAGTCGAAGTGACTTTTTTTGTTTACCAAATGGCGTAAATTTAAAAAAAGATTATAATCATTTCATTAAATGATTATAATCTTTTTAAATTTACTCAAAAACCTTACTGAAAGTTTATGTATTAAGTACATAAAACGCTCACCCGTTACAAATGTTATTATCGTGAAAATAGAAACGTTATAAGCTCTCTATAAATTGTATTATGTTACATCACAATGTTACTATTTGTTATTTTAGAGAGGGTAATAAAAATCTCAATTTGTCTTAATTCCTGCTCCCATTTATGAGAACAAGCTTGTATGTGTATTGATTTTGATTTAGGATTACTGGTAATATGTTTGGTCTAACCAACGCAAATATTGTCGTGATTTTCCGTAATTATTATAGATATACTGACGGGACAGCTATGAATGAAATGACAGCTATTCGAAATCCATTTGTTTAATTATATTTTATGACACGAGTTATACAGCGAACACAAATCATGCGTCCGTTATCACTGATAACGGAAGTATGATTTATGTAAATAGTAGTAAAAACTTCATAATAAACTTAAGTCCTTATTACCGCCAGTACCCCTGCACCCTACAAGTCTTTTATTTACTACTGCGATAAGTGACCTAAAACCACTGCCTTATGGAAAGCCAATAGATTCGATCATGTTCTGGGTATGATGACGACAATGCAACTAACTGTATACACTATTTTGAATCTTGCAGCAATTCCAAGTGTTGCTCGTTTTCTTGAAAGGTATAAACTGGTTTTTCATAAAATATATGAAATAATTTTTATTAAAATAACAAATATGAATAATTGCTAAAAATAATAAGGATTAAAACAATTTATTGCACCCCTTCATCGGAATAAGTTACTCCAGGAGACATTAATTAGAAGTGAAAACTGAACAAAAACTCGTTAATTGCCTTCGTTATCCTTTCGAGAACAGTGGAAAACTAACACATTAGCTTCGTGTACTAGTATGTGAAAGTTTGTTTCATAAAATATTTCTCAACCAAATCACGGACAAAGTAAGCGATACGGTTCTGGCTGGAACTCTATGAATAAAATTATCATTTTGCAGAATTGATTCTGGAACACAGTAAAATACACGTACTATACCAGCCTGCTTATGAGTATCTATCCATTTGACTTCTGTATTATTTTATGTAATTGGTACAATCGTACACACTGAGAATTGGGCTGCATAATTATTTCGATCGCGTTGTTGTAGGTCGATAAACATTGCTGGATTAATATTGGCCAAGGTCCTTAATGGTCTTTATATTAATGTAAATTGAGAATTACTAGAATTTTACTAGTCGAATCCATATTTTTATATGTAGGTAAATAGTTGGTAAATTAACAATTCCTAGTGTATTTTTCCTTGTCGAAATCCCCCAGGACCCTCTGCCAAGGGCACGACAAAGATGTCAGAGGTGTGTTAGAGTAGAAAACTAAAATATATGGTTTCTCCAACATCGACTGAGAGTGATGTTTAACACAGGTAACTGAGCAAGCAACCTTAGGTAAAGATTTCTGAAAGAAGAACAAGCTATCGTCTCCATTTATTCTACCTCCAACAAGAAGTGCGCGCAGAGCACGTGCGTGAGTCTTGACTGATTGAAAAATGTTCAGGATTTTTTAAATGCAAGGCGGGCAAGACACTTTTTAGGTAATCACTAGATATTTCGGTATTTTCGGACCGATACAAACTTCAAACCTTTAAGAAAAGAGCGTATTCCCATATCAAAGGCCGGCAACGCATTTGTGACTCTTGAGTTGCAGGCGTCCATGGGCGAAAGTAGCCATTTACCATCAGGTGACCCGTCTGCTCGTTTTCCCCCTACAATATATAAAAAAAAAATCATCGGGACGTAGGTAAGATGATAATTACCTTACTTAAACAAGAATTTAAGTATTGCCTGCGAGAAGCTTGATTAGCATTAATTGTCAATAATAAAATATTATTAATATCGGAAACTCTTACGTAATGAGGGTATTTTTAGCTCGAGTGTAACTTTATTATTCGAGGCTTTAAAGGATTTTCACGTGAAGCTGTTTTATATATAACCGCAATCATATTAAGAGTGTCAACAACGGGACATTATAATTAATATGGACAGCCAAAAAAGAACGTTAAATGAATTAATAATAAATCACGATTTATTATTAACTAGCTAAAATCGATCACACTTCGCTGTGTGCTAGCCTTCTTAATACTTTTTTTTGTTTGATTCATATTTTTGTTTTAATTTATAAGATGTAAATAAATCATAGTAAATGAACATCAGAATCATTTAATTTAATGTTCATATTTTCAATTTGTTCCAAAATATGTGTATATGATTAGTGGCGTGATTTTTATCATTATAAATTAGCTACTTCGAATATCTATACTATACTATAGACCTACTTTAACAACATTGTTTAACTATAACAACATTTTTATGCATATTATAAATATGCATGTGAACTTAAATAAGTCAATAAAACTCAAGACTGGCATTTTAATCATTCGTTATTCGATTATAATATGTCCATACATATATAGCAGTAGACGTCACATGTGAATCAAAAGTTCTACGGCTACAATAAATTCTCACCTCGGAATCAAATAACATTTTCAATTTCACTGGATGCGATGCGTGTTGATCGACAAACAGTAGGATTGACTGAGTTTCACCCGACACTCGGTAGGTATATTCGGCAGCTTGAAAATTGCCTTCATATTTCAGTGTCAAACGTGCCGAAGCGAATAACTTCCTTAGGTATTACACTCAAACTTTATGGGAGGAAATCAGTCATGGATGTAACAACAAGTATATAGTTATTAATACGGTCATTCACCTACCGGGATTGATGAAAGTGTTAAGTTCAACAATATTTATGATATGCGGTTAGTTTTAGAATATAAATAGCTACAACCAAACGATGTTATGAATAAGCACATATAAGTATATAAGCTATATGCATTCTAAAAGAGAGCAAAGAGGAGGATACACACGTTAAAGACCAATAACAATATCTTAATTTGAACTATCAAGAAATTAAAATAGAATATAGTTAAAAATCTTTACTGTTTAATTAAGTAAAAATTAAAACGCAACCTTAAAAATAGTGGATTGCTCAATTTCAATCTATTTTAAAAAGCGCCCCAAGCTTGTTTATAAGTGTATAATTGTTACGGTTATTCTTTGTAATGTTATTTCAGATAAATAATTTATAGTTTTCATATTTTCAGACAGTATAAAAAGTATTCAGAGTAATGTGTGCAAGTTCACTATTATCGCTTACGGCGTAGTTTTCGAGAGATCGGTACATAGAAAAAGTTATTAATAGGCATATAGTCCTTCACTGTTTATGTGAACCGCACTCTTGGGAACTTTGCCATTGGCGTAAATAGGGAAGTCACACTCTAAAACCTGTTTAGGGTTTGTAGTACTTAGATAATTGTCCAGTTTATTGTAAAGGTTTACATTATTTAAATATTAACACCTGTTAGCATGTATGTACATATTAATAAATCATGGTGCTTAACAAAAATACTAAAGTAGATCTTTGATAGATTCTAATCAAAGGTAAATCATATAATAATCAATAAGTGTTATAAAACTTGCACTTGTGTTTGCACTTGGTTTTGTTTAACCAGACGTTCTGATTAATTGGCATCGATCGTGGTCCTGAATTTACTGTTAACGGTGACGGGACCATCGATGCAATTCGATCGAAACCATTTATACTCCTCGTCTATGCAATGACGCATGGATGCCTCAGTTTCTCGGGTTCCCACACACACGGCGTGCGAAGACTCAATTCTCATTTTAGTTATTGTCTAAATTTGAAACTCGCTTCTCTAATATTTATTTGTGTAACTATTTAAAAATCACGAACCCTTAAAATCTTTGAACTTTTCCGCTATTTAGGCGTGTTCATTTATTTGAAAAAAAAAAGCTCGCACGCAATATTCTTTTCATCGCATTAATATGTAAATTGAACCTGAATTTATTTACAGACATTCTTTTTTTGGTAATCACAAGTATCTATAAATACAATGTTCGGCCGAAAATTGATAGCAATATTCTATGAATATTAAATATTTGGAAAATCAATATTGTATTATGTTATGAGGCTCTAATAATGTAGTATTTGGGCAATTGTATATAAATAGTTTAAAATTGGAACCATTTCACTTGTTTATTAACTTAAATGTAATGAAATAAATTAATAAGTACCGTGTTTTGCTATGGTGTTTGTTTTGTCACTGTTGTCTAGTTTACGGACATTCATAAAAGTTAAAAATATAATGTATAAAAGCGAGCGCGTTTTGATGAATATCCTTGGACTGGAGAAGAGTGACAAATTTCACTTGTGCGCTAACTAGTACATTTTGTTTTTAAGTTTGTTCTAATGTGAAAAATGTTTACATATATTATAAATATTAAAACACGTTGAATGTTCGCAACAGACTTTCGTTCTTTATTCTCAGGTCCAAATGTTACCTTACAGGCCCAAAGTCTTCCTAATTTCAAATAAAATTAATAAAATATATTTTTTAACTTACTAGTTTGAAAACCTTAAAAAATCAACTGCATATCCTGACACTACAATTTTAATTTTACCCTCAGATCATAGTTAAACCTTAAACTCTTTCATACCATGCTAGGGACCTACTCATTTTGTCTACAAAACCTTTAGGAAATGATTTAAATATATCTTCTTTCAAAAACCATTCAGACATTCAATTGTTACATTTAAATGAGTAATACTCATTCTCATTTGTACACTAAGGTCAAACAATAATCCTAGGTTAGAATGTCACACTACTAGCGAAACAGTATCTGTCATCAATCAACACCAGGTTTTTGAGAGAAATATTTTGCTACAAGACTTGTGCGAAAACGCACATTATTATCAATATCAAGTTTTTATTAAGCACCTATCTGCATTTAACTATTGTCATATCACCTTAATTGTCACCAAGCTCCCATGCTTTACTGTCCTCCTCAGCCATTGCCTGCTTCCACTGCTCCCTCTTTGGCCCCTCGAAAGCCTTTGAGAATATAATCCCCTTCGATGCTTGAACAGTACTTCAAACACACATGTTGCTAAAACCATACCACTCAGGTTTCCTTCTCTGACGCTTGCTATCCTCGTCTATCACTTGCTAAGGTGTTGATGTTGACTGGACTGCATGTTCTGGAACATCTTATGTTGAAATTTTAGTTAATGCTTCACTACCTTCAACATGCATTGAAGAATCTGATGTAGTATCAAAAGGACCCTCGGTTTCTGGAATGTTCTGAGATGATTCTCCCAGTACTCTCTTTAACCAGACTGTCGTTGGCGAACATTAAACGTGTTTTAATAAGAAGTAGTATTAAGTGTATTTATTTCCAAATGAGAGTTTTCTTTATTCAAATATCGTTGTAAGCAGAGGGTATTACACACTCACATTTGATAAGGACAAGGTGAGGTATATAATTGTATTAACAACCTTACATCTACTTTTTATTAAACAGGTCTAGCCACTAGGCCACTGTTCATTTAAACATCCTACTTATGAGTGAATATTCGTTCTTATTATTTTGAGTTTATTTTATGATTATTGTAGGTAGGTAGGTCGAAAGGTAAAAATAACGAAGAATCACCTATATTAGGCATAATAAATTTCATACTCTTTGTAGTGGCATTACATAAACTGGCCAAATATTGTGCTGACATAGTTGTTGGTATGATATTTTATGCTTCTTTTCGAAAATGTTGCTCCTATGTGGCCGTTTTGAGAATGTTATCACGCCTAGAAGTCCTACGAATGGTGGAGTATGTATCGAGTCGTTTGGCTCCCTTTAATATGGTTGAGCTTAATGATACCTAAGTTTATATTTCAGAACAATGTTACATTGTCCTCACTTTTCATTTGCTCTTATAAGCAACGTAATCTAAAAATTGTAAAAAAAATAAAAAGAGGGACACTCTGTTTTGGTGTTTCTTAAGAAGAATAGGCTGTTCTTCTCTTTATGAGTCTTGGAACAGGAAATTAGCTTCACGACTGTCTTACTCTGACTGATTACTACTCCTGACATTTAAAAATACCAAATTAATTAAAATAAATGATTTTGTTTTCTTGATTTTGTTCAATTAATGTTGTTTTAGAAACACACAGCACGTTTCATAAAAAAAAAAACTGAGTGATTTAGTGTTTGCTCTTACACATTCAGTCAGCTTACCTTTTTTATGAACTTTCAAAGTACAAGACAAGTAGCAGCTTAATATCGTCTATTTACTTTATAGTAGCATTATTTAGGTTCGCAGAAGTTACAAAGCTTTTTTCATTGCAATATTACCCAACGAACATTATTAAAACATTTTTTCAAAACAAAACATGAAGTAATTTTCATTGTGAAACTGAAATTAAATTTTGCAAATATGCGCGACCACAATACGGCCGGCGTGGCGCCGGTATTAGTGTATAAATTAAAACCGGGATATACACTGTTACAATTTAAATACTTTTGGCTTATTAAGTGAAGTTCTCTGCAGTCCAAATGCTCTAGCACAAGCTAAATTACTCAAGCTACAATTGTTCAGAATTTGGCATCTTTTTCAACGAAAGCAGGGAATACTTTTTAATTCTCTTTAATATTTTTTTTAAATTATACCTGCAGGTATTTAAAGATGTTCTTTCACATGTTGAGTCTCCCATTTGGAGAAATGCAACTCAATACAAATGCAACCAAACTGCATTTGTATTGAGTCGAGTTCCTGCCATGTAGGCTAGCCGTAATTCTTTAGGGTGTTTTACGTATAATATGTTTACATTTTCAAAAAAATGTGTCTAAGTATTATTAGTTATTATTCTAACTTTTAAACTTTCGTGTTCCACGATAGAATTATGTAATTCCACAGGAATTAACGTGATCACGAAAAGGTATTACATACCTCTGAATTGCCTGACGTCTTGACTGATGTGTGTAAATACATATCCAATTAGTTATTATTATTATTAGAGTACAATTATTAGTTCTAGAATACATAGTACAAGCTATGGTTAATCCTACCTATTGCGGCATAGCTTGTGCTGATAAATAACTTAGTTAAAACCACTTAATTAAAGCACACTTAGTTAAAGTCAGACAATTTATAAGATAATAAAGTCTACTTACGTCCTCTATTTTTTTTAAAGTTTTAAAAACATATTTTGTATTATGAACCTTTTATTTTCTTTTCTTCTGTCATCCTTCTCTTACAGTAATATCAATTATATAATTGATATTACTGTAATATATTTTATTAATGGTAGCAAAAGTACGAACAAAAACGGCGGCCGTGGCACCTAAAAAAACTTACAACGAAAATAAATATATTATTAACTGTTGCCACGTAGTGGGTTTTAAAGTTAACGTCAAGGTATTTACATATTCACAAGGGATAAACTATGGGTCTGTTCTTTCGTAAGTGGATCAAATTTGGAATACATGTTTCTGCTTAGAGAAGGCCCCCGTAAATCCTTTTTGAGGTTCCTTATAGGCTAACGAAATCCGAGATTTTATTCTAAGATTAATTTCTGCTAGTAGAAAACATTTTTTCTTAAGTAAAAGAAATACTACATCTAAAACTAAATAAAAAAACAATATTATATTCGAAAATTCAGTTTGACTTAAGTTTAATTTCAACAAATAGAATTCGTTATGGAAAATCAGAGTGAAAAGTAGAACCTTTCGACAGCAAAGTACCGCATTAGGTTATCACCCACCGTTTGATAAATACTGATAATCAATCCATGTCAGGATTGATTAGCTCAGGTTCATTACAATGTATATGTTATGGGCCAAATGATTTAACATTGCACTATTTATAATGCGCGGTTAATGTCAATAATGATAAGTAAAATCGGGCTACCTAATTAATACTTATACAAACATTACCATTTAGAAAAGAACTCAACGCATTACAAAGATCAGAGAAGAGAGGGCAAAAGACATCAAGCATGTAAGATGTATGAAAGATGAAGAGGGAAGGGTGTTGATAAAAGCTGAAGATATAAAAGACAGATGGAAAACTTATTTTGAAAAGCTTATGAATGAAGAGAATGATTGGAGCAGCGTGTTAAACGATGTGCATGTGAATATCGCATTAGTGAATGAGATTAGTATGAACGAAGTTAGAATGGCAGTACGAAATTTGAAAAATGGTAAAGCAGTTGGACCCATATACCAGTTGAAGATTGGAAGTTATTGAAAAAGGACGGATATCAGTGGCTGACTTTATTCTTCAATAAGTTGTTGCATGAAGAAGTAATCCCTAATGAATGGTGTCTCAGTACACCCGAGCCTATCTTTAAAAATAAAGGAGATGTACAGGAATGCAACAACTATCGAGGAATAAAGCTCATGTCTGATTGTATGAAAGTTTAGGAGAAAGTAATTAAAAATAGAGTAAGAAATGAAAGTGCGATAACACAAAACCAATTTGGGTTTATGCCAGAGCGCAGGCCAACAGATGCCATATTCACAATACGCCAACCATGCGATAAGTACAGATACGTGCACAAAAACTTGCATATGGTGTTTGTTGACTTAGAGAAGGCGTATGATAGGGTACTCCGAGAGGTTTTGTGGTGGGCTTTGAAAGAAGAAGGAGTGCCTGCTAAGAATGTGGAATTGATTCGTACTACGTACAGAGAGTATAGCACTCATGCGAGATCGATGGCTGGAAACACCGAACAATTCAGTGTCTCTGTAGGCTTGCACCAGGGATCGGCTCTAAGTCCATACCTCTTCCTGTTGATAATCGATGCTCTGACATGGAACATACAGGAGGAGGCACCTTGGTGCATGTTATTTGCAGACGACATTGTGTTGGTCGGTGAAGATGGGTGCGAAGTCCAGAGTAGACTGGAAAAATGGCAACACAGACTGGAGAATGTTAGCTTGAAAATCAACAGAACCAAAACTGAATAAATGTTCTGCGATTTCGGCGGTCTACCCAGTCCTGAAACATTTTCGCTGGATGGAACAGCGATCCCAGTCTATTCCGACTTCAAGTACCTCGGTTCCCTTCTTCAAAGCGATGGTGAAATAGACCGCACTGTACAGAATAGAATCAATACAGGGTGGATGAAGTGGCGGCATGTAACAGGAACCATTTGTGATCCCAAGTTTCCTATTAAGTTAAAGAGACAGGTGTCTATTATCAGACCTGCCGTCCTGTACGGGTCTGAAAGTTGGCCCACAAAGAGTACGGATGAGAGACGCCTGCGCGTAGCTGAAATGCAAATGTTGAGATGGATGTGTGGTGTGACTAGGATGAACAAGGTGAGAAATGAATATATTAGAGAGAGCCTAAAAGTAGCACCAGTGGATGAAAAGCTAAATAGCAATAGGTTATCGTGTTATGTGATGCGGAGGGATGAGCAAAATGTGGTGAAAAGAGTTTTATGTATAGATGTTGACGGGTACAAGAGAAGAGGATGACCAAAGAAAAGATGGATAGACTGTGTGAAAGAAGATATGACTAGAAAGGTAGTAAGCAGTGAAATGACGACCGATGGAGTAGAATGGAAAAATAAAACATATTGCACCGACTCCAAATAAAATTGGGACAAGGGTAGGCAGATGATGATGACAAACTTTATTATTTACCACATAGTCGGGCCATTATGAATATTGCTACGGAATCGTTGAGCAATGAAGGTACATTAAGCAGGGCGCTAGAACCAAGAACATACGTGGGACACTCAGTATTTCTAAAATCTAAAAAAATTACCATAGACCCATTTTACGTATTAAATATTTTCAAACGACTCTCCTACATTATTTATGCAAAGTTTCATGCATCCAATTTTAAATACACTTTTTCCAATGCGCTTCAAAGGTTTCTTCCACAGCCTGCTCGAACGCAATTAGAACATCTTCCGGCGATGAAAACTCCATCCATTTGAGTTGATTTATTATTCAATTTAAAAAAGAAGTCACCCGCTGCCACGTCAGAGCTTTAAGAAGGATGACACAGAAGTTTGACGGATGTGCTGCCTACGAAGTGCCTTGTTTCGACCGCGGGCACGTTGTCGTGGTAAAGCACGAGCCCGCGGAGTTCTGTATTAGGTCACTTGCTGCTGACAACAGTATAACAATCGGCATTAATGCTACTTTGATCCTGTAAGAATATTGATACCAGATATCCAGTCATAGTAAAAAATCTAGCAATCAAAATTTTCTCTGCCTATTTCACTTAACTTAGGTACGCCTTGGCTCATTTTGAAACAGCCAAACTGTTAAAAAGGCGCTTAGTTTCTGGATCGTATTGATAAAACCAAGTTTCTTCACCTGTCATAATGTCGTAAACGCGCTGAGACAAGACTACACCAAACTTAGCTATCATATCACGCCACTGATCCACATAAACCTGCTTCTTAACGTACCCAACGTAAAACTATGCTCCTCATGCGATGCTTCCTGAACCAATCTTCAATATGTACTGAATCGTAAAATATCATCGTGCGAAAATGTTTTTGAGATAGATCCATTTTTCAGTGAGGCACGATAATTCATTTAGTTCGTAATAAAATGTAGAGGAAAATTTGAATTCACTACTTTTGTTTTTTTTTTTTTTTATGGTAAATGATCTTATTTTTAAAATAAAGTTTAATCTGCCATAACATCTATCCCAGTATTCCATAAATAGAAAACTGTTTTTTGCAAAACTTTCTGAGTGGCTGGTACATGGAAGAAGGATATTTATTTACAAATATGGACAGCTACCCAAAGCAATTGTTTTCTTTTCAGTTTAAAAATAAAAGCGAATAAAGGCGGATGATTTTTATTGTTTATTTCTTGAATTTAAAACTTATACGAAAGTACGGTAAAGTGTGTTATCTATACGTATAATAAAACTGTAACAGGTCCAATTCTGTACATTGAAGATATTTTAAAAAGGAATTTTGGGGGGCGCTCAATCGACACTGAAGCCTTGTCTTTGTCTGTCTGTTTGTCTTTCTATTTGTCTGCATCATAGCCACGCATCACGCCGAAACTGAACGGATTCAAATGAAACTAGACGTGATTTGAGTTCATACGACGAAAGAGGACATGGGATACTTTTTATCCCTAAATTCGGGACGGTTTCTTTGAGAGAGGGGATGAAAGTCAAAATGTGTACTTAGTTGTACTTCATTAAAATGTAGTCCGGTTACAATAACTCTTTTTCTGTTCGAAAGGAGATACTTTGACGATTTTTCTTTTTTCTGTATCTATATGTATAATAAATCTGTAGACGTATTGGATCGCATCACGTAAAAGCACGAAATAATCGTGGCAACGTTTGAATGAGAAGTTATACATTTAAAAAAAAAATTACATAATACCTATAGGTAAATATTTGTAGTGCATTCCTCATAATTTAATGGAAAATAATACAATCTACGTATACTAACTATACTAATTTTTAAAATTTTTACTAACTTTGTATTTCTAAAAATATTATCGGAGTGTTATAGGGTAACTGCACTTAACACGTAAACGAAAAATAGTATTACATAGAATATTCGGATAGTGACTTTCCACTCTCAAGAAAGTGTTGAGGAACGCGAAGTAAGGTTAATTGACTGAGAGTACAAACAGCAATATGACCGACCGGTGGGAGGTATTATGGTGCTTTTCTTTGGTGATTGTGGAAACAGCTAGATAGATAGATAGATAGATAGATAACTCTTTATTGTGCAAAAAAGATACAATTTATATACATAGGTATACATTCTTATAAACTAAAAGCCTAAAAGAAAAATACAGAAAAAAGAAAAAAAAAACAATTGAGTAAGAGAAAAAAAAATAAAAAAATTTGGCGACCCCAGAGTAACCAGCAGCCGATTCTTGGCTATGCCAACGAGCTATTTCCCCGTCACAGCCACCAAGGGCCAGCAATTAATTCACAAATTTTAATGTTTCAAGGGGTTGTAAGGAATATACATACGGTGGTCACAGTGAAAGTTTTTAGAAAATAAAAAACTGAATGATATAGAATCCTGTTAATATTTTCATTGCTTTTCGAAGTAGCCTCCGTTCTTTTCTAAGCACCATCGCATGCGATGGGAACATTGACTGAAGCAGTGAGCCCACTCTTCTTTAAGGATCTCTTCCACGCCTTTTTCAAACGCAGCCACGGCATCTTTAGGGTTCATAACGCGAATTCCTCTAAGTTTATCTTTTATTTTTAGGAATAAATAAAAATTACAAAGTGCCAGGCCAGGACCGTAAGGAGGACGACTATAGTGAGTCATCCTCCTTACAGCTTCACACCTTCGATAACCCGTCTGGCGGAGTGAGTGGTGAAGGAGAATCCTGCTTCTTGGGCGCTGCTGTCTAACATAGTCCAAGACAATTGCTAGACATTGACTGACATACCAATCTGCAGTAACAGTCCTTTTATCTTCTAGAACGATTGTTGCAAAATAACCTGTCCGTCTAAAGAATGAGGCAATCATCTTTTTCCCTTGACTTCTGCCCTTCTTTACTTTTGTAGGCAAATCTTCGAATGGAAACATCCATTGCGCAGATTATCTTTGGATTTCGGGTTCGTAATAATACCAGCTTTCATCACCTGTGACGATGTCATATACAGCATTCGAGTCATCTCCGTCATATTTTTCAAGCATGGAGCGGCACCAATCCAAACGACGGCGTTTCTGATCTTCCGTCAAATTATGAGGTATCCATACTTACTAAAAACTTAAAAAAAAAACATGCTGAAATGTTGGCTGAATGAACATAATAAAAGTGTGTTAGAATGCAGTCAGGAGGAAGAGTTCTAGAATGCAGTCGACGTGGTTGTAAAGTCGTGTATATTGTAATTGTAATGAAAAACTGTGCAATCAAACATGGTCAAGATAGCGTTTAGTTCTCATAGAAGTGACGTTTCTTTCCGCAATAAACTACATGATAATAAAGATTATTTTTGGTTTTCTCTAAATCTTTATACGTATTAAAGAAAGATATTATTGTTCATAATTTATTCCACGCGCAAGAACTTTATTACTCTTTTACCACTTTCTATTTATAGAGAAGCTGTATATAATGTTGAGTATAATACGTGTTCACGTTATTGCATCTGGTGCTGCTTAAGATTTGTAATAAAATCTAAGTAAGTGGATATCGTAAAGCTTATGAGTTTGCCGTAGGACGCAATATTACGCTACAAGACACCCTTTGCCGTGTGTCTAGTGGGACGTGGAATGTTCTTGTATAACAGAAAGCGAAGTCCTATACAAAATTTATTAAAACTTATTTCTGTATGCTGTTAAACCATAAGAGATTTACAATTCTCATAATTATAGCCGTCCAAAATGAATACAAATAAAGTTTTCATTACACAAAAAAATTGGTCTGAACTTTCTGAAACTTGGAGTCTATGGGGAAAATTGTACTAATAATTAAAAACGTTAATTTTAAAAGTTTGGCGATAAACGTGGTCGGGTCGGTGCTTACAACAGGAATGTAGACAAATTTTAAAGGCGATAAGACTTGTGAATGATAGATTGGTTCGTGATTGTCTAGTCAACTTAAAATTTAAATATAGCTTCCCTACAGTGTGTAATGTCTAATTGGAGCGAAACTGATAGGGCTGCAGTACATTCCTTTTTTTAGTATTCCTGTACAGCAGGTACTGCTAAAAGACAAAGTCTTTAAGCATTAACTTTGCGGATGATGTAATAATAATATTTTCACGAGCTTTAACAACTTGATGATGGTTTAAAATAATACCCACACTTTGTAATATCAATTCAAAATTTGTTTATCACGCTATGATTAAGTAAGCTCCTTTTAAGGGTTCTATTTCCAGGTTTTTTTTTCAATTACTTGCTAACAGGCGAGTGTACTTCGACCGTAGTTACTTTGTTCTTGTAAGCTAATAATAAGCTCTCTTAGCTCCAGTTGAGTGTTAGCCATTTTACACAAAACAGGTTCCAAATAACGTCGAGCCCTTTGTTCCGTAACAATGGAAATACTTGAATTTAAACCGAGAGTCTTATCACAGAACCCTTATTTGTTTCTAAAATCACTGTTTTTGCTAGTAAATGATGTTCTCTCTTGTTCGTCCAGTTTTTGATGACGTCCGATCACGAAATTTTCCAAGATTATACAACAAATTGTCTTGTTTGTAACAATCTTGAATATTCTCCTTTGAACGTACAATGCATTTCAATTTGGGCTCCGGTAATGGGACTCCGCTTTGTGCTTTACCAAAGTTTACATACTGACTTAGATTAATATTTAGATGAGATTTTTGTGTTCAACTTTTTTGATGTTATAAAATATTTCTTAAAGCGAAGCAGTCATTTTTGACTTTGTTTTCTCAAATTTTGTAGCTTCTCCTTTACACATATTTCATATATTTCCTTGCGTGTCAAAATATTACATCATATTTTAGCAGCTTAATCAACGAAAGCACATGATTTTCCTGTCAAAATAATTATATTTTCTCAAATTTTATAGCTTCCCCATTACACTTATGTTTCATAAATTTCTTTGCGTTTAAAAATATTGAATCATATTGTAGCATCTTCATCAATGATGTAGCGGACGGTAGTCTCAGGCCTGCTTTTACTAGAGTAACGGGCAGCCTCAACCTTTACTGGGGGTAGCGCTCATGGAGGCCGGAGATCAAGCTGCGCTCTCCGGCACCTGATGCCTCTCCTTCAGGACGGGAGAGTACTAGCCCTCTCTTGTTCTCTTTCCGCCGCCTCTTTCTTTACGTTTTAAAATATTTAATCATATTGTAGCAGCTTCATCAATGAAAGTACATGATTTTCCTGTCGAAATAATTTTATTAGTTGATTTTCTATATATATAAAGCACGTACTTCTGTCCGTAATATATTATTATATAGTCCAAACAGGGATATTTCGCTTTTTTATCGTGTGGAAACTCCCACGAGTCATCACCTCATCGGAGCTAACGGTAAAGTGATATGTCGGAATCGAACCGACTAAAACCACACGGTGTTCCGTCACACGTGGGTCTATTGCAGGGAGACCCGGGTATACCCTAAAGAGTCCTCCGGGAACTCCTGCAGACCTTGGCCGCCTTCAGCAGGCGACCACACCATGAACTACGGGGGGCCTTACCCCCATCCAGATCAGAGGTGAGTGTGAAACACGTCGCGCCACCGTCTCAGGCCTGCTTCTGTAAGGGTAACGGTCAGCCCGACCCGTTACCCCCAGGCCAGCGCTCATGGAGGCCAGAGATCATTTTGCGCTCTCCGGCGCCTGGTGCGTCTTCTGCGGGATGGGTGAGTGCTTTACTCTCTTTAGCCAACATTACCTCCTCGCAAAACGAGACGGCGGAATCCCACGCACTCTCACTTTGGACCATGGACAGAACCATGGTCTCTAGCGAAAGGCTTCCCACCCCAATAGCTGTCGCGAGATCGTTTCGCTGCTGCGTCCTTGCTGAGCACTCCACCAAAGTGTGGAGTGCAGTGTCCTCGCGACAGCCTTCGCAGAGGGATATTTCCCTAGTTTGTGAGCTGTATTTTTTTTAAAGGACAAAGCTTAAATTAGGATCGAATTTATTGTAATAATACTAGTTTCGGTGTAAAACTAAAGAAAAAAAAATATAATTCCACAATTATATCTCACGCACTGTAGATTAGGACTTGCCATGAACTTTTTACTTCGTCTAGGCACAATATTTCGCAGTCTACTATATAAACATAAATATAACATTATAACCTTTGATTATGACAGGTATATAATCAAAGATTATAACATAGTTATAAACCGTGTCCAGGTTTTACAGTATGTACTGAGTGAAGACTCTTTAAATTCGAATTTCAAAACAAATAAAATATGTTTCTGACCATATCGTAATGTTTTGTTTTGTGAATGTCTGATATTCAAAAGTTGTATAATATTGTTTATGGACTATGGTCTGATAATAAAGTTTATTATTATTATTTATTACCTCATAAAGTTCTGATATTTGATACATAATGATCATGAACTTTAACAATACACTAAAAGCAATACAATTTTCCCTTGAATATATTGATACATTTATAATAATAATACATAATATTATTATAATTGAAAATTCATCACCATTAAATATCGAATCTAATCGAGACCTATGTTTAGCAATGGCTGAACTGATGTAGTTGATGACGTATCGAGTCTTGGCTTAGTTAAGACACAATGTTTTGCTGTCAATTGACACCTTAAAGGTTTTTGCACACTACTTGCGACATAAAAGCTCCACTTACATTATCTATAACGTAAATCTGAATATCAATGACTGTTATTTCAAAAGAGTGCTTGTGTCTCATCCTTGTAGATATTTGGAGTGAGCCCGAAGTTTGACGCCCTCGGCGTTATCGGCGCGCGGATAAGTGAAAGCCCCCATCGCCATTGAACACTCGCTCAGACGCGCCCTTATCACAAACGTATCGGAAACGACTTTTATATTACACTATTGGCCTGCTTGTATCGTGAAGTACACGTTGTTTTGATAAATGTTAGCAAATGTTTTGATGTTTATTAGACTTGTATTATTTTTGTATACTTTTAAAGAAAGTTGTACATACATTTCTAACATATTTTATTATTAGGATTCTTTTTAACTAAATTGTAGGACATCTATCGGTGAATGTTATGTAATCTTGCAAGTTAGTTTTTAGCCAATTAATGTTTATTAAAACGTTTACACACATTAAAATAGGTTAAGGAATAATGCAACTTGAATTGAGTTTATAATATTAATATATAGTTAAAAGAAAAGATATATTTTAATAAATTAAATGCCTATTACAAAAATCTGCAGATATCTGCGTTAAAAACAGTTTAAAAAACCTATTGATAGTCATAGATGCAACAGATGAAAATTTCACGTTCAATATCATGCAAATATAACTATCATAGTCCATTGAGAATATTAAAAAAAGATAATATTTTTTTAAAACAAGTATCATCGACTTCAATACGTCTAAATCACATGATTTAGACGTATTGAAGTCGATGATACTTGTTCGGAAACATATTAGGAAAACATTTTCCTAGTCCCTTAATATTTAATCCTAAGGGGTGAAATATTTTCTTTAAATTTAAATAGGACCAACTTTGACCAATTCAACTGAAAAAGAATTGTTAAAAACGGTTTACAATATGAGAAAACTCTTAAAACTCACACAAAAAACAGTTGAATTGAGAAACGCCTTGTTTTTTGAAGTCAATTTTAAGTAATTAAACTTTATATATTTACTAGCTACCCGGCCAGGCGCTGCTGTGGCTAAATAGATTGTAATAAAAAAAAAATTACATTTGGGATTAAAACTATCCTATCTCTCAAGTTGGACCGAACTGTATACAGTGTGTAAAATTTAATTAAAGTTGGTTGATTAGTTTAGGAGTTCATCGCGGACAAACAACGTATCACGATATTTTTATATAATTATAAAGATTTCTATCTCTGAGTGTTTCGGTTTGAAATAATTATATCCAAGCTACAATAGCCTAATGTCAATTGCTCAACACCTTTTACAAAATATTGCTTTTCCCCATGGATCTATTCAATTCGAATACCAAATTCTAACACCATTGGTATTTCTTTGTACTCAAATTTATTTTGTATTAAAAACGGCCACCACTTTTCAAAAAGAATACCAAAACAAGTTATATTTTCACAAAATCAAAATAAAAAAATTGAACATGTACTTAATTTACCATGATGGAAAGATAGATTAAAAAAACCGGACAAATGCGAGTCTGACTTACGCATCGAGGGTTCCGTAAACAAATCATCTTGTATGTAGATAGTACGTCCATCTCGGCAATCGATACTCGAAGAGTTTTGCCCGTTTTTTCTAAAAAATAGAACTTATCTTTAGCTTCAGCCATTCTAAAAATATTCTCCCAAACATCGATATACAGCAAAGTCAACTTTCCAACTGCAAAATATAAGTTTGTAATCAGAAAAATATTATTTTATGTGATATAACAACAAATGAACGACTTTCGGTTTTTCCTTCACTTGTGCTGCGAGACCTAGCTTCTTACTAAATTTCATGATTCTACAGGTTTAGATTTACTCATGATATTTTCGAAAAGCTTTTTCACTGAATGTAGGTACCTAATTCCTATAAACTTGTTTTAGTATCAATTTTAAAAAGTGGTATCCGTTTGGAATTCAAAATAAATGACTACAAAAAAATATCGTTAAGCAATAAAATACATGCATCTAGAATAACGACGTCAAATAAATCGACTTATCGCAAATTTCTTTGAGTAATGTGAAAAGATTCTTGACTTAATTAGATTTCGTTTGTTTTTTTTTTGTGTCAACTACATACATATTCGTCTAAGCAGATAACTAAAAAATAAATAATGAAACCATATATGTACATAAGTACATATAAGATGGTAACAAGCAATTACGGCCCTATTGTGGGTTAGCTAAGCAACCAAACTAGAGGTTAGCAACCAACCTGCCCTCATGTGCTTACAATGGTTGTGGCTTTAGTCCACCATTTAGTACGAAATGTGGTTTTGTGGCGAAAGTTATTAGTGTAGTAGCTACATAGCTATCGTCTTCCTCTGTGAAAGTCCTTACTACTTCTCAAAGACATTATGTAACATGACTGAAGGTAATGTCACATATAATTAATTCTTTGCATTTACAAAGATTTTCTTGTGTCAAAGTGGAATTAATGCACATACAACATACAATAAATAGTTTTACCTTGACTCAGAACAAGTATTTATAAAACAAGGAAATAGTGCCATACCACCACAGCTAGGTGGCAACTTAAAACGTTCCACCATTTAGGCAGTCCCTTCGAGTAACATAAAAATTACTTGTTTATTAATTACTTCGTAGGGGCATTATTTAGGTTTGCTACATGACTATAGCAAACCTAATGTTGTTTTACTTATCCTACATATAATTCCTATTAGAAAATACATGAGTGAAAATCCATGTATATTTGTGGGAGAGCCATGCTTCGGCACGTATGGGCCGATTCGACCGGAGTGATACCACGGCCTCACAGAAAACCGGCAGTGAAGCAATGTTTGCATTCATTTTCGCCGCGTGAGTGAGGTTACCGGAAGCCCCAACCCTTTGCTCTCCTCCCCCTCTTCCCCCCTTAAAGGCCGGCAACATACTTGTGACTTTTGAGTTACAGGTGTCCATGGGCGGCGGTAGTCATTTACCATCAGGTGACCCGTCTACTCGTTTGCCCCCGACCATTATTATTACCATAAAAAAATTAATGTTTGTATGTTTGTCTTCTATGCATTCCGAAATCAGTGATCAGATTGTGATGAAACTTTGGTAGGGTGTTCTGGAGAGGCCCGCAAGGGTTCCTGGACTAAAAAATCTAAATAAAAAAAATGATGTTGCAACGCATGCCTGGTGCAGTTAGTATATAATAAAAATAAATAAAGTTAAAATTTATTTTATTTATCTGGAGTGTGTAATTTAGGCCCCGCGGAGAACACGTTGCCATAGTATACATAAATTTATAATGTGAATGGCATTCTAGCTCTTCAAAAACACTTCGAGGTTAAGATTATTCATATGTATCAACTAAACATGAGCAGTTTCGCTGCTTGCACTTGATGCACGTTCGCATTATCGTTGGCCTATAATTATCGCAGATATCAAAAAGGAAATGTTACAAGTACAAAATATTTCAATATTAGGTATTACTCAAAATAAAACACTACTATGATTATATTCCTGGGAATACTTTCCATCAACATTGTTTCATTATCATCATCTGCCTATCTTTGTTCCGATTTTGTTTGGGGTCCGTGCAATATGTTTTATTCTTCCATTCTACTCTATCGTTCGTCATTTCACTGCTTATTCCTTTTTCTGGCCATATCTTCCTTCACACAGTCCATCCATCTTTTCTTTGGTCGTCCTCTTCTCTTGTACCCGTCAACATCTATACATAAATCTCCTTTCACCACATTTTGCTCATTCCTCAGCATCACATATCCTTATCATGAAAACCTATTGCTCCTCAGTTTTTCATTCAGTGGTGCTACTATCAGGCTCAAGTTAATATATTTCTTTCTCACCTTGTCCATCCTAGTCACACCACACATCCATCTCAACATTGTTAATACGTAGGTAATGATTTGTTTAACTTTAGTTGAGTACCTATTAGGATTTTCTTGACTGTCTTTATGTTCTTTGGTCTCCAATGAGATCTGCTCCTGCAAATTTTAAAATCGTTATAGTATAGATAATATAATTATATATTTATAATAACATTATATTGTTGACCATTTGGAGGCCTATTTTAAATTCCCGCAGTATTTTGTTATTAAGTAAATAACTATTGATTTTTATGATGTTACGAGCTGAGGTTCGGGATTAGTAAGGTCCACCAATTTATTACCAAAATAGACACTATTTATTTTAATAATTCGCAATTAACACAATTACAATTCGTTCTCACTATTTCCACTTCTCAATTCACTTACTTCGCATTTATCGCACTTGTTTACTCACTGATCGCTCAACTAGAACTCGACACATACCGCAATGCACCGCCTTATATACTCTGAACGTTATTTCGTAAAGAAATCGTAACATTTCCTGAAAACTCGAAACCTCTCCGGAATCTTCTAATATAATGTGGGACATTCTATAAATAGACTATTAGTTGCATTCATTGTCAAAAGAACTTTATGACTTCCTCTAATCGTCAACAGATGGGACCGTGCATCTCAATTTAGTTCCGTAACACTACCTGCTTAGACGTACTTGGCCCGAACATGATTATCCCCATTATAATGGGTGTGCTCCGCGGTCCTTTACCACCAAAATCACACACACTCAAGCCACATTAACTTACGTAACACTTTTTGTTTATTACATCATTGGCAACAGTATTTAATACTTATTATATTCCATTCCAAATAGAATTTCATTCTGTAATATCAACTTCCTCAAATGAAAATCAATAAGTACATATCAGCCGGTTTAAGCCGCCGTGCAGTGCTGTAGCACTGCCAATATTGGAATTCAATTGTGAATCTAGAGCGATACAGGAGTTGCTATTGTTGAGGTATAATACTACTGATAACCGATAGTAGCTCAACAATTACAGTTCATGTGAAGTGCCCTCGCCAGAAGGAAGGTGGGAAGGAGAGAATAATAATGTCATATAGAACGAAATAGGTATTTTGATACTAAAAATACCTGTAAGAAATTATAGGAAGATAAAAGTGCATTTTTTAGTCTCCTGTCAAAATTGTATTCCGTTTTAATTTTATTGTTTTCATCAAAAAAGATATGAATCTTTTTATATTTTACGGATAAATTTAAAAAATAATAATGGCGTCGTGTTCTGTGTTAATCTATTGGGTACTTAACAGACAGTAACAATCCAAATATAGTAACATTTCACAAGTAAATACTGATAATGGTGAATGATTTCCGGCCTCCATGCCCACTGCCCTGTGGGTAACGGGTGAGGCTGCCCGTTACTCTAGCAAAATTAAACCTGAGACGGTGGCGCGCCGTGTTCCACACGCGCTTTTCTAAACCAGAAGGAGGGGGCAAGGCTCTCCGCGCCACACGATAAGAAAATAAATACTGACAGTTCCATACTACTTTCATGATGTTTATTTTCGTAGAATATACACAAAATTATTTTGACTTTTAATATATGCAGTAAATACTCTATTTTCAAAATTATATAATGATTTAAAAAAATATTTGTTTTGCTAATAAAATGTTGTTCAAAGGGATTGACCAAAAGCAAAACACAATCTATCGATACGTGGATATTTTTGTGTATTGAGAGTACTTAAATAACATAAAACCTGGTAATTAACGCTGGATGGATTATACGCAAGTATAACTCGCACACACAAACATTTCAGTTTCAGTGACGCGAAAACTGTTTGTTTATTACGCCAACTTAGTATACTAATACTAAGTTTATGGTATACGTGGATCATACTGAAAGTTTCTGAAACTATCTACTTACAATAAAAAAATAAAAAGTAATTACTGAATTCGAATAATGAACTCTTTGGAAACATGTTACTTTTTAATTTGCGAGACTGTCATTTGTTTTCATTGTGGCGTCCTTTAGAAAATTGTGTGTTACAATGAATTTCACTCCTGAAAATTTTCGCTCACTGTTTTTTTACGATTTTCGCTGTGCCTTACGTCCACAAGAGAGTTGCCATAGGCTTCAATTGGCATTTGGTGATGAAGCCCCGTGTACGAGCTCTGTGAATTCAAGGTTCGGAGTTTGACGTGGACGCGATCATCTCCATGGCGATGTACGTGATCCTATATGGATACCCTACGACAACTGATTGAAACTGACAAAAAAATTACCTGTCAGCAAATTTGTACTGTATTAGGCTTTCGGATGAGCCAAGTACAAAACATTTTAAATGGGCATCTGAAGGTTCAGAAGCTTTGCACTCGACGGATACCACATGATATAACGGAAGACCAGAAACTACTGCTTGTCGAATGGTGCCGTAAAATGATAAAAGAGTTTAATGGAGAACAGTCATTGGCTATATAGCATCATGACAGGTTACGAAACATAAGTGTATTGCTTAGAAACGGAAAGAAAAAGCCAGTTCGCAGAATGGGTCTTTCCTTTTCAAGATTTGCCGACGAAAGTTAAGAAAAGTCGAAGCATTGGTAAGAAAACGGTTGGGCCTTTTTTCGGCAAATCACGACACAATAGTGTCGCTTGAAGACCAAAGAACAGTGACCGCAGATTGATATGTCAACACTTGCTTGCTCAGAGTCTTAGAAAGAGTTCGCAAAAAGCGTCTTCGGAGCAATGTCGTCCTTCACCACAAAATGCGTCCTCACATTTCGCATAAGAAGCGTATTGGAAGGTTTCAAATGTAGGACGAATGAGGCATCCGCTATACACCCCGACCACGCACCTTGCGAATTCTATTTGTTTTCTAAAATTAAAGACAAAGTTAGAGGCACACGTTTTACGAGCCCTGGATCGGTGGTGAATGCGTTCCACGAAGACATTGAAGAAGTCCCTAAGGAAGACTGGTTCAACTGCTTTTTACAACAGTTCTAGCTAATGCAAAAATGTATAAATTGTGAGGGCATATACTTTGAAAAACAATAAATGTATCATAAGTTTAATATTTGGTCTTGTTTATCAAAATCCAGGAACTTTCAGAATGACCTAGGTTAACAATAACATATGGAATTTTGAAATTGATGGCAATGAACATAATGAAAACAAGGGAATACATGTCGCAACGGTTATGACCGTTGCGAAATGTGGGCAATTCAAAAGTACGCGATGTCACACGTGTCATTGCAGGAAAAAGGCCAACGATGAAATTTTTCACGTAACCCGAGTGGCTAAGGGATGCTCAACATGTACCGCAAAGATACGCGCCGCTTCAATAAACAAAAAATCGAGCAAAATTCCATGTGAAGCGATGTGTAATGTAATGCACACGGTACACACCGGCGCCGCATATCTATATAAATAAAAACCAGCCAAGTGCGAGTTGCACGGAGAGGGTCCCGTACGATGAATATGTATCTATCCTGTTTAAATAGTGGTACCAATAATTTATTCAAAGAACAAATTTAATTCAGTTGAACAGCATGTTCTCTGATACATTCCAACTGCAAACTGTAAGCTTGTACACACAATATTGGGTGATTTACCATGTTATTTTAAGACCAAAGACTTATTATAGGTTTTCCTGTAATCTATAAGTAAAGAACATTTTTTTTCAGGTTCATTTTTTTATTTTCTAATTTGACCTTAAAAGTGACTTCAAAGGTGATTGAAGTCTCTCATTTTCAAAATTTATTTATTTATGTTGGATATCTGTTAAGGTATGTGTACTAAATTTCCCTCGGTCCAGTAAATTCAAAGTAAATTGACTGTGGCAGACGAACAGACAGACGCACGAGTTATCCTGTGAGGGTTCCGTTTTTTCATTCGTAAGGCACCCTAAAGTTTAAATATAGTTATTAAGTAAGCGCATCTCTTGAGAATGGCTGGATGGATTTTTTTAAAATTTGGCTTTAAAATACATAAAACCTAGAACTAGGCTTTTTGCCTATTTTTTGCAACGTAAAATTGGAAAAGATTTCCAAAAAATAAAAAATCCGGGAGAGCCTTTTTCTATGGAATGACAACAATTACAATTTTATTGAAAATCGACAGGACAACGTCTGTTGGGTCGTTAGTATTATGTAATGAAAATTAGGCACTACCTTTGTACACGTTTGTACGCGCGATTACCTATATTTCAGCCTAATTCGAAATAGAGTGTTTAGTAACAAAGCGTTGCTAAGCAACCACGGAAGGGCAGATTATTAATTACGTGTTTACAAATTATACACCTTTGAAAATATTTGTTAATTTTAACAATTTATAATTTGGGGATCACTATATGTATCAGAAAGAAGTAAAGTTTGCTTGTTTGTGTGTAATTTCTAAAAGAACTAAAGAAGTCATTTGTAAATAGATTGCACTTGATAGCTAGATAGCTTCACTCAAGGATTCAGGGTTTTATTTCTTCTGTTTAAATTACATAGCTCAGTTTACTTATTGTTAATAGATAAGAATAATACCAAAGCAGAAGGCTCGCTACTATCTTTAACATCTAGAGCATCGAGGCTTACGGATCTGCGTCTAAGATAAGCCCTGATGATGCCTGCTTCAATGGACAAAATCATTGAGGGACTTCCTATCTGGACCTCTGGTACTTTAAGGTGTACTCGAGCCAACACCTCAGCCAGTATGCAATATAAATTTCAGATCATCCCAAAGTAACTTTGTAATTGGGATACTACTTTAATTTTTGAAGTGAAAATTTCTTTAGCGGCGTTGTGCACTTTTTGGGATGGGTAAAAAATGTTAAACTCGCGTCAGGACATCAGGACACGTGACTTGATCGAAAATTCCTAAGACGGAGCTGAGTTTCTTATATTTAAAAAAAATATTTTTACGCC
The DNA here is from genome assembly GCA_963859945.1 of Euplagia quadripunctaria. Classification (NCBI taxonomy): domain Eukaryota; kingdom Metazoa; phylum Arthropoda; class Insecta; order Lepidoptera; family Erebidae; genus Euplagia; species Euplagia quadripunctaria. The sequence continues at coordinate 11,498,667 of OY982566.1, read as the reverse complement.
ATCTGTAGATTCTGCGCGATACTACTGTAGTTTCATATATACTAATTATTCATATTTTAGTTAAGACAAATTTTAATAGGCAAAAATTTTAATTTCGACTTTTTACAATATTTACTATAAGTATTTATTTTGGTATAATTTATTCAATTCATTAAATGTATATATATGAACTTCGTTCCAACCGGGTGTTCAAAGGATACCTCACGCTTTTTGAAGTGAAAACGTCTTTAGGCACGTTTGTGCACTTTAATACATTATATGGTATAGATCCACTAGAAGGCGCTAATCTAAACATTTAGTTTTGTCAGCTACTTATTAATTAATCTTTAAAAAATGTGTTTTCACTTCTGACGTGCAGTCCTACGACTGCCGGTTTTTTTACTTTATAGTTGGTGTGATGAACCTTGCTTTATAAGCATGCTATGTTTACACCTAGTAGGGTGCAATTATGCAGATCTATTATAAGTTATGAGTTAAATTATACTAATAATTGCATTCAGTTCTATGAACCAATTAAAAAAAAAAGGAGATGAATTACCAATGTTGGTTTGTTTATAAAATGTAGAATTATTTGGTAGGTTGTTTCAAACTGTATCAACTGTATGTCATGTTTTGTATTATTTGTTTATGGAAAGGAACTGATTCCTAATATACAGCTAATGCTAGTTTGGGAATCAGAGCTTGCACTTGAATTGTATGCACCTTTTGTTACAATAAAGAATTTATTATTATTATTACTTATTTAAATTCTTAAAAAGAAAGAATATCATTGAAATGTAGTAATGTAAAATAACCCATCTGATAAACAAGTATGTCTCAGAAAACAGGCTAGAGGCCATGTGGCCATGCCAACAATAAAATAACTCAAACTTCGATCGAAAATACGATTAGAGATGATTCAAATTCCCTCCTGCCACAAACACAATACAATACAGAACAAAAGTAAAAAAAATAAAAGCCACCGAATATTTCGTGTTATTTAAATGCTACCTGCCATTTCGGTGCGCTTTTTCTGTAACGTCAAGGACCATAACGTCTTTATTGATTCAAGAAAATAAAAGTCATAAAACCTACTTGTAAGGACAGAAAAGCTTATTTTCAATACTCTATTGTGGAGTCGTATAAAATAACCAAAATGTTGTTGATCTGTGAAAGTTAAAGAGTTATAGGGTTATATTATAAGTCGTAAAATTGTAATTTTTATATTGCTAATTATTGTTTAAAGGTAGTTTTGTACATATTACGTAATTGGCAGTTAGACTGAGTTCTAGCAAACGCAATGACAGTAAAATTGTAAAGTATAACTAAGAAATAGAGGTAAAGTTACATTTTTTCTATATTCTAAAAATAACTAACAACCCTAAATATGATAACATATGGTTTGTTTACAAAGATTCCATATCCAACTTGGCTCAAGTTTAGGTTACCATGCCTCTGTATTAATCCAGGAAAAAGTCGTACAATATCACTACATTTTTTGACAAAGAAAACATGGAAAGGTTTTCCGAAAAAAATTTAAAGTTGGAAGGAGCTTTTTTTTATCAAATGAAAACAATTACGAACAAAATTATTAAAAATCTACAGAATAACGTCTGTCCGTGTGCTATACTAACTTTTAAACTTTCGCGTTCAATGATATAATTATGTATTCACACGGGAATTAACGCGATCACGAAAAAAAATTTCGTGATGGCGTTAATTCCCGTGTGAATACATAATTATAACGTCTGTCGGGTCAGCTAGTCTTTACAATATTTGGGCCCTAAGAGTGAAGATTAAAATTATGGTGTAATTGTACGTAAATGATAAAACATTCCTGCTTAAAATTAGTTTATTTTAACAACTAAAAATATTTTAGAGCGCATACGAGCATGTGCTTGATATTTTCACTATTGCAAATGTTCAGAGGCTTCGAAGATCGCTTTCTATCAGATATCACTGTCAGATTTTTGCACCTAAGTGAAACAAAAAGCTGAATACTTTACAAAGAGTAAATAAAGGAAGTTAGCGTATCTGCATTGAGAACAGTGTGCATGCAAGAGTTGAAATTACCAATCATCCATTTCGTGGCAATAAACTATTACGATAGAGACACGGGCAAAGTGTTTTTAGTCCTTTTCTTTTATTTTATAGTATAAATAGCTTATGTTTTGAAACTTAATAAAAAATATGGATTCAATGAAAATAAAAATATTGTAATGATTCCTTTTCTGATGTTTAAACTGTTGCAATATGTTCTGGTTTGTGTTTACAATTATTGTAATGTGTTCACTCACTTTTACTTGTGTTTCTTAAGGTCGTAAGAAATTCTGATGAAAATATTGTGTACCAGTATAAGAAGGATGATCTCTTGATTACACCCTAATGAATTTCAAAAGAAACGTGCATAAGTAAATTAAAAATAATCAAAATGACGGCTTTGCAATGTTAAGGGTTCTGTCCCTCAAAAGGAAAGAGGAACCCTTACAGGGTCAAGACCCTTTTCGTAGGAACCCGTGGGCGCATCACATGAAATTGATACCAAATACTTATGACTGCGGTTCCTTGTAGCTGTAAAAAAATCGAGCTTCTAAGTCAACGCAATCAAAATATACGACCATTTACACCTTAGATTTGATCAAATTTGAACTATTCGCAGGTAAATCAAAACCTATGTGGTGCTTCCCATTGACCTAGAATCATGAAATTTGACAGGGAGCAAGGTCTCACAGCAAAAGAAAAAAAAAATCAGAAAATCGTTAATTTGTTGTTATATCTGTTTATCTGTCTGTGAGTCTGTCAAGACCCTTTCCCTCAGGAACCCGAGGAGGCATCAAGTTGAAATTAACATCAAATACTTAGGTGCAGCTCTAAAAAAAAACAAACTTCTTAGTCAACGCTATCAAAAGATACGGCTGTAACCTTAGATTTGATAAAAAAATTAACATTTCGCAGGTAAATAAAAACCTATAACATCCCATTCACCTATAATCATGAAATTTGGTAAGAAGCAAGGTCCGACAGCAAACGTAAAAGAAAAAATCCGAAAATCATGAACTTGTGTTATATCACATAAAAATATAGTTTTTGTAATTACAAACTTATATTTTGCGGTTGGAAAGTTGACTTTGGCGTATATCGATGTACGGAAGAGTATTTTTAGAACTGCAAAGTTAAGTTTGCCTTTGAGAACAGACGGGCAAAAACCTTCGAGAATTGATTCCCGAGATGGACATACTATATGCATTCGTTTGTTTGTTTATGGAACCCTCGGTGCGCGAGTCAGTCTCGCACTTATCCGGTTTTTATAGTTTAGTACGCCATCAATAGCTAGCATATTCTTATAATCCTCTCACTACTTCCATCCTATGGTTGTCTGGAATAAATTGCTTTTGACTATTGTACTCAAATTTGTTATTCCGGTAAAATAAAATGAAATGTTTAGTAATACCATATGCCAATAATCAGATAATGACATAAAAGGTTAGTATACAAAAATACACCTCTTCCCATATAATAATGCATTAGATACTTTGTATGACGTACTTTTATGTGAAATTAATGAAGAACACGATAGAAAATGCTTCCAGATACGTATTACCTTATGTTCGTTTCTATGGCAAAGTGCCAACCACGTTATTGGTAAAGTCAGCAACAAAAATAAGTGAACACATTCGAATAATTTAAACACTAAAACGTATTTAATCTATTTTTATTTGAATACTTTTACCTTTAGGTTACTTACCCCCTTAACTTATTTTGAAATTACCTAGTATGATTTAATAATATACGTAACTCAGATATTTCATCTTCACAGAACTTTTACTGGAATTGGAGCTTAAGAAACTTGAAAAACCTGAGTTAAACAGCATTATTTAATTATTGTTGTACCTCTGTTGTTAAGGTTGCAGGGTACCATTAGAAATAGGGTTAGCAGAGCAAGTTCATTGGAGTTGCAAGTGTTTAAAGGTACCTACCGCTATCCGCCTAGCATCATTCGAGTCGTACATGTCTTTACCACCTTATCCTATTCCTATTTATCAGGAGGTGAAGCATAAACTTATTAGACGCCATAACAACGTTGTCTTAGGAATGGTTTTGATGATTTAAAATTAAAAGAAAGAAAGAAAAATATTTTATTTACAGACACCTAAGACACACAATAACTATAGTAAACTTACATCTAAATACAATAAACGGGTTTAAAACATGTGTACCTCACGTGTCCGACGAATTGCAATGAAATAATGGAATACTTAGTGTGTTTTTTTAATTTCATGCATTACTGATGTCAGGATTGTCGTACGGTTCCAGAATTATCTCATTGAATATTTGTAATTATTTCCTGTTACTATTACTGCTACACGTACGTACTTTTTGTAGTTGTAAATAAACACATTAATACAATCTGGCATCGTGCTTTATATTAAAAGAATAGACGACACTGTCTAGATATCTATCTCGATTTGATTAATGATAGGGTTACCACAGTTACGTTACTTATGTTACTAGCAGCGCCCCGCGGTTTCACCCGCGTAAGTCCCAATCCTGTGGGAATATCAAGATAAAAAGGAGCCTATGCGTTAATCCAGGTCTCCAGTTATCTACGAGTACATACCAAGTTTCAACGCAATCGGTTCAGTGGTTTTTGCGTGAAAGAGTAACAAACATCCATCCATCCATCCAAACTTTCACATTTGTAATATTAGTGGGATACACAATTTAGTGCTTTAATATATCGGTGTTCGATTTAGCACTTTTGATAAGACAGCAGACTACTCGAGTTGAATGATCCAGCAAAGCATATGTATATGATACTAATATATGATATTAAATGGCTGTATAGATAATGCTATAACAGCTACTTCATTTTCAGATTTATTTCCAAAATTTAATAACTTTTATCTACTTGTTTTTCTAACGGTCGTATGAATATGATCTTACTTTTACAAGTATGTTAGACAATCTCTGAAAGGAATATGTTAAATTATTGGGGTTCACCCCGTAAAATTCTCGACCTCACCTCTTAAGGACATCCGTTACTCTATGATGGCTTATTTTCTATAGCGTCAGGTCACATCGCCACTGTATTATTGAACCTTATGGATTATATACCTGCAAAGTGTCTAGCACTCGAGTTGAAACAACGTTATCGAACGTTGTCGAAGCTTCAACAATGGCGGCGATTGACCACGACAGCGTTATAATAGATATGTACGAAGCGATAGTGAAATTTCACTCTGGAATGCTGCCTATAACGCACGAACGAAATTCCTTTCTCCAGTTGCTAAAGCTTACCCTGAACTTTGGAAGTTATGTAATATATGACGTCAAAATTATAATTAAAGGAGTTGAATTCTTGGAGATTAGACACTGGATTTTCTGTGGAGTGCGTTAGCTACGCGCGTAGAGATTGCTGTTGATTGTAAATGCCACCTATTGCAGATTTTTAACTGACTTCAAAATTTCAAAAAAGGTAATAAGTTCTCAATTTGACCGTATTGATTTGTACGTCTGTTACACGAAATCTTTGTGGACAAATTCCAATGATAGCTTTTTATTGAGTGGATTATATATCCAGCCTATGTTAGTTTTTAATACTTAAAGCACACTGGTTTTCTACATTGTATATTTCTACATTCTAGATGTGATATAATCAATTAAGATTTGTGTTTTTCGCACTCGTATTTCATCATTTTAATATATATTGCGTTATATGTTACGCCCATGAAATATCGACACCTTCAAAACGCATTTAGAAACTTAATTCATACTGAGATCATTTTGTTTCATCGATAAATTAGTTTTGATTAAAATAATCGAAGATTACGTAACTTTATCTTCGACCTCTGCAGAATATAGAATACCGATTTGTTTGTTTGGCGTAGTCGAAAAGTTAACTGGGTCAACAAAGTTAACATTGCAGGTATTTACCTAAGTAGTGTCTTTCGCATTGGCGCAGCTCGAACAGACATGATTATTTTTAAAATTTGATTTGATTTCAATTGATTGACGAAGTGATAAACTAAATAATTATTAGGCGTAGGTATATCCATTGTAAAATAATAAAAAAATAGGTAATCCTAAATTAGGTAACTATTCATCCTCCGCTACTTAGTCTCGAGGCCAAGGATAAACCTCAAATATTGTCGTAAACAGGGAAAGTAAACTAAACTAGTAAATTCATCTCTTTCTGCGAGAGTATGAAGACTGGTAGGGTAGCACTATCACCCTAAATAGTAATGCTTATTTCTTGATCTAGATAAAAATAATATAATGTTAAAGGTTGAATAAAGCTTTCATTATCACCTCAGTTATGGAATGCTACTTACCATTTAGTCTATTTAAGAGGAGATCAAAAGTGTTGATAATTGACAATCATTAAAGTAATTATCACTACATATTATAAAGTCCCCCGCCGCGTCTGTCTGTCTGTTCGCTTTTCATGCGGTTTTCACCAATAGACAGAGTAATTTATGAGGATGGTTTAGATGTATAATTTGTCCCCGTGCGAAACCGGGGCGGGTTGCTAGTGTTAAATAAAGAAAACGGATTAATTCATCACCTTCAACAATAATTAATATTCTGCTTAGATACATCACGTAGTGTAATTTTAAAACCATACTTATAGCAGTAATTTAGTCTAGGAAACATCATCGTGATATTAAAAACATTTAATTATATGCTACACAATATGGAACGATGTTTTTTAAATTTTAACTGCCATTTTCTATTTCAAGACCGTTATTTTAGTTTATCAAAAAGAAGAATCTAGCATATTACTATTTCATGCCTTATTTAAATTGATAGATAACTCACCAAATAAAATCGGTCTGGCCCTTGTGATGTTTCCTGCGAATAAAGAATATGAGATTCATACCTGTAATAGCAACTCGTGAAAAATATAACCCTTGCAGTCAATTAAAATAGATAGCGTTTACTGGGATTCCGAGGCAAACTTCTACAATACGTTTTTAAAAGCAATTGATATACGCATAGCTATCGAGTGTCCAATCTAGATAGAAAGCTCCCTGGAGCCCCATTCACACAATCGAACGCATATGCAGTTATTGGCAAAATTGCACAACTACTCGTAACTGTAATACGGTGTGCATATCACAACTGTGAAATATTGCAACTGCATCGAACACATCAATAAAGTCGGCCTATAGGAAATAAAACATACTCCGGTATAAAAATGTAAGCAAATAAAGTCTGGCAGCAATGAATGGTGTGCCAATGAAATTTTGTCCTTCTATTTTTTTTTAATCACGTGTGAGTAAAGCGATTTTGGGGTTTTCCGAGGATTACAATATGTACGTCTACAAAAAGGTAATAAAAGGACTTTTACAGGGTTTGCAGCTTGCGAATGATATGTTTCCTTAGAAATAAAACAAAGAACTTTTCAACCAATGGCTGCTTGCCATCAGGCAAGCAGTTAATAGGTTATCATCTTAGTCGTAAACTGAGGTGCTCGTGGCTAAGTGGTAACCAAGTAGGTTAGCACATTACAAAGTTAAGTAATACTAGCCAGGTTAGTTAGGATGGGTGACCATTCTTAACACATTAAGAACCCTCGGTGCCTCAGAGAGCGCGTTAAACCGTCGGTCCCGGGTGCCATACAAACATCTATGGCATGGTAGTAGTAGCCATAAAAAGGCCGACAAACTTTTTTTTTTTTTTGTGCGTATGGAAACCCCCCCGGGCCGTCACCCCGCCGGGGTTTTCGGCGGGGCGGTGTGTCGGAATCAAACCGACTAAAACCACACGGTGTGCCGTACTGCGCCTTAAGTAGGAGGGATCCGGAAACAACTTTTATTAAGACATCCGGAACCCTCGTCCAGGCACACGCGGACGCCGCCTCCTCGCGGGGGGCCACTATCGCGGGTGGAGGGGAAAACCCGTCCCTTCCACCCGGACCACGACGGGGCCCATGGAATAAAAGGGCCTCTGTCCTATCTAGGGCCACCCGCAAGCCCAGCGCCTCGATGCGCCCGACCACCAGAGAGACTCCCCTGGTGGCCAGGCGCGCCGCCTCCTGAAAGTTCACCCCCCGGGCTATGACCAACGTGTCATCGGCGTAACAGATTACGCCGAGCCCGGGGGGGAAGTCGCCTCCAAGGGCCCAGTCGTACCCCATGTTCCACAGGAGTGGTCCAAGGACAGACCCCTGCGGAACACCGCACGACATGGGCTGACGACTCAAAACTCCATCTCGGTCCTCGTACATGACGGTACGCTCCTCGAGATAGTCTGCCACTAGCCGGCTCAGGTACCCTGGCACTCCGTGATACTGGAGTGCTTCCCTGATGCAGCTGAATGGCAGACTATTGAACGCGTTGGCGATGTCCAATGACACCGCCAACAGCACAGCTCACCACCTCTTCGGCCACGGCCCTCAGGCGCAACACAGCACCGGCCGTCAAACGCCCCGCTCGAAAACCGAATTGGGCGTCCGACAAATCGGGGCCGACCTCGCCAAGGTGCCGGACGATGCGGGCAGAGAGGACCCTCTCAAACAATTTACCCGTCTCGTCCAGCAAAAAAGTCCGACAACCTGGTCTAACTACAGACCTTCGTCATCGCATAGTACTTGGGTTGTGGAGGTCTGATGGCAGTCGCTTCACGTAAAATATCAAATTGCGGTTGTATCGTATTTAGACTGAAAGCCGACCCCAACTTAGTTTGGAAAAGGCGCGAAGGATGATGATCTTAGTCGTAAACTCGTCGCTAGTTGTCAACAAATTTTAATTATTCATAGTATTTGCTGAGAGTATATCAGAGTTAAACCAACTAATTTCAAGTGTCTCCGATAACAGGCCTGTGGCTGAAAGTGGTTGTTTTATTATTCACAGACCTGAAGAGATCTAGTTCCTGTCAGTTGCCGCTCAGAGTCACGGGTTAACCGGAAAGATGGGCTGCGTCAGGCCGGAGACAAAATATGTACATAAATTCGAAGACGACCAAGTCACCAATTCCACCTAGGGCGATTTATAAAGAAGTTTTAATAATCATTAACTCTTTACTGTCCTCATAGAAGTAAAACACAACTAGAGACAAATATATATTTTGGCTATCGCATTACAGGCAGCGGAGCGGTATTATGACATTAAAACAATCATTTACCATCATTTCATAACGGTAAAACACCTATGGTAGCATGCCGAATACCTAGTATGATAACAAGATTTAGGAATAAGAGATCCTATTCCCTTCGGCGATCACGCTTATGGACTTCTAACTGGACCACGCTCTGGCGTCTATGCATTAAAGCTAGGGACTGTCGGTTCTCGTACAAGCGTATATCTTAAATGAAACAGCAAATATATAACTACTATATTTATTACTCATTAAAAATCCAAAGGCATGCCCTTTTTTTACAACGTATCATTTTCCATAATTATATCGTTGATCTAGTTACAAAAATGTACTTTCTGAATAATTTTACAAAGTTATTAACAGACTGCAAACTTTACACAGAAAAAAATATGTTCGAAACTATGTATTATGATATGCAATGCTCTGACAGTCTTATCTGCTGTGAAGTTCATTACGTGCATTTCTGGTATGGCATGTTTATTTTTAATTGCTCGTGTTTCACATTGGTATTTTGTCATTTATATTTTATACTGCTACTTTACTGTGTAATACGACGGCAATACTGGAACCTTTTCGAACAGCAACGATATACCAGTAAAATATATTTTTATTGGTACTAATTTCAACCACACATCGACTCGTACAACTCCTGTACACATCAGTCACACGGCACTACTTGTCTCTCTAATAAGATTACATACTACCGATTTTGAAACATTTACTACTGTATTTCATATGTTTACACAACAAATTTTATACATGTATAACGTAGAAGTGTCACGTATATGTATATACAATAATATGTACTTGTAATTATTATCATCTTCATGTTTTTAAACTTTTGCGACTTTGATACATATTAGATGTGTAACTCGGGACTTAATAGCGATAATATTTATCGGGTACCGCTTATCAACATCTTGGAATCCAGTCATCAGCGAGGGCTATCGTCAGCGAGTACACCCTCGACATCATTCAGGGGACGTTGTAAGTTTAGTGTGTCGAAGAACCGACAGTACGAATAAAAATAAAAATAGTGAAGATGAAGTGCGGGTAGTTGCTGAAACTCGCACTCCACGGAGGTGTCGCTGAGCTCTCATCAGTCTACTCGTGACCACTATCGGTGCAATTCGATCTAAAAGTCGGGTAACCAAGAGCTATTATACCTTTCAATATCGTCTTCTTGTCCTTACACCAGTCGTGCTGTACAGTCCGGTTTATTTTGCCGTCGCTTAATAATATACATATTATGTATTTTTATGTTCATAGGCATGTGTTCTGGCAGTGCAATATATATATATATATATATATATATATATATATATATATATATATATATATATATATATATATCATTTAGCATATTGCAAGAAAAGCTTAGGTTTTTGGTAATATGGAGCGTTGATCACCTTGCTTTGCCAGTAGTTCATAATTTTGTTAATACAAGTTTGTGAACTTGTATGTCGAACTTAAACCAAACGGTGTTTTAGCGTGGGTTTCTCCACTGTACACTCAGAGGGACATCTAAGAACGAGCCAAAGTGTGGGCTCCTTCGCCTAGGCAGAACCTTTGCCAGGAGCAGCAAATTCTTCCTCAAAAATACCTAAAGGACCCTATCTAAAGATTGCCTAGTAGAAATCGCAATAAGCGGCGGACAAACAAAAGACCTTGATTATATTATTTACGCACCTAAAAGTAAGTTGTAGATACAAAATTATGTTATATAATGTTGACAATATTGTACTGATTTTAATAACCACTAGATTTTGAGAAAGTACTATTTTACAGTATATGATTTTAGGCCGATCATATTTAGAATCGATTATCGATCACTGATATGAAATACAGCTAGTTCTTAAAATTGGTAACTTTAAAAAAACTAGGTAAGCTAAACTATCGAGTAGTGACAAATTGAGCGACACCGTGATCCACTTCAAGTTATGCTATCCGCAACTGCTCCTAAACGTCTGGGTAAAAGTGGCGAAGAAGGTCGCCTTAACTCGATAGATTTAAGCAGATCGAAATCAAGTCAAAAGTGCACAGCAGATCGAGGGGAATATTTGTTAATACAGAGAATATGCTTTCTAAAATATACACTAGGTACCTTACTTTTCATTAGGAGAAACCACCTTTCAGAAAAGTCATTTCATCACAGAGTAGGCCTCTACGCAAGTAAGTAGTATATAGGTAGGACTATCTTTTTTAATACCGGAATTAGACCTATTTTAGCCAAATCAACGCTTTTATAATAAATTGAAGGAGATAGGGCGTGTTTGCGAAGTGGAGCCACTAGACAAGGGCAGATTTTACCGTATAGAAGTCAGCGGCTAGTCCCCATTGCTTCATTCTAGTGACAGTGCTTATGTTGCTTTTAAGTGGCGAGCGCTTCTAAAGTCTTTCTTATTACTATCTGTATTCCACGCATGTCCCTTAAAGATAGATAACTCCCAGGTTATTTAAAACTTACTTAATTAATAAATATTCACTTTGTCATTTAATTTATTACTTCAATTTAGAATGTTTTTGATGTTTTGAGTTGTATTAATTTTGGTTAATCAGTATTACTGTAAAGTTTGTAATGATTGGAAACACGGTATTCAATTAACTAATCTACTCTTGAACTAAGCTAAATAATGTAACGTAAGAAAAATTAGATTTTATAATATTGGTAAATTCATTAATTTAACCAATATAATAGCTCATTAAAAAAATATATACATGTGTTCAATCCTATATTTTTAAAACTATAATTATGTAATTGTGTACAATATCTAAATTCCTTCATGTCCTGTAAATTTCAAGCTTCTAAACTGGTAGTTTGAAGATTTTAATCTATATTTAGGCTCCAATACCTCCATACCACCTACTTGAGGTGTGTGAAGGAAGGTCATATTCGACTTTGGAGGACGTTACAAATTAGTGTGTGATTTATACCATGTTGCCACTCAATCAAGCTATCACTCAACAAACCCGATTATTAGTACAAGTACTGATTTGAAGAAACCCAAGATGTAGCGCTTAATAGACGAGTCAACTATGAGTAAATAAAGTTTCATTAATTAAATAGCAGTTTTAAGAGATTTAAGGATCAGATCAGATTTAAGGTTTAGAAAATTCACTCAAACATTTTTGTGAAATTTGATATTATTTTATGGTCTATTTACAAAAGACACTTTAATTCAGTTCAAATTTTTGGGACATAATTTTATAGTGCCTATGGGTTATTAAAGTTAAACTACCACTACCCCACTAACTAGCAACAGAACCAATAAAACGTGTTGCTCTTCATCACCGCGTAAGAATTTTTAAAGGTTGAAATCTCTTTTAGTTATGAATTCATCAGTAGATATGTATTAAATTCAAACCCTCTTATCTGAAAGAATTCAGACGACATCAATGGCACGGAAAGAGCTCATTGTATTTGCCGCATGTTAAATATTTTTTAATATTGTTTAACGATGCTTTCGATGGTTATAGAATGCGTGATACATATTGAAAGCGTATGAAAATGCACTGCAAGCAAACAATGTATGCATTGATTCATCGATTTCAATTTATATCGAGGATTCGCCAGCTGTAGTATTTAAAATTTAATAGTTCACGCTTTCCTAACAAAAAAAGTACACTGAATAAACTTGTGTTTTATAAAATTAACTCGAAAATACTTAATTTATAATTCCAGTTAAACGATAGTGGCAAGCATCCTATTTCAGGAAGTCATAATTTTTAATTAACCGATTTTTAATTTAACTCTATCTATTTCGCCAGTAACGTTATCTGCTGGAATAGATCCTCAACTACTCCCCTATTGAAGGAGACATTGGTAAGATAGCACCAATAGCGTATTACTGCCCTTTTCTTTCTAATATTTTTTACATTTTTTTTCTTTATCGATAACTATACAGATTCTACTGTTGGATGTTGGTAGTAGTGTAAAGTTACTTATAAGAATTATAGACTATTAAAGACATTAATAACTCAGTATTTTTAGCAATATAAACACTGGATACCCTCCATCTTAATCAGGCCGTTAATTTTAAAGAAATGCCTCGCTTTTAGCCTACTTTTGTTCTACCGTTTGAACTGACTACAGTCTGACAGTTCAAACGGTAGAACGAAGCGAAACCGTGAAGCGAATACCGGAATTCTATAAGCGCACTTTAAGGATTAGATAATGGAATCAACACAGCAGCTAAGCCAGTATTAATAATAGATAATCCAACGGCGTTGATCTATTAATATATTACCAAATAAATAATTGATAAAGACACTATGACGTTTTATATTTGATATGCATGAGAGTTCTATAAATTATTCTGAATTTTGAACTAACGTCCTGAGTTTATTAATATCTATTTCAGACAACTATATAATATACTATGGATGCCAGGTAAGATCCCTTCAACCTCTGCTAAGAGCCTCACCGTCAGAAAAAACCCGGCAAGTGCCAGTCAGACTCGGTCCGAGGGTTCCGTAAGCAAAACAAACTTGTATGTTTAGATAGAACGTCCATCTCAGGCATTAATTCTCGAAGATTTTTGCCCGTCTTGTCAGAAAAACAATCTTAACTTTGCGGTTATAAAAATACTCTCCCATACATCGATGTACGACAAAGTCAACTTTCCAACCGCAAAACATTAATTTGTTTTCACAAAAACTATTTTTTTATGTAATATAACAACAAATTACGACTTTTGGATTTTTTCCTTTATTTGTGCTGTCAAACCTTGCTTCTTACCGAATTTCATGATTCTAGGTCTATGGGAAGTATCCTTTAGGTTTTGATTTACCTGAAATGTTCAAATTTGTTAAAATCTAAGCCTTAATGACCATATCTTTTGCTTGCGCTTACTTATAAACTTGATTTTTTACAGTTTCGAGAGACCGTTGACATAAGTATTTGATGTTAATTTCATCTTGATGCCTCCACGGGTTCTTAAAGACAGACAGATATAACAATAAATTTACGACATTCAGATTTTTTCCTTTACTTATGGTGTAAGACCTTGCTGCTTACCAAATTTCATGATTCTAGGTCAATGGGAAGTGCGAATTGAAATTTGACCTATCTAGTCTGACCTGGCTTAAAGAGCCGAATCTTTTGATTGCATTGACTTAGAAACTTGATTTTTATACAGCTTCAATGGATCACAGCCATAAATAAGTATTTGGTATCAATTTCAACTTGATGCCTTTTCGGGTTCCGGGAAAAAAAAGACCTTGACAGACAGGCAGACGGACAACAAAGTGACGCTATAAGGGTTTCTCTTTTCCTTTTGAGGAACGGAACGATAAAAATGATGTTTTATAGTTAGAAGTGTTTCAACATACCTATCGTTACACAGTTTTACACACTTTAAGAATTGGTACCTTGTACAAACTTAAGAAAACCAAATATATCTTATATATGTACGAAATAAATAAATTTTCTCAAATCCATTAACAATCACTGAATGGCTTTCAGAAAATTAGTTAGTTTAATGAAAAGTATTAGCAAAATATTTTGCTTATTAACGTATTTCTTGAAGTGTTTTCGTTCTTTTAACTTATCTAAAGCCTAAGCAATGAATGCAAATAGTGGCGAGCATCGTAGAAATATGGCTTTTATTTAAAAGTCTAAGTACAGAACATTAAATTAGGATTAGCAAAAAACTCTTATCTATTTATTTGCTCTACCGCTGCTGTGCAAACAAAAATGGTATTTATTGTACGATTAGGTACTAGTTTTAGCATGGCACTTATTGGCTTCACCTTGGTACGCTAAAAAGACTTGTCGCATACTCCTACAAATATGACACACTAGCAACCCGCCCCGGCTTGGCACCCAGCAGAGATATCTTCAACAATGATCATCATCATCATATTTCAACCAATTGACACAAAATCTTAACAAATTATACATATAAACCTTCCTCAGGAACCACTCTGTATATTAGTGAAAACCGCATGAAAATCCGTTCAGTAGTTTTTCAGTTTATCGCGAACGGACATACAGACAGACACGCGGGGGGGGGGGGGACTTTGTTTTATAATATTTAGTGATATGTTCTAATTAAAATAGACAATATTTTGCTGGAGTATTAAGTTTTATGCTTCTTGTGCTATTAGCACTTACAAATGCTTTTAGGAGAACTCTTGAGTTGCAGGTGTCCATGGGCAACGGTCTCTTACCATCAGATGAGCCGTCTGCTCGTTAGCCCCCATATTATAAAAAAAAAAAACCTGACACAGGTGGGTTATGTATATCATGTTACTAGATAACCCGGTGAACTTCGTATGGCCTACGATTTATTTGAGGACTTTCAAATTAAATTCGAGAGCCCTTATATCTCCTTATTTGATGTTAATTTCAACTTGATGCATTCACGGGTTTCTGAGGAAAAGGGTCTTGACCCACACAGACAGACAGACAGACAAAACAACAAATTAACGGCTTTCGGATTTTAACCTTTATTTGTGCTGGGAGACCTAGCTTATTACCAAATTTCATGATTCTAGGTGAATGGAAAGTACCCTATAGGTTTTGATTTACCTGCGAAATGTTCAAATTTGGTCAAATCTAAATGGCGTTATCTTATGACTGCGTTGACTTGGAATTGATTTTTTTACAGCTTGAAGGGACCGTGATGCGTGTACGGGTTCCTGAGAAAAAGATCTTGACAGACAGACAGACGGACAACAAAGTGATGCTATAAGGGTTCCTTTTTTTCCTTTTGAGGAAGGGAACCCTAAAAATTTACTATTATCTACCGTAGAGGGTATTTATTTTACTAAAAAGATGTTATCTTGCCTGATTTTAGGTTTATTCAATAAATAAAGAATAATCAAAATAAGACTACTCAGTAAAAAAACGAACGAAAATCATTGACAATCTCTTCATTAATCAACGAAGGTGAACACATCTGTCATTTTTTATACGTTCAAAGTTAAACAAACATGATCACATAAAAGAATGCCGCCAACTTAGCCTATGCACGCTAGTTTAACACTTTAATAGAATTGAGTTAAGGATGACGGAATAGTTTTGGTAAGTACTAGATTTACAAAACCCAACCAACGTTGGGTATCTTTAAGCAGCTTGTCATATACATACATATATGTATGTGTATTAAAAAGTTGCATGAATTTATTTCTAAAATTTTGGAAACCCTCCTCAGCTTACAAACACTTCGTTTCAATATATTTATAAATATTTAATTTTCTTATTATGAAACTGTAAAATGTAGTCTATCAAGGTGTCTTCTTTTGATAAAATACTGCATTTAACAGTTTGTTGCTATCTCACTTGGTAACGTGGTATGAAGTTAAAAATATAACACTAGATTACTACAGCGAATGAAATGAAATACTAGTACTTCCACAATTACGGAGTAAGGAGTATCTTCTGTCAAACCTCTATTACAAATAAAACTTAGTTGCTATAAAAAGGACTGCCTTCTTTCTATCTTACTTATTCACAATGTAAGGTGCTTCCAGTCTCGCTATAAGCACGTTTGAAGGGATGGATCGCGTGCCGTTGGAGATTTATAACTCAATCCAACAATCAGCGAAACGCTTAACTAGCTGACGATAAGGTGTCGGCGAATGATCGCGTCCGTCTATTTGCCATGAAATAGGAACAATCGACTATTAAACGTTAAATACGCTACGGGAATAGATTGTTCGCTTATTGGGCGCTGTGGCGCATCAATTGATAGTGGATGGTATTGGATATTAACTTTATACGTCGATTTCATTTGAATACATTTTCGTTCGGTTTCCAGCAAAGTAGTAGTAATATGCGGTTGAATAAACATCATCATGTATCATCAACTAAATATACTACTAACTATATACTATAATATTATATTTTATTATTAATACAGTGCAGTTACATGTACAAACAAGATGGAGTAAAATGAGGTGAAATAATAATAATTATAACTTGAGACATCTCACACAAGGCCAACTGATCCCAAATTATCCCGTACTATGTTAACCAGACTGCTGATAAACATGCTTATATATTACTAAATACATACATATCATAGAAAAATTACTCCCAGACACAAAATAAATAAATGTTCATGCTCATCACACAATGATTCGTCCTGGGTGGGAATCGAACCCACGACCTCTGACTCAGCAGTAAGGGTCACTAACCACTAGACAAGAGGAAGAAAAAGATCGCTCTCGCCCGGCAACGCTCACTTGTGACTCTTGAGCAGGTGTCCATGGGTGGTAGTCACTTACCATAAGGTGACTTGTGGAAACGAAATAATTTCGTTGTATTAGTCGAGATAATCGCCAAGACAATTACGATTAACGCTCTGCTTAGATTGCGGTTTACTACTGCAATGGTATGTTACTTCTTACAACTAAATATAACTATGCACTGTTATGTTAGTTTCGAACTCTAAGCCACAGAGATAAATTATAGGTGTATAGAATTCACTTAATTTTTATGGCTACGGTTACAGTACACAGTACAGTATCGACCTTAATTCTATTTGTAGATAACAAAACGAATAATAAGTATACATCATTTTAGCACAGTTGGTAATAGTAGGATCATAACACGCACACACTCATAAAACTGATTTTTTTTTACTGTATTCGACATGGAGTTTTTAGAACAAGGAGATTTATAAATGCGATATAGTGTTAGCTGATATTCATTGCTCGCTGTACATTTGAAATAAAACTAATACCTATAAATAAATAAAAATATTGGCCTGCTCCGCAGATTTTGTAAATGTGTTAGATTCAATTATTGAATTAGGCTATCATCGGATTTTAGGCCACCACTTTACAAATTCCAAATATATAATATACTTAGTACAGAAAACCGGGCTATTCAGAATTCGATGTCGCATGTCGTAGAGAAAGTCACAGGAAAACAAACACAGCCGATTCAGAACCCCCATTTACATTGTCTAAAACTGAACGTGTCAAAATTCCTTTATTTTTAAAATCCTTCTTCAGTCGTTTGTCCTTCTCTGATAATATAAAATATTAAAGAAGGATTATGATGTGTTCTTTAATATAATTGAATCTAAATGCAAAGCTTAAGAGTTTGTTCTTCACATTGTCTCAAGAGGGAAACTTCGAATGTATCTCTCTGTTGAGAGGGATATCTTCAAGAAGTAAATTACTGTCGTTAAGGAACGTTTCGTTGAATTTAAGCCACCTAGCGATTACAAAATGCTTTACATAATTTTGTAAAAGAGCTCATAGTCTTACACTGCTGAATCGATATTAACCAAACATAGCTAAGAACCACCGCAAGGAAACTGGCTTTCAAATGAAAAAAACCGCATCAAAATCGGCCCATCCGTTTGAGAGCTACGATGCCACAGACAGACACACACACAGACATCGACGTCAAACTTATAACACCCCGTCGTAACTGTTCTATATTAGTAAAAAAATTATGGATAGTTTATATTCTATAATGCAATCTATATTGTACTGTGATGACGTATTTGTTATGTATCCAGGAAATTTAATTAGAGAATGTACGATATACAGTATCATAAAAGATTCTTAAACCCCTATTACAATAAATGGAAATATTCTCATGTATTCTATCTCTGCTTATTCATCTTCAATGCCATTGTTCCACTTGTTAATATCCGTCTGCGGAAGAGACTTGCGGAATTGAAAAGAAAAAAGGAAATGGAATGCTTGATAATTGTGCCTGGCGACGACATTACACGCAGGTTTGTTATAGTATTAACGAACAATGGAAAATAAAATAATATGTTCATTATACGGACTGTGCATTGTGAAGCAATGGCATCAACCAGCATGGGCATGTAATGTTGCTTTTAATCACTGCCACTAACAAAGTTCACTTCCTTTTAAAATCTAACAAATGACAGATAGTTATATTAACATTAAAAGAGACTCTAGAGTAAATAGGAGATGGTTGAATATTTAGAAAAGAATAAGATCAAAACGAAAAAAAAGTACAAATCATATTATTTCATATGTACTTATATCATTTTCATACGAAGGAAGACTCTTGCAACAATAATTTTAGGCCACTTCGTTTCAGTTCCTATGCTCATGGTAACAAAATGTATTAATTAATTTCGCCTATATGTTACTCAACCGCTTCAAAGACCAGACACTCGATAGAACATGTACCTTTCAATACCTTTTTAATATTTATTAGCCGTTATAGCAATTATTCTATCGCAAAGTAGCCCATCATAAGTTTGAGTGTTTAGACCATATCAGAAATATTACCTTCTATCGGGTACAGTTAAAGACTCAGTTTTCAGGTTCGGTTTCGTTTTTGACTTTATGTTTGTCTTTTCCCACCTAATTTATTATAAACTTTAAAAACATTCATAAAAGATTTCACCTTTACCGCAGATTCATTAGTACCATTATGTCACTTGTTTGACTAAACAGCTAAATAATAGTAGCTTTAGCTCAAAATAAATAAAGTTGAATCTTAATTATTCATCAACACGCTACTTAATATTCACCGTAGAATCACACGCGCAATTATATGTGCCTAATTACAACATACGCAGGCTATTTTATAATACACCTCTAAGCTGTGAGCTGTATTCGCGAGCTGGTCGTTGTTGTACCAGACCTCAGTAATTTAGTTACAAATTTATTATTACAAATTATTAAAAGTTTGTACCCTCCGATTGTTTGAGGACACCCTTTAAACAATCCGAGGCTACAAACTTTCGCGACTTATATCTAACATCTTCAAAAAGAAATCGTATAATATTTAACGTATTACCTCAAAAATAAAACGATATTGCGTCATGTGACAAATCAGATACGTGTGTGACAGATATGTCTTAATTTTTTATAAACCCTACCTGTATTTATAAGTTAGTTTTAAGTATACCTAATCGTTTTCCAGTAATCCAAGAAATATATAAAGCGGAAGAAATGGAGCGCGATTTTCAATGCACGTGTCAGCTTATTTCTAAATTATACGATCTTAGTATGCGCAACGTTCTCGCTACTAAGATTTGAACAATTTACTTGTGGCAATATTTTCTGAGTTGCTTTGTAGACTGTTTTGTAAATAATAGTACTTAAACATTATTTTCCATTTACTTTCACAAGAAAAGATAACGTTTATTCCGTTTGATTTCAGTTTATTTTCAATATTTACAGAAGACGGCCGAATGGAATGCCATTCTTTGTGGCTGACTGCTAATTCTAAAGAAATGTGTTACATTTGAAACAGTTTAAAGAAGAATTTAGGTTTTATTTGTACCCTGCTCAAATCCTCTTAGATATCCTTAAAAGGGCTAGGCAGACGAAAGAGCTTTACGCACAGAATACACCTACTATATTTTAAGTCCCACGTAATAGGGTGTGTTCTTTGTCGTTCTACCGGATAAGTTTTTATACTACGTAATATAACTGAGCAATTTCCTATATAAAAAAAAAAAAAATTGTCAGACCCGGCAGTTAAATGCAGAAACTGACTAAATATCTTTCTCAAACTTGCAACATAAGAACGACGAGGTATTCCAAAATTATAAAAACAATTTTATAGTATTGTTACTATCTGTTTTATGTTAGTTGTAGTAAGGGGTAGTTTGGGAGTTTCAAATCAATTGATCATTTTGAATTTTGTTTATCTTGCGGTTTATTATGACTCGGTTTTTGTGGGATCTATTGGCTTAATTTATATGTGTTACTAATTAATAATGAAAACAATGGTTTTTAAGATGCGGAAGAAAAAACACATAAGTGTCTTTATTTTCCTCTGCTGTTTCCATACAAAGCTTGCCTGGAAGACATGTTTAATTTCTGTCCAACTATGGTGTACAATAAAGAATGTTCTATCTATCTATCTATAAATTCATTGGAAATATTTCTTCCACAGGTCACCTAAGATAATCATATTTTTGAAAGATACCTCACGCAGAAGGGAAACATGTGTCGAAGTATCCCTTCGTACCGAAGTGGCGGAAGATTGCACATGTGCGATTTCTTTCTGATAAATAATTAGTATACAGTAAACGTAGTACTATTTTTAAGTCATTTTATAAACTTTATTATTGTGTATTTATAGGTACCATCACATAGTATAAAACAAAGTCGCTTCCTGCTGTCCGTCTGTCCCTATGTATGCTTATATTTTTAAAACTACGCAACAGAATTTGATGCGGTTTTTTTTAATAGATAGAGTGATTCAAGAGAAAGGTTTATATGTATAATACATACATAATATAGTAGAGAAATACGGATAACTTTAGAGGTTTCTAATGTGATGTCGTAAATAAACACATTTTTTTTGCGTTTACATTGCAAACACTGGCTGAACCCTACGAGATAGACCAAAATAATGTACCACAGTATTGTATACCTTAAAAAGGTCTACACAAAAGATCGCTATGGTATATGTCTATCTCTTAGGGATAACATACAATAACCATTTTTTACCCTTTACTTTTTACGAAAAATAATGACCTATTTACGAATCGATTTTAAGCAACACAGCATTAATCCTTATCCAATTAAGTACCTAAAATACATTGTGTATTTAATATAGATCAAAATGGCCCTTTCCAGCATGTAATTTCAATGAATATTTTCGAAGATATTACAGATTTAAAATACAGGGACAGCGGTTGCGGCGGTACCGGCCAGAGGGCCGGTCAATTTCCGGTAATGATATCTTTTGCAATAACCATTAATAAATCGCAGAGTCAAACTTTCAATGTTGCAGGATTAGATTTGAGCGTTGAGTGTTTTTCAAAACGCCAATTATATGTCGCTCTTTCAACTTCTGAGGAATACATGTTTGTATTGTCTAATGACAAAAAAGCTGTGAACGTTGTATATAAAGACATTCTGTAGTACATTTAGTATCATCATTGCATCCGTGCAAAGCCGGGGCGGATCGCTAGTTGTAAATAAATGATACCAGTTGACGCAATTTTAAAATCTTAAATTAAGTTTCAGGATTACATGTCAGCTAAGTTTGCATTTGTCAACGTAGAAAAATGAAATAAAAAGGAAGTCTCATGAGTATTTGCGTTCTGCGTATCTTATTGTTACAGACTGACAAACTGAGAAAACACTTGGATAGTAACCAATTGACGCTTTAGGCTTACGCAACGCTTACGTTTTAATGGTATTTATTACAATTGAAATAATTATTTAAAATCAGATATTCAAAATTTAGGAAACTTTATTCATTCAACACAAAAATCAACATTAAAAACTTAAAAGTCTTGGAAGTCAATTTTAGGTGTAATTTGTCTATAATATGTAGGTATGTATTTAGAAATATATAAGTATATTTATCAGCTGTCTAGTTACCATAGCACAGGCTCTGCCCAGTTTGGGATCAGATTGCCGTGTGAGATGTGTCAAGTTATTATATTTAATTTTTACCTACTTCTAATTGTCGAATCGAAATGCAACTTTGTCTGTATATGTAGTTTGGATGACAATACTATAATTTGACATCTTGGGGCGATGGTAGCGTATTGGCTAAGGCGTAGGACTTGCGATCAAGTGGTTGCGGGTTCGAACCTCACCCAGTGCACTACCGACGTGAACCCTCTCCTAACACAAGCATTTAGCTTAGCTGGAAGGGTTAACAAGAATACTAGTAATGCGTAACCCACGTTACTAGTACCTACTCTTCATAAAAAAAGAATTGATGATGGAGCCATAAGGTAGTGGAACTATTTAGTGGCTACTAGTAAAGCCTACGAGTTTTGGCTCATATGATTGGTTTTGACGAGTCCACCAGATTGGGCTTCATTACTATGGTCTGATGATAAAGCCAGGACCTACTTGGTACGGGTGGTACTTTTTAATTCGGTTTGCCGTTATAGCATATTTTTTATTAAACTAAACTATAATTTATATCACGATAAACATTACCCATGCAAATGGAGCCTCTATCGTAATTCTGTATTTGTATAGCTTTAGAGCAAGCATTGCAGCAATTGCATTGGCATCTGAGCAGTAGATTAAGTCAGATTAATGCTAATTGTACAGTTTTATTATTATACATAATGCAAGTAAAACAGATTAACTAGTATTATGCGAAGATTTGTTGCAAAAGAGACGTGCTAAAATGCCTCATGATCATATCTTAGTCTGTGAACACAACGTAAAGGCTTCTTAGTTATGAACTTCGCATGCATTTTGCAATTCTTCCGGGAGCAATATGCACTAGCTACATTAACGTGAGAGCTAAGAGTGGCACGCTATTCCTTTGCCGTTTGAAAAATGTCACTAAAGCAAGCACAAAATTTAAAATTTTGCAACACAAAGTATTTCCGTTGCTGCGTACCTTCTGCCGTATCTCACAATAACGCTATGTGCAGAGGGGGTGTTGAGTAAAGTTTAACTTAAAATTATTATGTACTTATATAAGATACGTATATTTACGTACCGTAACCCTTTTGGGTAAGCTGAGAAGAGTACTGACGGACACATTCCTTACACACTTCTCTGACATAGTTTTAACAGTGGGAGTGAGCGCCTGTTATGCCATCTTCAAACTTCGCCTTCCGTAAGTGCTTGAATTTTAGTCACTGTAATTTAGTCTTAAGTTTCTTGGTCCTTCACTACCTTACTTTCACTTTACGAACAAAATTAATGAATATTTCGAAATTAAGTATATTACTCGTCAAAAATAAGATTTTTAGTTTATTTCGTAATAGAGTTGTAATTTTGTTCCTAAATTTTAAGTAAGGGGAACAATTCCAAATCTATTGATTGAAATTTGATATATTGTTTTTCCTGTGCAGTGTTTGTCCTTGTCCGAACAAAAGGTTTAAGGTCTGTAATTAAGTATCTTTAAAACAGTATATGCGTAAGAAAAGTAATTTTAAGCCTTAATTACACAAGTCCTCCCAAGCGGCGTATTGTATAAAGTTAATTAAGAATTATTTAGATTTATTCGTCACTATATTATAACTAAGTACACTTAAAGTTAATTGTGTAACTAAACCAAAATGGATTTAGGTGTTTAGTTTCGAATTGTTGTGTAATTGAAGATTCGTCTGGAATACCTAATGAGTTATCAACCAATTAAATGGTATTCTAAAACAGAGTATTTAATGGAATTTCTTATTAAGATGACGTAAAAACCATTCAAGAGGACGTTATTTACTTCGAATGTGTTGTGACTGAAAGGTACTGCCCAAAAATATAGTTTGTCATAATGCCCTTCTTTTTGAGAACACTTACTTACTCGTAATATAGTACTCCTGTGGGAAATCTGTTCTATTGCCTGCTTGTTTTGTTCAACTGACTTTTGTTGGCCTGAATGTACCCACTGAAACAACTTTATTATTCTTTAACGGTAAACACGAGTTGACTCACTGAATTGAATATTCTACGAAAAATTCAGTGACTTTTTTGTTCAAATAGGGATAATGTTTTTTGCTTGAGTTAGTATTTGTTATTGCCTACAAGGTTTATTGATACGTGTTTTGATATTCAATTTAATTATTTTTTATTAAAAAAGGCCTTACAGGCTTAAGGCTGTGGGTGGAAGAAACCTTAATTTATACTTAAACATTAATCATTTTATCTAAATTATTGCATCGAAAATCTCGTTGGGTAGTGTTCATTTATAGGTACTAATCCTTGTATAAACATTTATTTTAGAATACAAAATAAACACCCATACTCGGGACGACTACGTGTGGGAATCAAACACTACTAGGCGACTACTTTAACCAGTCGTTTTTTTTTCTAGTACAATAAATTATTCGGCAAAGTAACACTGCTAATATTTATGTCGCGTACTTAGTTACCTATACTAACTTCATTAGGCAATTAAGTTACACTTAAATTTGTACAAAATCCAAAATTGGAGCCCAGCATGGAAACATTTTATTACCTAACAAATTGATATTTAAAATCATAGTTCTACTTTTGATAAGTATTACATTTAACATTATATTTCTCCGAATATACGTTTTGCAAATAACATAAATGGCTGTGTTTATGTCTCACATTCGCTTTGCTATTCAAGAGAGAAAATTTTAACTTAACGACGGCAATAAAGGCGTTGCCGGGGCTCGTTTACACCTCTACGTAATATTTTCACCTGCGCGTGAACGGAAGCAAGGAGTAAAGGGAATGTATCTACTTTTACCGACCGCATTTTTGCCCCAACCGTACGCACGACTGACTTGTATTTTATTTGATAAAAGTTTCCATTTTAATGTTTGGTGTTATTGTCGTCGTTAGAATGTGATATTTGCGCTTGAATTACTCTGTGGGTTTAATGGAATTTGTTTTTTTTTTCATTTTGTATTTATTATGCTAAAAAGGCTCCTAATTTCTAATATTTGTGATCGTTGTATTTTTCCTTGTTAGCATACAATTTAGTGACTAAATATTTTACTGAAGGGTGGGAAGTTGTTGTGTCTAAAAATTATATATCTTGAGTCGTCTGGTATTCATAGTAGCAGTACATTTAACGTTGTTAATAATGCTTTAGTTCAAGCAACTAAATTCATTTTCAATGAGGTTTGATCCTTATTAAACACTCCATAAGCAAAATAAGAACTGCTTATAAAACAACTTTGTTTTTGTTCATTTTATATAAATGTACCTTAACATTGTATTTTAAAATTACAATCGTCCTTGAGTTCATTGTAAATAGAAGCTACCAGTAGACCCAATCTTAAAATCTTTTGTTAAGTCTCAGGATTACATGTCGGCAAAGTTTCCATTTTGTCGACGTAGAGAAATGACAAATAACATGAATGTCTTATTGAATATATTTTACGTTCTGTGTATATTAATGCTATAGTCTGACAAACTGTGAGAACAATAGAATCGTAATAGATTGATGCTCTATTTCTGATGGTTAGTATGACGATGATTATTATTTGTAATGTATGTAATACAATAAAACTGGCCAAACAAAAACAAAACTCAGTTACTTAATTCATTCAACAGTAAATTCCACATTAAAAAGTAAAAAAAAAATGGTACTGGGCACAAATCAGAGTAATTACTTTAATTGCTAGAATAAATAAGAATAATATCACAATTTACAAATTATTATTAACCAAAAACAACTTCCAGTGCATCGGTAATACGCTTATTATTACATAAAAGGTTCTCAATTTAAAAGAATAACCTGCCAGGGCAGGCTTTGTTTTCTAAACTGCGAGTAGTTAACATAAATAATTCCCTTCGAAATACAATGGGGTGGGTGAAGGCAGTCGGGGTAAAGTTTGGTGGTTACGACAAGTAGAAAAGTGGCAACATTAATCTGATCCCCGGCAGCAAATAGCTCTCGAATGCGGTGGACGAGGGTAATGCACCGTGTGAGGACTAGTTGGAGCAGAAACTGAGCGGCTGCGACCGATGTGTTCCTTACACGACCTTCTTTCATTACATTGTATATTCTACACTCTTTGTAACTCAATAGTATTAGTGGGTAATTATGAAATAACTTACTTCGTTGACCTGCAGAACTTTTTTTTTTGTTTTCGTTAAATTATGCAACGTACGCAACTTCCCAACGTCAACAGTTGGGAACATTGGGAGAAACCCTCTTTGTGTTTGAGGGACATAACACTCTGTTCCTCCACATATACGTATTATTTTTATTTACAAACTTTCAAACAAATAAATTATTCCTAATGACAACTAGACAATGTTTTAAAAACAAAAATCTTAATGTTTTCGTCAGTAGTTAGTAGTTGTGGACACGCATAACAACAATCAAATCTGAATTCGCATTTCATATCTTGATAAAAGTTGCTCCGCCTGCATTTACGACACATTACTTACACAAAAAATTACATAATGTGTCGTTTTCCTAAGTATTCAAGGATACACATTTTGTTATAATTATGTTGTTTCAAAGTAAATCAATTCAAGTCGAGTTTAATACTTTTTGACAGAATTCTTGCTCAAATTAAAATTTTGGCAAAGCCTGCCCAAACCCAACTTTGTGTTTTTCTCAAAAGAGGAAATGTTTCAGTGTTTACCGATTTTACCAGTTGATAGAATAATGTACAAGGTTACAGTTCATATCGCTCGTTGGTTAACTTAGAAATGCTTGGGGGTTCCCATTTAATGTAGGTACTGTGTCCAAAGGTGAGTAAATATTCAACACCGCAATGCAATATATAACTTATAGTATATAACATTATCAATATATATTATAGCAGATTGGCTCAATAACAACTTTTTTAGTTTGTAAACAAGGTAAATAGATCTCTGTTCAGCAAGTTAGTCAGGAGCTAACCTCAGGGAATACCGCAGTCAATCAACTTCAAACAAGTGTACAACATCCCTGTACATGTATGTAGATGGTATCATATTTAGTGTATTATAACATGTATTCAACAATTTAGTATAGTACCAACTTAATAACCTTTAAAATAAAAATGTATTACCACATACACCCATAACGTCCATGAACGTTGTCCATTTTGTGATAGGTATGAATTGACAGACATCACTATTTTAATTCTTTTACCACTGGAACAATTTTGGGATTGTTATCATATGACTGCGGAAAAACAGTTGAATCGCGAAACATAAAAGAGTTAAAGCAAATATTTTAAACCGAATTCTCATTATTGTGCCGGGCTCTAAGTAGAATAAATCTAAAGTTGCAGAGCGGGCGACTTATCTAAATCATACCACTATGTGCCAACCCCTGAGTTTGTTTGATACTCTCACTGGACGTACGAGTGGATCCAATTATATTATAAGTATCTCATATACTCGGGTTTAAGGTACGATAATATCTTCAGGCTACGGAAAAATACTAGATAAATATTTTGGCAAAATTTATTCTGCTATTCAGCATATAAACCCTAGGCTACTTAATTATTATTATTTGTTTTAGGCAATAATAAAATAGAAAAAGGATAAGTTATAACTTCGACGCCATCTAAACTGTTGTAGATTATAAGCTCATTCGTGTTATTTATTAATAAGCTGATTTGACCGTTTACTGCGGATGTCATTTTTAGGGTTCTGTTCTTTAAAAGGAAAAAGGAATTCGTATAGGATCACCGTCTGTCTGTATGTCCCTTTTTAGAGTTCCGTACCCGAAGGGTAACAAACGGGACTTTATTACTAAGCCTCCGCTGTCCGTCTGTCTGTCTGTCAGCGGGTTGTATCTCATGATCCGTAATAGGTAGACAGTTGAAATTTTCACAGAATGTGTATTTCTGTTGCATAAAAAGTAATGTGCCTGGAACGAATATTCCATATCTTGCATAGAAATACAAATCTTTTTAGATACCAGCATCGTAAAAAATACTTACCTGGTGTTACACCTAAAAGCTTTGTACTATGTAGCTGTATAATGTTTTTTTTTTTTTGGTAACGGGGTGGAAGATCATCATGGATCTTCTCCAGGCTTTGGGAACCGAAGGGGTCTATCGGATTCGGTCTATCGGATTCTTACCGTCTAAAAACCTCCCCATGATCGGGAGAACGAGAATTGCTATTATATTCTTCCGCAACCCCCGACAGCCATTGATCCGTTTCACCCAACACGGGTCACGTCACCCGGTGCGGCCGTCACCCGTCGGTCACACTCCTCTGAGAAAGCGAACACTGCGTGCTGCCTTTCGGGCATGTATCTGTTCGGACGACGACTTTCCCAAAAGTTCGTCACCCGCAGGCAGCTTCCTAAGGTGGCCGGAGATCATTGTATACCCTTCGGCGTCCGGTGCGTCTACTTCGGGCAGAGAAAGTTGTGCTTCGGTCTCTCTCCCCTTCGGCCGCCTCCTTTCCGGAATTCCTCGCTGAAGACGGTGACGACGTTTCATGGCCTCTCGCTCCGGACCATGGACAGAACAATAATGGTCGGCAGCAAGAGACTACCCGTAGAACCAAATGCCGCGATGAGATCACAATGCTAGCTCAGGGTGAGCATTCCGCCAGTGTGTAAAGCGCCGAGTCGCCAGGGCAGTCATCACAGCTATTTAATCTTATTGTTATCCAAGGTAACATCAATCTGTAAAGATTTGACTTTGCCAGGTTTTGAAATTAATCATATTAGTCTTGGAAATATTGTTTTTTTTTATGGTATAGGGGGCAAACGAGCAGACGGGTCACCTGATGGTGAATGACTACCGCTGCCCATTGGTACCTGCAACTCAAGAGGCACAAGTGCGTTGCCGGCCTTTAAAGTAGGAGTAGGGGAAAGGTGGAAGAGTAATGCAAGAATTGCTTCACTGCCGGTTTTCTGTGGTGCCGAAGCATGGCTCTCCCACGATTGATTTTTAATTTATTGGTATCTAACCATTTAACTACATCACATACGAGTATAACTCAATTACTTACTGTCAAGCTAATTATTTCAGTTATTATATTTGTATTAATATATTTATTTTATTAGGACATAAAAATGCTTTAGGCAATGAAATAAGTGTACAGAGTACCGCCGCCCGCACCATGACGTACCACAGAACCATTTTAAATGGGCTCTTAAAATTGACTTTGAATGTAGTCATTCAAAATTTAATCATACAATACAAAATATAAAATTCCAATGCTTTTTTTACACCTTTAGGAGTTAAATTTTCAATGCTTATTTCAACCGCAAGAGGAACCGGTTACTTAATTTTATTTAAGCAGGATATTTAAAAATTATATATTTGATTATCTTATTTATCAAAATAGATTAATTCAATCAGTACAATTGTGTATCCGGTAGAAAGTAAAACCTTATTCTGTAACTTCAACATTGTTTATGTGCGATACCGACCAATCTGCTCAAAATCACTAATCTCGAAGCGAAAATTATTTTATGCTAAATAACGATTTAGCATAAATTCATTTTCACTGTTAGAATTTCGTTTGATATTTGAAGCGAAGCTAACGCATTATATAAATAAACTGTTTGTTCTGGGATCGTGTTTACGTAGGACGATCATCGCACGGAACAAGAAGCATGCATATCTGGCGTGGACGAGGCCCCGGCATCTTACAACAGACTGCGACACGACATGACCCAAATGTCACGCTTAGTAACGGCTTTCTCTTATAATACCTTCTTATTTCGGGATTAAGGGGAAACGCTCTCAATTGCTACAGGCGCCACCCTGTTACTATGAAAACACATAAAATCCTACCGTTAAAAAATAATCCCTGTATTTACACTTTATATGTTACCTGATCTACCTATATTTCATCTACCTTTTTTTAAATCTCGACCCAAAAGAGGGGAGTTATAAGTTTGACGTGTCTGTGTGTCTGTGCATCTGTGTGCCTGTCTGTGGCATCGTAGCTCCCAAACGAATGGTGACTGAATGCTCAGCCTTAGCTAGCCAGGGTTGTGATCTCGTCGCGGCATTAGGTTCTTCGGGTAGTCTATTGCTGCCGACCATTGTTCTGTCAATAGTTCGGAGCGAGAGTGCATGTAACGTCGTCACCGTCTTGTGCGAGGAATTCCGGAAAGGAGGCGGCTGAACGGGAGAGAAACCGAAGCACAACTTTCTCTGCCCGAAGTAGACGCACCGTACGCCGAAGGGTATACAATGATCTCTACTTGACAACATTTGTATTGTCAAGAAACCTTGAAAAAATAAATTCCAAACATTTCCTTTTCATTACCAAACAAAATAATATGACTAATTTAAACCGAGCGCACGCCCCATCTCATGGCGATCACTCGTCCAGAAACTACGGTCATACATATATAATTACAAGCACATCTAACCTATATTACCATATATAGGTGACATGTAATTGCTAAAACGTCATTAGCAGTTCACAAATAGGGCGAATTAATCACAGTTAAATTATACCTGGCTTTTGATAATATTGGTTGATTATCGTGTCGCTCAAAGCCTCCATTTTGACCAAACCATACATTATATGTACATATGCACGCGGTGATTGCTCGCTACATGCGATTAATTACATCCGAGTAAAATGACAGCGAATATACTTAATTTAAATGTAATAATTTGGTTAATAAATGTTCAACACTTTGTATCGTTTATTTCATAAACATATAATTAAATGTAATTATTAATATTTCTTTATTAAAATAAAACAAAAATGTTACTTTGCTTATAACTAATAACTATGGTATTTCTCTTATTTTAAATTTTACTTGTCCAGCTCTGTCCGTATGCGTCAATTTATAGCTACCCTTCTCCAATCTTTTGGCAGATAGTCTTCCCATCTTTTCATCTGCCTTACTATACACCTTTTTTCATTCCTTGGGTACCGTTTTGAAATTTGTCCCGGGTCGTCTGGCACTAATTTCAGACAAAGTAAAATGTCTGGCACTTTTATTATTACGTTAAATAATATGATTACTTTATATTTATATAACTCTCGTTCGAACTAAAATTCCTTATTTGGGTACTTTTTAATACATGTTCGGGGTCGTCTGGCCGTCTGGCTAATTTCAGACAAAGTAAAATGTCTGGCAGTTGTATTTTTAAGTTAAATAATATGCCTACTTTATATTTCTATAGGTTTTATTCGAACTAAAATACCTTTTTGGTACTTTTTAGTACATCGCTGGTTTGCGAGAACATCGACATAATTTAAAATTCAGTCGAATTGAACTAAGTATGCCAAACGATCATAAATCTTGCATATTTTATGGTGAACAAAGATGCAACGCCGATTTCGCGCTGACATTTGTTAGAAAGCGACAAGTTCATTATATATTTAGAAGAAAATACTCTAGCGGAAATCACAAAACATGCCATTCTCTAAAATCAATAATTTTTAGTTATGTCGCTATTGTCGTAAACGAGCGACATGTTCAGGGTCGTCTGGCTCTAATTTGAGACAAAGTGAATTGTCTTGCACTTTTATTTGTATGTTAAATAAACCGTCTAGTTTATATTTCTTTAAATTCGCCCTAAAATACCTTTTTTGGCTGAAATATTTCGAAGTATTTGCACCATGCGCAGTAAAATTAAGTGCCGCTTTGGTCAGCCTGACATTCCATTTCTTACTTGAATGATATTCAAGTTTTACTGTTAAAAATTTCTAACGCCCTAAAATACCTTCTCAAAATTCGTTATGAGCTCTTGGGTTATATTTTTATGTATTTCGTGGAATTGTCGTACTGCTTTTGACCAAAGACGTAAAAGGTATAAAAATAAATAAAACGTTATTTTATCTCCATTTACCTACATTAAAAATTTATACAAAATTATCTCTAAGCATTATTTTAGAAAGTGTTGTTATCGTCTGAGCCTATGTACCTATGTGCGACTATAAGAAGCATAGCTATACAGTACCTGTGAAACCCACATAGGGACCACACATCGGCTGATAGCTGATAAATTGAAGCGGCCTGTACGTGACTCGCCGGAGCAGCCTCATCCCATACGATCGGATCATGCTGAGTCAGCCTTGTCGCGAATATGAACACCGACATACGCGTGGTCGGACAGTACACGATATTTGATACTGAATTCATGTCTATCATTTTTAAGAAATGAATGTTTATTTTCACGTTTAATTCGATATACTAAGCGATGTCTAGGACTTTCTCGGTAGGCCTTAAGCTAGTAGATGTATTTTGATCATTGTAATAAATTGCGTAGAGATATTGCTTATTCTGCTGGAAATAGGATTTCTTTGACAGAAAATTCTAATTTACTGCTGTCACTTAAACATAGTATGTAATTATACTTCTTGGTATTGATCTAATAAAATGTTAACCTTCATTCTTCTTTAATGTAAAATAAAATAATACCTGTTTAATATAAAATAAGTAATTGTGTTTATTCTGTCAAGTTGAATTTGGTACGACAGTCGTAGGCTCTAACGTTTAAGTTTTTCAAATACTAATATTAGAAAAAATAAAAGAAACATTCAATTACTTGCTTGTTTTACAGGTATACAAGTTATTAAAAAATACAAGTGGTAAGTAAAAGTAATTAACTTTTTTTTTCTAAACAATACGAACTGCAGAAACTGAAAGTGTAGAAGCACAAGTAAGCTATGGCTGATACAATTTATAACTTACGTATTGGTACCCTATTTTTCATTCCATCGACATGAACCCAAATAAGGGTACCTATTTCGGCGCCACTCCTAACTAGTACAGTCTAGTACTGTAAATACAGTAGTTGAAAACCTGTTTGAAATGCACCTAGGGTAGCAGATGCAATGCAACAACTATTTTCTTTAGAAAAAGACACCTTTCTTCTTTACTTACGGCAAATTTACTCTAAATACCTCTGATTAAAGATAGAAATCTGATCTGACTCAGCGAAGAAATAACAAGTTCTCTGAAATCTAGACCTACAAAACGTTCAGGTACGATTGCCATTTGAACCTGTAGAAAAGCAAATGTTAGGAAAAATTACGAATGCAGTGCGGTCTTTTGTTTAAAGCCGCAAAAAAAAAATTTAACTTAAAGATTTAGTTTAAATTTTTACTCTGCGTATATGAATTGATAATATTTTCAGTTAAAAAAAATCTCCGTCTTTATTCTCTCTGACAGGGATATCTTGATGTCAATTACGAAGAGCGACGTCTCCCGTTAACGACATCCCTACGCTCTCTTAGCTAGTTTATTAATAATTCAGATTGGTTCCAAGTCATCTAATTCGTCATAAAAAAATAGTCTCATTTGGCATTTATTATATATTGCCTGACGGATATAATCATAGCTGAAAAGTTCATGAACTCTCTATAAGTCCCAATTATAAATTATTTTTATGAAGTTGTTGTATTACTTGAACTATTTCTATAAAATGTATAAAATTGTGACTGATGTCTGTACATTGGAGATAATTTACAAAAATAATATTATGTGGGCTCTTTATAAGAGCAACACTAGAAATCAAAACATTTTTTTTTGTCAATTTGCTGTATGTTTGTGCGCTCATCACGCTACTAACTACTTCACAAATTTCAATGTGGTTCTTACAGTTGTGTTGCTGGTGGTGGTTAACTTAGAATCTGATGCACGTTATATCTCGATTCACCTAGAAAAAGAGTTATAAATAATAATTATTGAGACACACACATTTTGCTTATATCTATCCGATTTATATACGACTTACCAATTAAATACAATGACTACATTAGCACGAACTACGCGTTGCCCTTTCATTTCCGATACGATACGATCATTCTTATAATTACGACGACTGCATTATTGTAAACAGACTACAGATTTGCCTTTTGATATTTTGCTTATATCCAATACGATTTTCCTTTTTAATATGAAGATTGCATTAGTGTAAAGTGTAAACAGATTATTAACAGCGAGACAAAATCTTTTTCTGATCCTTAGGTCTATTACGAGTAGGTAGTTTAGATTTCTACGAGTGTATAATAATAATTAGACACAATATGTTTTATATAATATAGATCAGCTTCTCATATACAAAAATATATAACTTCTTCCAAATTCCACGAACACTATAATACGAAGTCGCGGGCACGAGCACAACATATTTTTATTCAATTAGGGCGAGAAACACATCTTGATTGTGTTTTACGTGAGTTTGTAAAACAACTTGTTAAAATGTCTACTGCGACAGAAAGCTCCTTATGAGAGAAACTTCAATTTAATGAACAGGGTCCATTCATAACGTCCTCTAACAAAACATTTTTAAATTGCGTTCTTAAACGGTTGAAAATATTAAACGAAAATTGAATGACCTGGAAACAAAAATTAAAAATTGTATTTAATCTCTTTGGTGATAAATAAATAAAAAAGATTTCAGTTTTGTTTTTGGCACACTAGTTCCTTTTATTCTTCATAATAAAAGAAAAATAGATTCGACACTTTTAAAAATAGAACTTTGGATTATATACTTTATGCCCGAGCCGATTCATGACTGCGCATATTTACAAGTTAGTGGTTTAGATCAGCTTAAGGATTATTTAAAAAAACCGGACAAGTGCGAGTCTGACTCGCGCACCGAGGGTTCCGTAAGCAAACCAACTTGTATGTAGATAGTAGGTCCTTTTTCGGAATGAATTCTCGAAGATTTTTGTCCGAAAGACAAACTTAGCTTTGCAGTTCTGGAAATACTTTCCATACATCGATTTACGACAAAGACAACTTTCCAACCGCAAAATATAAGTTTGTAATCATAAAAACTATTTATTAAGTGATATAACAACAGATTAATGACTTTCGGATTTTTTCCTTTACTTGTGCTGTAAGACCTTACTTTTTACCGAAATTCATGATTTTAGGTCAATGGGAAGTACCCTATGGGTTTTGATATATCTACCTTTCTTTTTTTTCGTGTGGAAACCCCCACGAGTCATCAGGTGATGACCCGTGGGCCGGAGCTAGACCAGACCCGGAGCTAACGGTGAAGTGGGATGTCGGAATTGAAGTGACTAAAACCACATGGTGTTCCGTCACAAGTGGGTCTATTGCAAGGTTTTGATATACCTGCGAAATATTTAAATTTTGTCAAATCCAAGGAGTAATGACCATATCTTTTAATTGCGTTGACTTAGAAGCTTGATTTTTGTACAGCGTCGAGGGACTGTAGACATAATTATTTGGTATTAATTTCAACTTGATGCGTTTACGGGTTCTTGGAAAAAAGGGTCGCAGACAGACAGACGAAAGGACAAGAAAGTGATCCTATAAGAATTCCTTTTTCCTTTTCAGGAACGGAACCCTAATTAGCACATACGATTTTAATGGCGCGACTAGACAGACTAGACTTTGTGTACACATACTCATCTCTGCTAGTGTTTTTTGTTTGTAATTTTATTAATTTATTCTTTTTGAGACCATCATTAATAAAGCTCATTGAAAATTGTGATAAAATTATTTTAAATTGATAAATAGGTATGGTACATGCTGGTAGATAAATAAGCCGAAATAAAAAAAAAGTACAGTTACCAACGGAAGATTCATAAAATCTAATATTCAAAGAATCTGATTAGAAGCAGCTATTACAAAGGGTCGTTTATGAATTTTGATGATAAAGCATCTTTATACACAAAAACCCAATCGTTTCAAGTTTTACGTATATCAATGGTTCGTAATCTTCTTTGCGACAACTTTTCGCAAATTTTCTGTTAGTTCACTTTGAAATTCTGCTGTCAAACCTGACAAAGTATATCTTTATCTGAGAGTGAATCAAACAATGGTAGGATTAACAGCATGAAAAAATTGGAAAATGTTGGTATTTGAGTGGTTAGGGGCTTAATATTAGAAAAAAATAATACATAATATATTTATACTGCTAACTGTGATAAATACATATTAAACAATTTTAGATCCACTTATACTTACATCTGGTATACCTCGGTGATTTTCAAACAATATTCTCCTAAGTGGTACCATACTATGCCATGTCTGTTATCGTTCAGGATGTTCCCTTGGCCGGGCGGCTCCTCTCTGCCTCAAACTATGTACTAGTCCAAAACCATTCAGAGACGGCAAACCTATATATTCTCTTCCTCTCTATAAATAGGAATTCGGTGAACAAATTGTGCTAGTGAATGTATTGCAAACAACAACACCGACAAAATAAGCTGACCCATGTATGACCCATGTTAGATTTTTCTACTATAGTTAATAAGAATACCAAACTTGGTTTCTACTTAAGAAAAATGCTTTCTTCAATCGAATATTGTTTCGGAAATTGTGGACTGCATTATTGTAAATAGTCGGACTAAAATGCCGTTAAACCAAGGATTACTTTCTCTCCCAACAACAACAAAAAATCAGACTGATAATATGTGTAAATAAATGTATTTATATTTCATAATGAGTATACGTGTAGGTATAAGTGATGTAACGAATGTCGATTTTTCACATTCGCGAATGCGAATATTTATTTCTAGTATTGTATGCGAATATTGACTTTTCAACTAAACAGTGATCAAAATGTACGAATGGCTTGACATTTCGCATCACCAAAAGGTGATCTGAGCCACAAATTTTTTGATTGATTTTTTTTAAAGCTTTGGTGAAGAATTTTTTTTAAGAATGTGTACTTCTGTTATGGATGGTTAGAGAGAATGACCTGAGAATATTTGGTTACTTCACCAGCCACCAACAAGTGTACCACTAAAAGAGTTTTTAGTAACGCTTTACATGCATCTAGCGTACAATAAAGAATAAATGAAAAAATGAAAAATACTTTTTAAAGTTTTTTGTAAGACCACCAAAGCCTCTAAAAGAGTTCTGTAACCTTCCAACATTTAAGGGACCCCTTTTCGCTGTAATATATTGTAAAGCTAATAATTTGTAAACATTGTGTTGTCTGCACACAAACTTACGTAGCCATTTTTGCCACCTTACTTTTCTCGACAATTAAATTTCTTCAGATCGATCTAATTCGTTCTAAATATTGCTTTAAAATAGGACTGGAATGTATCTGCGTAAAATCGTCGATTAAAATATTAAATATAAATCTACCTACCACCAACTACTTACGTCACGCACTGAACTGGGCCAGCGTGTTTGTTTGTAATTACAAAACATCGTTCACGTAATAAACTTCCTTATTTTTTTATTTAAAAGATACTTTCGAAGCTAGTTAGCAAACTAGTTAACCATATCACTGTATAAATATCAATCTGAAATCATACAAAATATAGAGAGGTATAAAATTATTGATTGTAATCGCAACTTGCTACCAAAGTTCCGTAAATTGTAAAAAATGTACAGCAAAATAATTACAAAAGAGATCGATAGCATTGTAGTGCACACGAACCTGAATGTTTTATATCTCGCTTGGTGAGATTTATGGTCGTGTGTCCCCGGCGTTATTACCTTACGTTGAATAAGCAAACAATTTGCGAACTTTGTTGAAATCAACGCTCGTTAGTACTTTGCTCACGGCCAATCAGCGTGAAGAAAGTCATTAAGTTTGATTGCGGAATTATCTTTCTTCGCTTAGCCAAGAGAAAAAGTATTGACAAATTAATCGAGGGATCAAATATTGGAATTTTCAATCTATGTCATCGAAGCTATTTTAATTAAGGATTTCATTTGCCTTGTATCTTAAAAGCATATTAACTAGTTGCTTTCCATAAAAATGGACGTTACGGCAATAAAAAATGCCTATTTTACTTTAAATCTGGTTCGTCCTTCATTTACCTACAATATTTTTTCTCGTTGACGTAAACATAAAAATTAACGAGGGCCTGAAAATGAGCAATAACTTTGAAGCATGAAAATTAAAGGTAATTAAAAAAAAACAACTTTTCCGTAGGGAAATGAGCTTGCAAGTAATTGAGTCACATCAAAATTATACATATATTTTCATATGACTAAATTGTTCTAATAACAGTCTTAGTTCATCATCACATCATTAACTTTTATAAATTTCCTTTTTTTAAGTAAACTGGGCCAGCACTCGACAGTTCAAAATGACCTTCTCATTATTTAGCGTGTCATCAAAATTGAGTAATTTAGTCTCATTGTAATTAATTATTTATATAAAAAAATCGTTTCGACTGGAGTGATCCCACGGCCTCACAAAAACCGGCAGTGAAGCAATGTTTGCATTGCTTTTCGCCGAGTGAATGAGGTTACCGGAGAACCGAACCCTTCAGTCTCCCCCTCTTCCCCTACTCCCACATAAAAGGCCGGTAACGTACTTGTGACTTGTAAAGTTATTATTATTTTTGAAAACTTTTTATTTTCCTCTCACAGGAAGTCTTGATCAAACAAAATATATTAATTTAAGAAGGGCCATGGAGTAAGAAGTAGTAAAAAAATATACAGTTTGTTTTATGCAACAAACTGTATATTTTCTAACAGTGATGGTTGAATAAAAATATCTGAACGCACGGGTAAATAAATAATGTGCAAGTTTTACGTCCCAAAACAGAACATGGATACAAAATTTCTAACAGTGCAAGTCCGTATTTCGCGATCAAGTGGAAACATATTCGCGAGACCATGTCTAGTCTGCCTTTGATATTCGCCGAGTTTGAGGAGCTGGAAAGTTTTCTAAAAAGTAGAATGTTTTGTTGTTTATTATAAAACTAGCAAGGACCCGCAGTTTCACCCGCATAAGTAACGATCCCGTGGGAATATCGGGTTAAAAAGCCCATGCGTTAATCCAGGTCTCCAGCTATCTACTTACCAAGTTTCATCGCAATTAGTTCAGTGGTTTTTGCGTGAAAGAGTAACAAACATCCATCCATCCATCCATCCATCCATCCATCCATCCATCCATCTATCCAAACTTTCACATTTATAATATTAGTCGAATTTATAATATTAGTGGGATGTAAAGTGTTATGCGTTAAATTTATAAGCTGACATAGTCACTAACACTATTATATAAGTACATTACGTGGGCTGTTCCAAAAATTGTTAGTGAAATGAAAAATAGTTGGAATGTGAATAAAGTTTATTTTTAACTTTTCAAAATATTCCTCTCCAACCCCAATGCACTTATGGATTCGGGTGAACCAGCTTTCAAAACATTTAAAAAATTTGTCTTGAGGGAAGTCGAAAAATAACCGCCGAAATACAGTGTTAAATTTTCGCCCACGAAGCATTTTTTTACTGTGGGAAATTTAAAAAAATTGGAGGATGGGGTAATATTTGTACCCCCGAAGTATTCAAATAGTTCATGGTTCTAGCAGCTGTGTGAGTGAACGCGTTATCTTGGTGAAAAAGAATGCCACGGACACCGCTCCTTGGTCGCTCGCTATTCAACTCGGTCGGTCTTCTAGTGGAATAACTGCTACTGGTCCACTGCGTCGAAAAAACCCGCTATAATTTTTTTATTAACGCTCCGACCGCAAACAACTTTTGTGGGCAACTCGTCATCTACAAACACCCATTGCGTGGATTATTGCTTTGTGAGAGGATCGTAGCTGTAGATCTATGTTTCGTCAGTTGTAAGGATATAGGATACATTTTGCGAAATTCCTCCCTCCTGTCTGTGATCCCATCCCAGTTCAGCCTGAATCTCTCGATGTGTAACGTGTTTTTATGTTATTTTACGTGCTATTTACTTTACGATGGCATATTCATTTAATATTAGAATAAACCAGACCCATACAATGAATGTTTCTGTGAATGTAATTATGATAGTTTGATACAAAAACTGCAATGTATAGCTTCTGCAGATATTACTATTACTCACCTAATTGTTGTATTGAAATGATTTTAACAGATATAGCATAATTTTTTTAAAGCTATCTAAGATGTTTAAACAAGTCAACTAATCCTTGCATAAACAGCAGTTTATGTCGCTATCGCGATAAACAGGTAAAATTATCTAAGCTATGACTGAAAGGTTTGCAGTAGCGTGTAAAATTATCTAAGCTATGACCGAAAGGTTTGCAGTAGCGTGTAAAATTATCTAAGCTATCACTGACAAATTTGCATTACCGCGTAAAATTATCTAAGCTATCACTAGAAGATTTGCAGTAACATGTGAAATTATCTAAGTTATCACTAAATTGTTTGGTATAACATGTAAAAGCAGAAAAATTAGAATTTATATACAGAAATATTTATCTAAACCGGTCTAATAGGTTTATAATGAATCGAGTAAAGTTATCTAAATATTATTGAATAATTTTTGTAATACGTAGAAAATGTATCCAACAAATATCCTTCGTTCCAGAAACTAAATGAAATTTCTTAATCCAAAAAATTTTGATCTAGATACTATCGACTACGATCCTCGCCTAGTTTTAATGAGACTACCAATACTAATATATTAAATTATCTTGTACAGTTACAGTTCCAGTTCCACATTATTCACCTTTGGTCAAATCACCGATTGTGATGATAAAACAAGAGTGTCTTGACCACTTTAGTGAAAGACTGCAACCTTAAACCACTCTATCTGTAGCGGCATATTTCCATCTACGTGGAAAGAAGCGCAAATATTACCTTTATCTAAAAACTAAGGTCTTCATCGTTTTACTCGTTTTACTCAATTTGTGAACTCTCTACGAAACTCTGTTCTATCTAAACATAATCTTCTAAATTCCTTACAATCTGATATTTGGTCTGGGCATAGCACTGTTACAGCTCTGATTAAGATTACGAACGATATTAGAATTACCTAGAATTATGGAAAATAGGAATCTTACACTGCTTACACTTCTGGATTTCAGTAACGCCTTCAATGCAGTAGATTTCTCGGTTCTACTTGGCATACTACACTCTGTTAACGTTGTATCTCCAACAGTGATTAATTTGACAGTTATATATCTTATAGGCGCCAACGTATGCGCATTTAGGATTCGGTTTTATCTTGGTGTGAGAGCTCGGACGTTGTGCTGCAGGTTGACATGTTATGTCCTTTACTTTTTGCAATGTATTTATTAATAAGTAATCTAAAAATCTAAATCTTTAGATCTGAAAGTTGGCCCACAAAGAGAACGGATGAAAGACGCCTGTGTTGTAACTAGGATGGACAAGGTTAGAAATGAATATATTAGAGGGAGCCTGAAAGTAGCACCAGTGGATGTAAAGCTGAGGAGCAATAGGTTATATGTATATACATGTATGTATCCAAATGTGGTGAAAAGAGTTTTATGTATGGATGTTGAAGGGTATAAGACAAGACGACGACCAAAGAAAAGATGGATGGACTGTGTGAAAGAAGATATGGCTAGAAAGGGAGTAAGCAGTGAAATGACGAACGTTAGAGTAGAATGGAAGATAAAAGATATTGCACCGTCCCCAAATAAAATTGTAACAAGGGTAGGCAGATGATGAAATCTAAAAAAAAAGTAGTTTTATCCCTACTACTACTTTTATTCAGATGATCTTCAAAAATTTATACCCGCAAACACTCAAGTAGTTATGGTGGGCAGCCCTAAGATGTTTTTTGACCTCTGTTGTTGTTGACCTCCTTGCCTCATCTATAATAGTATTACATACTAGTATTGTCATCCAAACTATAGATATATACATACAAATTTTCATTTCGATACGACAAGTAGCAGTACGTTAAAATGGACTTTTCTTCACGTAGTTGGTTGGTTAGTTCCAAGTGAAGCTAATAAAAGCGTGTTCAAAAATATTGCCAAAGTGCAGTCATCATATAAAATTTATTGTATCTACTTTATCAATAAAATATCAAACAAAATACTGAGTAAGCTTGTGGGCCAAGATTTTACTTTGCTTACAGTTCCTACAGGGCTGGCACTCTAATGTTTTAAAAATGAATTCCCTGGATGGTAAGAAGGTTGAAAGAGAATAGCAAATGAGCGAAATTAAAGAGTGTCTGGTATAACGTCAAAAGTAA
The DNA here is from genome assembly GCA_963859945.1 of Euplagia quadripunctaria. Classification (NCBI taxonomy): domain Eukaryota; kingdom Metazoa; phylum Arthropoda; class Insecta; order Lepidoptera; family Erebidae; genus Euplagia; species Euplagia quadripunctaria. Next base: position 11,456,449 of record OY982566.1, on the reverse strand, counting down.
ATTTGAGAGAGGTTGAAACATTTGTTTCGAACATCAGATGTCACGTTCATATAACGGTTTTGCATGCGCTCGGTCTAGTATCTCAGTCCCGCTGAGCCCAACGTTATCCAAGCGCGGCCTTATTCACACACAGTGTTGTTTCTGAATTCACTAAATTGAACAATCCGATTTTAGTATCAAAACGAGATTATTTTTTTCTCAATTTTCCAACAACAACTTGCTATAGAATCTGGAATCTGCTAATTACAGATTCCGTTTACTTTTAATCATAAGTTGTTTAATTTGTGAGATTGCGTTTGCCTCGTTAATATTAAGTTGTAAGATGAAAATTCTTGGAGCTTAACTTTTCATAAAACCTTAAGTTACTCGAAGTTTAATTACGTTATAAATAGGTGTTAAAGGTAATGTACGCATGCCAAGTTCATAAACTGGCAAAGTCGGAGCTGCCAAAGTCAAACTGTAAGAGTTTGGCTCACTTTATTGTAACTGGTTGGCGGGTAGCGGGTGTCGGTGCCATACGTCACGTTCACAGCCCGCCAATTTGTCTGTCATTTGCCAAATCCGAACGCGCCTTGAATGTGGACCGAATATATCTACTAAATATGTATTCAGTGTTGCCACAAACTGACTATAATTTCACATACATTAGATTACTAATGATGTCTATGTAATTTTAGGGCATCAAATTATATGTTTTCTTCTGTAGAGATGATGTAGATTGGCTGATTTGTATTCATAGGTCGACGTTACAGCAAATTTTGTTTTAATGAAATAAGAAACAAATATCTGGATCAAATCACGTTCACATCAGAGTTATTCAATATAAATATGCATGTAATGTTGTGTTAGCTTCATATCCATGAAGTTCATATTTCACAACACTAATAAGAAATACTTATACCTACCTACATGCAGTGTAAAATATCATTAAACACTTTTTTAGTCACTTACGTCAAAGTATACCTTATTGTTAAGAAAACCTCGGTGAAAAACTGTATATTAAAGTTATGTGTCATTATAGTTTTCTTTCAAACGTGTAAGTTTCTTTATACGTTATGCATATGTTAGATGTTTTTGGCTGGTTTGTAAAAAGGAACAGTATTTTGATGGATGGACCAATTAAGAAAATACTTTATTTTAAATTAAAAGGTTTTCCTTTAATACAAATAAAATTATTAATAAATATAAATTTGACAATGAATTTCTAGTTTCTAAAACTCTTGTGAAGTGATGTCTATTTTCAATTTAAATATACGTAAAACCGTCAAAATTTCTTACTTCATATACATTATAAACAGAATTCAGAAAAGGATGTGGGAGAGCCATGTTTCGGCACGTATGGGCCGGCTCGACTCCGCTCGTTACCACGGCCTCACAGAAGACCGGCAGTGAAGTAATGCTTGCATTGCTTTTCTCCGAGTGAGTGAGGTTACCAGAGGCCCAAACCCCAACCCCGCCTCCCCCCAATGATGGTGCCGTTAAAAAGAACATTACCCCAGGGGGGTACCAGCTGCGCTAGTGTTGGAGAATCCCCCTCTGGGCATCCACGCTCAGAACACAGTGCACCTGGACGTGGACGCCCAGGCTGCCCCTCGTACTCTGGGGAGGGCACAACTGCGCTTAAAAAATCTGCTAGGGGCAAGAGCAAGCATAACAAGGCATCCCTTGCCACGCTCACCGTGGACTTCTGCAACATCAAGGGCATACATTGCAACCTCAACGCTGTTCACCACCACCTCGAAACAGCAAAGCCAGCCTTGCTCCTTTTAACCGAGACGCAGATATCGTCTCCAGCGGACACATCTTATCTCTCCTACCCTGGGTACGGTCTGGAGCACTCCTTTGTTCCTAGGGCTGGTGTGTGCGTGTACGTTAGAGACGATATCAGTTCTCGCCACCTCGGCAATCTTGAAGGCAGGGACCTTTCCATCTTGTGGCTTCGTATAGACATGACGACCATCCCCGCGTCTATGCATGCCTCTATAGGTCCCATAGCGGTGATGCCGAAAGTGACCGACTCTTCGACCACGTCCAAATGGCTACAGACTCTGTGCTGCAGCAGATCCCTGGCTTGGCTCACGCAAAACCGATCACGCGGGGAGATCTGCTCACGACTTCGCCCTGACATATGGCTTGACACAACTGGTAGCAACGCCTACGCGAATCCCAGATGTAGAAAGCCACGAGCCTTCACTGTTGGACCTTCTGCTGACCTCTCATCCGGACGGCTACCAAGTCTCCGTTGAGGCCCCAATTGGCTCCTCGGACCATTGCCTGATCCGGAGTACGGCGACAACCTGAGTTTGGACGTAGCGAAGGCCTTCGATCGGGTCTGGCACAAAGCGCTTCTCTGGAAGCTTCCTTCCTATGGGCTTCCCGAGAAATTTTGCAACTGGATCACCAGTTTTCTCGCAGACAGAAGCATCAAGGTCGTTGTCGACGGTGCATGCTCCGAATTCAAGTCTGTGAATGCTGGTGTCCCACAAGGCTGTGTGCTATCACCCACGCTACATACCAATACTTCTGCATATCAATGATATGCTGCAAATCAGCGGCATTCATTGCTATGCCGATGATAGCATGAGTGATGCCTTGTCTACCGGCCGCGCTAACATTTCTGGGAAAAACGTCACTGAGAGTCGATCCAAACTTGTGTCTGAAATCGAAGCCTCCTTAGAAGGAGTTCTGATTGGGGTCGACTTAATCTAGGCCAATTTAACCCAACGAAGACACAGGTTTGCGCGTTCACCGCCAAAAAGACACCGTTTGTCGTGTCACCTCGCTTTAAAAGCACTTCCCTGACTGCCACAGCCAGCATCGGAATCCTTGGTGTCGATATATCGAGCGAAGTCCAGTTCCGCGGTCACTTGGAGGGTAAAGCCAAATTAGCCTCGAAGAAACTTGGTGTGCTGAATGGATCGAGACAGTATTTCACCCCGGCCCACCGCCTACAACTTTATAAGGTGCAGGTTCGGCCGCATATGGAATACTGTCCTCATATCTATGCAGGAGCACCCCAGTACCAGCTTCTCCCTCTTGACCGCATTCAACGGAGAGCGACTTGAATCATCGATGTCCAGGATATTTCAGATCGGCTTGACCCTTTGGCGTTGCGTAGGGATGTAGCTTCACTCTGCATTCTCCATCGCATGTATCATGGGGAGTGCTCATCACCTGGATAATTGGCAATCCACCACTGTGCGGTTCTCCAAAAATTTTTTGCCTAGCACAACCAATCTCGGGAACAAATTGTCGCCTGTGTATTTCCGGACCGATACGACCTTCAAACCTTCAAGAAAAGAGCGTACTCCTATCTCAAAGGCCGGCAACGCACTTGTGACTCTTGAGTTGCAGGTGTCCATGGGTGACGGTAGTCACTTACCATCAGGTGACCCGCCTGCTCGTTTGCCCCCTTTAATATAAAAAAGGAGGTCATCAAATCAACACGTATGTATGTAATTTTAATGGAACAGAAAACATTTACATCTTCAACAATCATAATAATATTTCAACCAATTTACACAAAAGCTTAACAAATTATATACCTAAACCTTCCTCATGAATCGCTCTATCGATTGGTGAAAACCGCATGAAAATCCGTTCAGTCCTTTTTCAGTTTATCGCGAACAGACAGACAGACAGACGCGGCGAAGGACTTTGTTTTATAATATGTAGTGATGGCAATCTATTAGGGCCTCCAAAAATCAAAAAAATGTTTCTTAGTATAACAAAAAAAGAAATGAAATACGTTATTATTTTTGTAGTCGATATTTTTTTTTAAAACTGCTCTCTATCTCCCATTATAAACTTATTTTACGTAAAGAAAATATTGGACAGCTTGGCCTAAGTTGCCCTCAACTACCGTCGTCGTGCAGCTAATTTAGTATTTTATAGTATCATAAAAATGGCTTGTACCTTCTCTCATAGGCACTTAGCATACCAAATAGGTAACAAATTTATAAACTTAAGTAATTATGCGAACGTAGGAATGAGTTTCATGTTTGCTTTGAACATTGTAAAGTTTTCTAACTTCCTAATTTGAAAAGGCCGTAATTATTGTTTATCTGATCATTTACAAACTTTGTTCCTTTAGAGAAAAGTGGTAATTAAAAAAGTGAAATTGTGGCTTACATCCCTTTTTTGTATAATTAATAAACTAGATTAAAGATTAACATAAACTTTTATAATAGCTACAACTTAAAGTATTTGATTATTACTTGCATAACAGAAGGCCAGGGTCCCAAAAACCTGTTTAAATCTATTTGTGTCACTAGAAATAATTTCTTATCTAAAAACGCAAAGGAAAATCCTTTTGGAGCCGAATGCTGACTCTCTACGTGTTGTGCGTTCCCTCTTGTAAGGTATTAAATAAACAATTTCACGTGAAAAAACCTCATTGCAAACTCCTCAATCACAAGAATCCCTGCGGTGACGGCTTTTGATTCAAACCCTAATAATATAGTTACTTTCATAAGCTGTTCTGTAAATACAGGTATGTAGTAACTTTACCTGCAGCAGTAGGAAAGAGAGGCTGCTACGTCACCTTTACAGCCAATTATCATGACTCGCCGCTTCACCTGGATATCGAGTGGCCTTTATTTATTAAAACCATGTCAATTCACTGACTTTGACCTTCCAGGCCGACCACCCGTTGGCTGCTCTGCCTTGAATTACGTCACTATTGAACACGGTACGCATCTTTCATCGACCGTTTTCTGCTTGCATGTCTTTATAAACAACAAATTGACTGCGTATTATTTTAACCAGATTTTTTTCGAATGCAAGGCTTCAGTTGCGTCAGTCGGCTTGCTATATGTTTTTGCAGTAAAGGTTAAAGGTAGTAGGAGTATTTTCACGTGTGCAACGTGCTCATTGTCTTGTTACCTGAGTTAAAATTGTCTGTTGAAATAATTCATTTCAATAGCAAATTTGCTCTTTTGCCGACCTTTGTCTTTTTACATTTTATGTAGGTACATTAAGTAAGTATACATATTCACAAAATAAAAAGGGTCAAGAGCCTGTCACTTTCCATTATTTTATATAAAAGATACTGACGTTGAAATGTACCCATTTTATTTATGGAAGCGGAGTAGATACCTATTATGTAAGATAAATTTGTTAAACCCATTTGGTGTACTTTGTATGTATAACAAATGTCTAAAATGTTTTTGACCTTTACTTTAAACACAATGTCCGTGACGGTTTTGATGAAGAGGACGGTCAAATATAACTTAAATCTTAAAGCAATATCGTATGCGGAATGTATTAATTTACTAAAAGAAGAATATAAGAAATGTTTTTCCTTGACTTGTAAAAAAAAAATCTTTTGTTTACAAAGGTCTGTGAAAATAGTTCTTAACTGCAAGTGACTTTTGGCTTCATATTAGATTTAAAAAATATATCAAAAGTACTTTGGAGCATTAAATTTATGTAATGTGGTGCGGATTGCGTGTGGAATTTTGGGCTTAAAAGTGGATTTAAGCCCTATGGTTTCGGGTTTATATGTTTAGCATTATTCACATGATTACATATCTAAGGCCTAGATATAAGCGTCTTGGCAGTCGTCCATGTTCTTATATCGGCTTTAAAGGAGGCTCAGCAGATCTCTGATCAAAATTAAGGCCACCAAACTAATTTTATGTCTACAACAAAATAAATATGAACAATGTCAACTAACAGACCAACAAATTCTTTTTTGTAGTATCTAAAACAAATAATTCTTTAGTACTGGAACCTACCATTGCCATTGTTATTAGCTTTTATTTCTACAACAGACAAAAAAAGAAAGGGCAGAGAATATTACCCAAAAAAGGGAATTTCATATACCAATCGTTATTATTAGCGTGGGGTAAGTTATTTCTGTGAGATGCGAACATACGCAATAAAGGACGGACGGACGCGACGGCTAGACAGACATGAAAGAATTGATAAGGGTCACATTGGAACATTACCCGACGGACAAGCTAAGCCACGTTCTTTTTTAGCTAAATTAGTTAAGCGTTATATAACCCCATATGGGTAAGTCAAACCGTCGTCCTGATTATGTGCCTATAGAACCATCGACTTCAAATACTAGTTTGATTTACATGGCTTTCACATCTGTCAGGGCATATCAACAGATATCACATTAACTTATCAATGTACACCAACAGGGTTATAACGCTGAAACCAGTTATTTTATTTAACAAACTGGTTGGTTGGAAGACGAAGAGCCACAACTAACTGTTAAGGATCTTACCTTATTTAAGTAATCTGGAATTTAGAAACTTTTTTGCTGTAATGGTTCTTCTGTTGTTTACTAAGCTATGTACGCTCCTCTCAAAAATAGTTAATATCTTATTAAAAAATAAGTAAACTACAGTAGCAGGGAGTGCAAGAACTGAACTATAATTTTTATTCTTAGTAGGGATTATTAGTTAGGAATGTATTTCATATTCTGTTACTCTTGCAATAAGGGTGACTGAGGTGTATTATACTTACTAATGTATTTCGGAAGACTTAAAATGAATCGGATACAAAGTTTTTCAGAGGTACTTTTATCCAAGATACCTCCAGTCCTTCCTGATAACAAGAATCACCATAACCTAAACGGGAGTGGGATACAAAGGGATCAGTACCACATCATATAATATTCTCTTGGTTAGTAAGAGACAGTCAAGAAAAAGAAATATCATTACTTATTTCACTACCATCAAAATGGCGAGATATAATCATCAAAATGTGTGTGTTCAAAATTAAATGACATAATTTGACTCCAGGCTAGAAATGGTTCATCCCTTTGCTTCATCAAAAATGGATTACCTTTAGCTCGGTTAGTAAGCATGCTTACAGCAAATAAAGTGTTAGAGCAAAAAATATACAGCGTATTCGATTAAACCGTTTTCTTCTATATAAAAATATTTTATTCTAAATCCAAAAGCTAGTTTGAACAAAATTTGGTACAAGTAATTTACTTGTATGTTATAGAATACTATAAGAAAATACTCCACGCTGTATAAAATTTTCAAATAATAGTAATAACGTAGGTACTTACCATTTACATTAATCAGCGAAAAACGTGAATTACAGCTGACGTGAATTTATTCCTAGAACTCATGTCAATGTTGTACAATATTATACAAGGTCGGGGAAGAAGTTTCTTCGTATTTTATATACAAATTCAAGACATTTTTTTTTCAAGTTTAATTACTTACATTTATTTATAATATATATGTGCCATTTTGTTTGATATCTTGTAGGTAGTGTCATAATTCCGTTGCTGTAGCAATCTCGGGATTTTTGATAAAAAAACTGCGATAAGTAGTTTTGACAGTCCTCTCTTGATGTTAACCTAATACTACCCAAATAATTCTGAAGAGACCAAAACAGGTATAAATCTGAGTGGCCAAAGATGTGTGTGTGTTCTTCGTTGAATTCACTCATTTTGGGAGATGAAAAACAATTGAAAAATGGCAGGAAAGTGTTTTTTACTTTTTATTTTTCTTTTTCTTAATGTCCTATATTTATTGATATTAAAACCAGTCAAATACAAAGAGTACAACCAAAGAATTTTTTTCTACAATTTTATACATATAAAATACGAAAAGATTTTTTCCCCGATCTATTTATCCCAAACAATAGATCGACTTGCTTAAAAACTGATTTAAAATATATACCACAGCCACACTTCGTAGCAGACTTGAGTTTGATATGCAGGTCGTAAAAGTTTTTCTATTAGAAAACTTTTCAGTATTAGCTCGAGAGGAACTGTACCTGATAAATGGTGATAGATGAGGCCGTCGCCGAAAAAGGTTGCCCACAAACTGTGCAACCATCCCGGGATACTTTTTGGGGGATACCACGAGACATTTATTTATGTATCACAGTTGTGACTACGTAATGTTAGTCTTGTACCCATCAATCATAAAATATCATTGGCTCGCTTCATCATTTATTCAGCTCTACTTTGTTGTTCACGAGTCAGGCTCGTGACATTTTTGTGAGATTGTAATTATTTTGAGTGCTTCCGGCCAGCTGTGACAAGGGGACGAATTTAAAGGGAATGCACACTGTCAGATATCCGCTGACTCACTGACACGACGTCTGAGTTTTGGCAGGATGTGTAATTTTATTTTGGGTCAGTTATTTACGGACATTTCATGGCGTATTTTTTTTGTTGGTATGTTCTAAATTTGTTTATTACACTGATAGAAAAGTGTGGATTGTATATTCATATGCTTTTGTAATATATTTCAACAAGAAATTTTGATAATAACTAAAAACACATTTTTTTTATATATAGACTTATGAAAAAATGTAAATAAGTTACCAGTTTGTTTCTAGCATTGAAACTCATCTCTTCATAACATTCTGCCGAGTCCCAGCGTGTAAGCCAAATATTGAGTAGACGTATTCGATAAATAATAGACCGAAAGGTTAATCGATTATCGATTACTGAGACTATTGAAAATTCAACTTCCTAACGAAACAAAGTGCCTGAGTATAAAATTAATAAATCAATGATCTGAATATCATTTAATTATGTTTTAGAAATTTTACTCAACGCTGTTAGCATGTAACTTTTTATAGTATATAATATTTGGGACAGATATTGCATAAAAGAGGACTTAGGTACAGATAAAAGCCGTCCACTTTAATATTTTTTTTAAAGAGTACTGATAACGTGGGTCACATATTATTAGTGTTCTTGTTAACCCCTCCAACTCCTAAAACAAACACTTAGCTTATAAGTGTTTGTTTTAGGAGTGGGTCTACGTCGGTAGTGCACTGGGTGGGGTTCAAACCCGCAACCACTTGATCGCCAGTCCGACGCCTTAGCCATTACACTACCACCGCTTTTGCTCTAAAGGAATTCGAATACAATCGCTAGTTTTCACAAAATTACCAATTTCACAAAAATCACATGAACCTTTATAATTAACTATTGTATCAGCCAGTAAAAAACATTATATTGTATACATGCTATTCCATCGCTTTCAAAAAATAATAACATGAAAGAAATATGTATATGTATTTACATTTTGTTGTTGTGACAGTAAAACTGATTTCTTTATATTTCTTCTATTAGAATCCCATGACCGCATTTTGAGTTGTCTACATACTTCTTAACATTCCGAGAACGTAATATTCTTAATGACACCAGCAATAAAATATTATCAAAATATTTCCAGCACTGATTGAACATTACGTTAATGTCACCGTTGTAAAGAATATGAGTCTAAAAATATTTATTATGTATTTCTTATTTCAGTGGTTTTTCACTTATATTGCAATAAAAAAACTGGAATACATATACTTACGCTTATATCCCCTAAAGCGTAGGCAGATGTATTAAATACCCACATTTTGACAACTTTAGTTTAGTCACACTTATCGAAAAAAGAATACACTATTTTACCTTGACCAGGGAATTCACCAGACTTGATTCACCCATAAAAAACATGATGAATGTTTGGTGATTACCACCAAACGCCAGTTGATAGAAACTCTCATTAAGGATGGCATCACAAGTCCGAACCTCCAAAAAATGCAAAGGCATGTATTAAGAGCATGCCCCGACGCATAGAAGCTCTTATTGCACTGAATTTTTTTTTTTTATAAATTTTTGTCAATACTCATAGAATACAGATAAAAATACATAAGAGGCCTACAATGAATAATTTCTTAGAGAAATTCAATTAAACCAGAAAATTTTAAAATCTCTATACTGTCCCTAATAATATGGCCACCTACTGTATGTTATAGGGGGGGGGGGGAGGGGGCAAAGCAACCGGGCACTTAAGAAATTAAAGATGGGTAAATTGGGAGTATAAGGAAAGGGAAAGGTAGTTAAGAAGGGAAGGCAATAGAAAGATAACATCTTCTAAAAAGAACCTTACAGTACTTTAAATTAATTTAAATGACAAAGGAACCTTATTTTACTCATTATGTGACTTTTGTTTTAAAACTAGTGAAGAGCACTTCAGAACTAAGTAACATTACTCGTTTAACAGATTCACTAATGCCGCGTTCCAATAAACAAGAAACGATTCGTTTTGCTTACGAACGGTAACATTTCGTTGAATTTTCAATGAAAATTTTACCGTCCGTAAGCAAAACGGATCGTTTCTTGTTAATTGGAACGCGGCATAAATCAGTAAAATATGTTTCAAACAATATTTAAACTAAAATAATAGAGCTTTTCTCATCATTTTTGTTACAGTATTAATTTATTAGTGATTGTTTAAAATCGAACTAGTTCATGTTTAAAAAATATAAATACCTCACAGGCATGTACCTCATTTATAATATGATTTATAGACTTTCAAAGGCTTAAAAAGCAGCTTTCACTTTCAGTGATTTATTATACTGCTTCTAAGTATTTGTGGAATAAAACAGAAAGGTATTGAAACTGCCGACGATCAATATCTGTCAAAGCGAAAAAATTCAATTAAACGAGCTCGAAAATTCTTTCATTGGATAAACGGAAGGCGTGAGAATTGAAAATTATGTGAAAAGATTTTTTTTTCTATACACGCGCAAAGTGGTGTTTTGTTAATGGAAATACTTTGGATATCGATTAAATCAGACAATAAGCTGTTGAGTCCCATAGGGCTTTCTGCATATATTTATTCACAAACCTTATTTTTTTTATATCGGAGTGACAAATGACGCGATCTATTTCAATGTTAACGTTAAAAATTGAGCACCTGAATTTAAACATAATCCCACGTCCCTCGAAAATGACCCATGTGAAGGACGGTTAAAAACCGTAACTACACCGGAAAACATGAAAAAGATACAAGATTTCGTGTTGGACGATAGACGTGTGAAGGTGAGTTAGATAGCTGAAGCTGTGGCAAACCGGAAGAAAGGGTGCGATACATGAAACAGCGGGCGGAAGCTGATCGTTCAGCACCAAAGAAAGCGAAGTCGATCGCAACTGCCGGAAAAGTCATGGCCAGTGTAGTTTGGGATGCGAAAGAGACCCTGTTAATTAATTATCTTGAAAAAGGCAGAACAATTACAGGCGAATATTACTTCAACCTTCTTGACCAGCTGGAAGCTTAAATTCGAAAAAGAAAATCATTTTGCCCCAGGACAACACACCTGATCACAAAGGTGCGTTGGTAACCTGTGGGATTTGGGATATGATTTGCTTGGCCTTCCTTATTCTCCTTGGTTGATTTGGCACCCTCAGACTACCATCTGTACCCACACTTGAAGAAATTTGTTTATTTGTTTTTGGGATACTATAATTTGATTTGCGTCCAATGAAGGAGTTGAGTGGGCCCTAGATGGATTTTTTACTTCCTTCCAGACTCTCACTTCTGGTTTTTTAGGGCAAACGAGTAGACGGGTCACCTGATGGTAAATGACTACCGCCGCCCATGGGCACCTGCAACTCAAGAGTCACATGTATGTTGCCAGCCTTTAAGGGGGGAGCAAGGGATGGGGGAAGAGCGTTAAGAGGGGAGAGGGAAGGGTTAGGGTCTCCGGTAACCTCACTCACGCAGCGAAAAGCAATAAAGCATTGCTTCACTGCCGGTTTTCTGTGAGGCCGTGGTATCCCTCCGGTCGAGCCGGCCCATACGTGCCGAAACATGGCTTTCCCACGTATATGTTAGAGAAACGCTGGACTAAATGTCTTGAATTTTTGCAACTGAAAATAGCAGTCTTTTATTATCAGGCCGAGAATTCTTCACCTTACCTGATGTACAAATTCATTAATGAAACTGTAATTTTAGCGTATCAAATGGCTTCTAGAAAAGATGTTTAATATTTGTTCTGTGTAATTAAAGTTGCGCGTAAACGACGCTGTGTAATATTTTCCCTTAAATTAAGTTGATATCTCTTCATTATGATGTCATTATTAATAAGACCGCAGACAGAGGCCAAGATGCGAAATCTAATACGACAATACCCTACTAAGGTAATAACAGAGAAACCCCCAACAGACAAACGTTAATTACCCTACTGTTACTTAGAATATTATATTTCGTTTGAACAGCTATTTAGAAATGTATGCAAAAGATATCCAAGTAGAAGTTGTACTCTTAATATTTAAAGAAACCGAAAGTAATGAGTTAGTTTCAGTGAAGGTTAATGGTTCTTGGGACCCATCGCTTTACTCAGTGCTTAAAACGAATGGACCGTCATAATCAACAGACTAAGACATCAGTATGACTTCAATACGATTTATTGCTCTTACAATCAGTTATGGGCATAGATATATGAAAACTGTAAACTTGAGAGGCTCAGTAGCTACAGTGACTGAACGTAGTGTGCTTTTTCTATTTTCATAATATTTTTAGTATATAAAAGATAAAACGATTACGAATAGCAGTAATGTGGAAGACACAGTAGTGTCATCTACATTACTGCTATTGATTAATATAAATAAAACATATTTGTTTCCCTACGTATAAAATATATCTTTCTTTTGAACCGAATAAATCTGTAGTCGGATCAAAGTGAATTCTATAGGCAGCTCTTGCTGTTAGCAAGTTAAAGTAGTCAAAATACAAATACAGATAGATATTACGACTGTACTTAGTATAATAGAGTAGCCAAAGAAGGGTTTATTTCTTATCACAGGCATTTTGACCTTATAAGTCTTTTTCATTTAAAATAATAAATTATATTTTACATTACAGCTTTTACTTCGAGCTGTTTACGTAATATTAAAAGTGATGAATATCAAATGAATGATACTGTTAATATATCGCTTCTGTTTGTAGTATAGGTTCTTTTAACAGTTTACGCTTGTGCGAAAAAAGATTATCGACAATTATCTTCTATATCGGAAATAGAAAAATGCTTATAATTATAGAATGATGTTGTTATTTTAAGGGTTGTATTCCTCAAAAGCAAAAGAAACACTTATAGGATCACTTCGTTGTCCGTCTGTCTGGCAAGATCTTTTTCTAGGAACACGAGAAGGTCTCAAGTTATTTGCCATCTTTTGAAGCTGTAAAAAAGTTATGCTTCTAAGTCAACGCAATCACAAGATACGGCTATTTAAGCCATATACAACATTTAACATTTTATTTTATTTTATTTTTATTTGACTCTTTATGCACAAAAAAAAATGTACAATGGCGGACTTAATGCCGTAGGCATTTCTACCAGTCTACCTCAGGGTGGTGCAGAAATGAGTAAATAGGTGCACTAGATTTAAGTAGAAAAGAAAAAAGAAACTAGGGAAGATCACAGGAGATCATATATTATGTATATACCTATACATACATACGTACATACACATACATATATACGTGCTAACTTACAAACATACAAATATAAATAAATATAATTTATTACTGTTGTGATGATTCTGCTAGGTTCTGCGAAATGTGGGCTCGTAGAGGTAGAGCGTTCCAGAGGTGGGAGAAGTAGGTGAGTTAAGGGAGCCAATTCAGTTGAATGAAATGCCAATTCAGCTCACGAGTTCGTGACGAAAGGAGGAAACTTGGTCAAATTTACGAAGATTAAAAATAAATCCAATTATTCAAAAGTCGGTCCTATTTACTAAGGAGCTCTGAATTCAGGTCGTAGTAGTATACAACACCAATATTTTGCAAGGAAAGTCAAACTATAGGGTACTTATATACTGATGGTACAGTGGTACCCATTGACCTAGAATCATGAAATTGTTTTTTACGGTTACAATATTATATTTCGCACTTGACAATTGACTGTGACGATTATCGATGGGAGAGTATTTTTAGAACGGCAAAGTTAAGCTTACAACTCTGAAAAAAACGGGTAAAAATCTTCGTAAATTGACTCTATCTACATGGACTACATTGACTCGATCTACATACAAGTTTGTACGGAATCCTCGGTGCGCGAGTCAAACGCACTTGTTTATTCTTTTTTTTATTTTTGTTTTCCAGATGATTTTAATACAAAATTAAAATTAATTGATGCGATCGAAAATAAAAATGAATTTCCAACATAACACAAGCATAAGCTTCTGTCAGTATGTGTACAATCGATGAAGGTATCAAAGGAATCGATTCATACTATTTAAAAAAAAACAGTCAGGACTGTACATCAGAAGTGAAAACATAACTTCACATTGTATTTGCATATACATACACACACACACACACACACATCTGTATATTTATAATTAGGTTAAAAATAAAAAGTAGGTAATAACATATCTAAATGTATACATAGGGTACACTGGGAGTTCTGCGCTCCTGGCCGCTCATAAATGTTTGAATTTCGAATGTTATATTTTTTTAAATATAAGAAACTCGGCTACGTTTTACGAATTTTCGATCAGGTCACGTGTCCTGATCGAAAAGTGTCACGCGAGTTTAACATTTTTTACCCATCCCAAAAAGTGCACACCGCCGCTAAAGAAGTTTTCACTTCAAAAACAGTAGCAATTTTAATCTGATATACATCTCTTTGTTTTACATCTCTAAAACATGTGATTTAATTGTAGTTAGGCAAAACAAGGCACGCTTGGTTTTTATACACATAGAAAGCATTAGCTGCTTGTCAAGTGGTTATCGCTGAGAAAATAGTTTAACGTAAGAAAGCCCAATGAATACATCAACAGCCTGTAAAAGTAGCAGATTGCCATTGATTGAGATGACGCAAAATACGATGTCCAACGCCACAGTATGACTTAATTCTTTCTTTCATTCTTTTATTGGTAGTGCGCACCTGAGAGTTTCCACAACACAATAAAAACGTTAATATTTAGAGTTAGCTTCAGAGTTACCAAATAACTCCAATCTTTATATTTCTACTGTACATTAATTTTCCAGTGCAGTACTGCAATCATTTTTTATTGATATGTTTAACAACCTCGTAAATTGGTGTTGGGTGGCGGCTATTGCACTTTCATAACCATAGCTATCGGCTTATGTTTTGGTTGTTTTTTCGTTGGCGATATCAAACGGCATTAAGTCCGCCTCATGCAATTTATCTATAAATATAAACAAATAAAAAATATTTTTCAATTTTAAACTGTTTGACCACACGACAAAGGTTTCTGAGGTACTTGAGAAAAGACTCTGCTCAATGGTTCAGTTCTTGTCGTCACGGCGAACAGTGTATTGTGAGGTCCCACCGCACAACTATTTTTTTTTTTTTTTCCAGAGCTCACTTTTTATAGAAGAAACGTGTTCGATAATTTCTCGCCTAAGCTTTCTCAAATGTTTATATAATGAGTTAGTATTTAGTTTCAATCAACTGTTTCATATTTTACTTGCTGTAACTCCTGCAGAATGAATGCCTCTGACTGCAACTCTTTGAGTATTGGAGTTTTAATTACTAAATTAATAAATTTTGATTGAACGTATTTTTCTCGGTCAATTTATTACGGTCATAGGTTAGATTATTCTAAGCTATATGGTATTAAGTAAATAAAACAGATCACGTTTATGAGCAGACTATATCGTCCCAGCATCGCCATTTACATACTAGTCCAATCAATCTACGGATGACCAATATTAATTTCTTTTCCGGAATTTTAATGGCGGACCTAACCTAAAAAATTCACGAAAGTCAAAAAAAACTTTTTTTGGGTTTTCACTAATAAAACAAAATTTGAGCTGAAATCTGAAAATGTGAAATTGAAAAGTTGTAGGTATTAAAATTATCTTTCGATTAATATGTTATGAAATATTGATTAGAGCCTTTATACGTGGAGGAAAACCGTAAAAACACGTTTTTCATTTATTTTTAACTTTGTGAAGCTAATAAAAGTGTGTAAAATAGTAATGCTACGTATCGACTATGCCCTCCATTTTTAACTCCATTGCCGACTCTACAGAAGACCACGTTATACTCGTAATAGCGTGGTTGTGACAAAACTAGAGCTCCACTTAAAGGCTATTATAATTTCGTTGTATAAAAATAATAAAAACAAAATATACAGATATACAAGTATTAATTACGTAGCGTTGATTACTTAGTCATTATGTTAAGTGATGTAGGATTTGAAAAGGGTCCTTAGATGTTATCAATCATAGGAGCACTAAGTTACGCGTTGTCGGGGCCTATACATAACTTGTACTACCTACGTCGGCACATGTGATGATTTATTACTTGCTAACTTTTACCCGCGGTTCCGTTCAAGTCATAAAGACGGAGCAAAAATATTCATAGCCCAACTCCGACTCTACGTAAGGTTAGCGTATATCATCGAAGTAGCTTCCGTTCATAACTTTTTAACATAAAGCAGCTTGGTATACAAACGCATATACGTATAAAACTACCTAAAGTAACTTGTTACGAATATATTTAGACTTTTTTGGCTGAACGTATTCTGAACCAAATAACTCATGCAAATACACAAATAAAGTGGTAAACAAATATAAGGTAGTCTATTGTAATTTTTTACCGTAATATACGTTTTCGAGAAAGAGGCCGCCACCGCAGTGCGCTTAACATCCTAATCGATTTGCTCCGCATAAAAATAATCATAAAAGTGTCTAATTAATTCTTTTTCAAGTTGTTATTGTTTACTTATAAAAGAAAAACCAATCAGTACGTTCAGTAAAAGTATTAATATTACCGTTATTAAAGTTACATATAAGAATGGAAGATATGAAGTTAATGTTACTGAAAATACAAAATGAAATAACAAACCAAAAAGAAAATATAAAACAAATGTAAATGAAAGTATGTTTGCATTACAAAAAATATAAATAATCATATCGATCATAAGTTATGATTGAAGAAAAATATTATCAACTAGAAAATAGAGTTCGGGACCAAGAAAAAGGATTAACTTACTTGAAAGACAAAATATAAAACGAATAATAGTGTTTTTTCAGATTAAAGAAAACAAGAAAAAAAATAGCAATTCGAGGACATAGTGATATTTTTTTTAACAACGAAATAAAAGTGTGAGATCGAAATTAGAAATTGTATGAAAACTTGGCAAGAAAGGTTTAAATCCTATACCAAGTGCTGTAACGGTTTCGACCCTTGGAAAAAGATATTGCTAATTAATAACAAAAAGAACTTGGCTAACACTACCTACTATTTAAAAGAGGAATTTTCCTTGAGAGTGCTTGAAAAAATGAAGGAGTTAAAAAAAGAAAATGAAAAATATAAGGCAAAAGGCACAAAAGCTATAATAAAGTATGATAAAATTATAATTAAAAAACAGTGAAATTGAAATTTAAAAAAAGCAAAACAAAACTTGTCACTATCGCCAAATCAAAATACAACCACTTATATAAATACAGCTTCTCAAACACACAAGATAAACAAAACAAATTTTCAACCCTTTTTAGTACCAAGAAGGACCAAGTTCACCACAAATAAGTACAAGGGACTCCAACTCCTCTAATTCTATAGTAGCAAAACAAAGTTACGAATAGCAACGAATATGGCTCCTCTCTCTATAATTATCCCCAGCACCTCCAGAGAAAAAAGGAAATATAAGAAAAATACGTATTTGCACTTACCACACCAGATCACTAAGTACACAAGAAAAATTAATAGAGATGAAAATAAGCGCTCAAAAGCATTAATTATGACATTATACGCTTAGCGTGTAGCGCGTATAATGCTTAAGTGAGGAGACAGGGCACAAACATCTCAGAAGATGATCACCATATTATGTGCCACACAGGACAAACTATTGGTCAGTATGGCGTCGGTTTCTTAATAAGAAAGGTGTTTAGCACAACATTATAAGTTACATTGGACTATCGGAGAGAGTATGCGTTCTAAAATTGAAATTCGATTGTTACGACCTGTCCTCATACAAGTGTATGCCCCAGGAGAGAGAGCCCAAAAAGAAGAATCAATGATCACCGGAAGCTATAGATATGGTTCCAGAAATAAGAGTGGCGAAAGACTTTTCCAATATGCCTTCGAACACAAGATGATGATAATAAATACAATGTTCAAGAAGGGAAAAAACAAGAAATGGACGTGGCTTTCACTAGACAGCAAAACAAAAAATTAAATAGATTTTATTTGAACGAATTTGCCACAAATAGTTACAAACTTTGAAACCATACATACTGCGTTCCTAACGGATCATAAGATTGTAAGAAGCGCTATTGAGTTGAAATCAATAAAAATAAGTAGAAGAAACGTTACATACATTAAAAATCAGTTGAAAACAACTGAAGAGAGTTCTCAATATATATCCAAGATAAAAAGTTGTGAGTCTGACCTGTACGATGACGAGAACTCGAATATCTCTACGTACTACAAGAAACTAGAAAATATAATCAAAGCGTGTATGCAAAATAATAAGGAAAATAAACAATACCGTAAAAATACAAAATTAACAAAAAACACGAAACCTCATGAAACAAAGAAGCCAACTATTACAGAAGCCTGAATAAAGTCCATGCGAAAAGGTACGGTTAACAAAATTATTCAAAGTTACTAACAAAGAAATAAGGAAAAACTACAAAGAACATAGAGAAGCCACATTTACGAAATATTTGAAATCTTCTGGCAGCTTGAAAACGGCTTTAAAAGAACTTAACACAGAAAAGCAATGGTTTCGCTCAGTAAACTCCAGGTCTCTCTAAAACATCAGAGCCGCTCAGACGTCATCAACGCAGCCACAGAATTTTACAAACGTCTTTACAGTACCTCGGACGACTCATACCAAGGGGACACTGTAGCGGTAATTGGCCAATATCAAAATATTGAAATCTCAGAATTCCAGGTACCTCTGTACTTGAACAAGTCATCGAAAAATACTACAAATTTAAAATACATATATATCTAGCTTTTGTTGATTACAAAAAAGTTTTCGATACAATATCGCATCCGTCATAATTAAATTCTTATTTATTTTTATTATTTATTTCTTATTGATAATTATATTCCAGCGGTTCCAAAACTGTGTCAAAAAGGCGCAAAACTACCCAAAAGCAGATGTTAGGTTAAGTAGTTGAGGAAGCCGACGATCATTTAGTAATGTCTTTGTAGATGCTGGAGAGAATCTGATACTAGATCCTCATGGTAAGAAGAAACAATGGTGTACGTACACCATACTCCGAAACGTACGTACGTTTCGGAGTTTTTTGCTGATAAGTCAAGAAGTATCTCAGTGACCACTGATAATCCGTTCCTTGCATTTTGAAATCTGAGGTGTTATGAGCTTTAAAAGTCGCCAAAACGGGAACCGGACAAAAAACCCGTTAAAATACTTAAACTACTGGAAGAAGAACACCTTGATGTATTGACACAGCACTTTAACAATATTTACCAATCTGAAAATCTAACGAATGACTGCCTAAAGTTAACGTTTATTACAGTACCTAAAAAGCAAAACTCTAAACAATGTGGCAAGTACCGTGTGATCAGTCATGTCTTAAAAATATTGTTAAACATAATAAAGAGTAGGATGAGACCTAAATGCGACTAACAACTGGGAGACAGCCAATATAGATTTCGAACAGGCGTCGGCACTCGCGAAGCTCTATTCGCCCTAAACGTTTTTATGTTTAGAAATGCAGGGACATGAAAACCAATATTCTGCTGCGCTTCGTTGATTATGAAAAAGCTTTTGTTCGAGAAACACGAACAACTCTTAGGTCTTTTGGCGGATATTGGTCTCGACTGCAAAGACGTTGGGATCATCCGTAACCTTTATGAGAAGCAAATAGAGTGAATAGGTTTCCCTTGGATAGGCGTGAGTTGGAAGACAAACGCCAATACCATTACACAATAAAAAAAAATTGCTACTATAAGAGTATACAGCTTCAGAACGTGACTTGCAAGTAATATTCGACAGGGTTAATGAGTTGTCTTTTGAAAAAGACGGGCAAAAGTCTTTGAGAATTGATTCCCGAGATGGACGTATACAAGTTTGTTTGCTTACGGAACCCTCGGTGCGGGAGTCAGACTCGCACTTGTCTGGTTTGTTTTTAAAGTATCACAATTACAACGTGTTTACTTTCAGGTCAAGTTACCGTTTGATCAATTTGTATACGATTACATAAATAACTATATTATTAAACGTGAAACAATAACCTGTTCCAACGAAAGTGTATTAAATATGTGCTCTTTAATTCTACTGGTTTTGCTATTTATATATTTTTTTTAATTTACCGAATTCCCTGAACCAAAGATTAATTTTATAATTACCTGATATGTGGAGAGATTATGATTTTTAATGTAAAATTTTGACTCAGGGTGTAACACCGACTTAAATCTGTTCATTCCGAAAGTGCTTGGTAATTCTTAGTAAAATTTTGAGCTATTTATACGTCGGCTTAATAACATTATACATTAAGGGGATAACATTTTCATAAAAGTATATGTGGTAAGTGTTATATACACACTGTACATTTTTAGCTTAATATTTCAATTTAAAATTCATTTGTATCAGTTACTCTTAACCTATTTTTTTTGTAGGAAAGTATTTAATTCGAAAAAATAAATAGTAAATCATATTTTTTGTAGCAAGAAGGTCCTAATCGTGAAGAAAAAAGTATCGTAATCGTAAAGTAAATAAAATATTTTTTTAGTCGTGTGTAAGAAACACAAAGACTCAACGTAAATTTTTACACAGAAGTAAGTAATAGGTCAGAAAAAACGGTTTATATTAAACCTATATTTATTTTTCTTAATAAATATGTTGGTAAATATTACACAATTTTCACAAATTGTGTCAAACAGCTTTTAATTTCGGCAAGTATAAAATTTTCCTAGTTGTAATTTTGTCTTAAAATGAAGTATAAGTGTTTTAATGAAGAATGTAGTTATTTAATTTCTACGTATAATTACCATAATAAGATTTACAGATCAAAATATTTTGTTTCACACACTTACTACAACACTATAGAAGTTTAAATTCGTACTAGCAGCGTCCCGCGGTTTCACCCGCGTAAGTCCCGATCCCGTGAGAATATCGGGATAAAAAGTGGCTTATGCGTTAATCCAGGTCTCCAGCTATCTACGTATCAAGTTTCATCGCAATCGGGTCAGTGGTTTTTGCGTGAAAGAGTAACAAACATCCATCCATCCATCCATCCATCCAAACTTTACCACTTAGTAAGACATTTTAAAAAGCCATTCGTTAGTGCATGACTCTCGTTTCTTTAATAAACTCAAAACTTCGGAAATTCTAATCGCATAGATAAATATAATATTATGTATGTATGTACATGGTTCGAATGAGAATTTTGTGAAATACATAAAACAGTTGGATGTTTCCCATGGACATGAAGTTAAAACAAAAGCGAATTGCCGCAGTGAATGATGAGGTTGCAACCGTGCTCATTCACTGTTTTATCCCAAAAGTGTTTTCATGGACTCAACAGAGAGGAAAAAGTATATATCATGTGTATGTATATACATGCATATTGAATAATATTGAAAAAAAAATGTATGAGGATAAACCTTCTCAGTAATTTGATTAACATTAACTACACCAATCACACAATAAGATATATTCACCATTTCAAAGTAATCGTGTTTACATGCAACGGCGATTACTTACTATATATATTAGGAATACCGTAAAATTGTTTGCTACACTAGTTGTATGAAAAACAGGATCTTATTCTCAGCCCAGGTCCGTTCCAATACCGAAATATATATATATAATAGAAGATTTGTAGAACTTTTTTTTTAAGATGCAAATGTTCTCGAAGTGTAAAGTCTACTTTTTGAAACCTTAGTGTATAAAAAGTTAAGTCGCACAGCAACCCTCAGTTCAGTGTTTAACAAATTTTGTTAGTTCTCCCTACGAGGATAGTCCAGCTGATCTGCATAAGTAAGTGTCGTAGCCACATCAAAAACTCTTATTTATGTTATTAAAAATAGGGACAAACTATAATAGCTGATAACACAGTTCACTATTTAATAAAAATAAGTTAATAGACATTATTTTGACTAGTTATACCGGTAACGCAATTGTATTGGTCAATTGATAAATATGAATGAATAGTGGGGTTATAAAAGGGTAGGAATAAGTTCGGAACGGGAACTTGAGTGCGAACAGTGGTATGAACAACGTGGCAGTTACTGTTAGTTAGTGATTTTCATATTTTATATCAGTGGTTGTGAGGCTGTTTCTTACATAAGTATAAATAAAACCGATAATCTTACATATTTAGTAAAAGTGATAAACATATGCTATCATCTTCTGAATCTGGATCTTCTGGATTTAGATTTACACGTAATTAGTAAGTCTCACAGCTTTTTTCTGAACTACCTACGTATATATGAAAAGCCAGGGACCTAACACAACTATTTATTTTGAATTACAATCTTGAACGGAAATTTGTAATGCAGCATTTACACCATCGGCAATGATTGACCACCAGAGAATGGGTCATGATTGTCATAATAATTGCGCGGCTGCTTACACAATCGTCTCTCTAACATTATTGTATTGTCATTTGTCCGGGATAAACGTTGGAACAGTAGTGAGAACAAAAAAAAGTAAAGTATAAGAACTGAGTGATTGGTGATCGTGTAGATACGCGCACGATCATGTCCAAAAAACCGACACAGCGGCTATTACTCTCGGTCATCACCGATCATGGGCATGGCGATTTTGGTTTTTTACACGATATGTCTATTCGTTCAGCATGGCCGATGGTGTGTAAGTCCCATAATACATATATTTTATCTCTCAAGCCTCTGTTCAAATCACAGCTTTTTGTTTTAAATGTTGTGATCAAAATTAAAATAGTTTTGTTGTAAAGAGTCCGCAATCTACGAGAATTCAAGAGTATCTCTGTCTGCTAATATGCCATGCCAGCGCAAGATTGCATATTGTGGGGTAGAACCCACAATATGCAATATTTCGATGGCAGGAAGTGAAACTTCGAAGCTCGTTTCGCCTCTACGCGAGGGCGTTTTGCAGCAAAATGAGTTCACTCGGAATTGAAAGTTTGGTTTGCCATCGTCCAATTCCCTGATTATTGACTGATACCGTTACCGAACTTAATGAATGGAGGATAATTTTTGTTTAATATATAAGTTGTTTTTCAGAATTTCATCGATTTTTCTAATAGTTAGCTCTGTAAGCGGAATTTTAAATAATTTTGTGAGATCTTTTTTGAGCATCCCTCTTAAAAGGCTGATTTGTGATTCTTTACGCTTTTATTTTACTACGTGTGCGTGTGCATTGTACAGTAAAAAGAGTATGCGCATCTGTTATAAGTTTTGGACTGACTCGAAAAACAATATCCTGTTTTATAGCTATACATATAAACAAATCTAAAATCATCATTATAAAGTTACCATTGACCAATTCCGTACAATGACCGAACAGCCACATTTAAAGATTTACAAGTAACAAAAAAATAAAGTACATAAACTAGTTCGGTATTGCGTTACGTTGGTAAAACCCTTGTAAAATGCACGGAGCCCGCAGCTAAGCCGTTAATCCTGGCGGTTAGCTCACCACGACGATACGACACGACACAGTATACTACATAATTGATTTTACACAACGTTGTAAGTGCTAACAAAGTGCTGACGCGTTCTTTAGTTACAAGTACACTAACATCATTTCTGAACTTTCTTCACTAATATGTGTAGTGTGACCGTTTGATTGCTCTACTAAAATAAAGTTTGTCTCTGCTAAATATAAAATGAGTACATAATTTTCAGGTGAAGACGATCTATAAGTACCAAAATCAGGAATCAACATTATCAATTTAACATAATATCTTTATAGTTCCAATGGTAAACTTTTCAGTCAGTAGATGTGTGAGTTGCAAAGTGGAATTGGTAGGTACTGAAATGAAGTGCAAAATTTAGCTATTTGGAATTAATGTTGTAAACTCAAAGATTATTAGGCATCAATTTTTGTTTACCTCATTTTGTGCATATTCGTCCCATTCTGAGATAAGGATGATAGATTACGTTTTAAATGACAAGAATATTTAAAAAATAAATTATTTTTATTAAAAAAAATTAAAGCGAATTAGAATGTATATATTTAGTAAGTAGGTAGATACTTGGAGGTAGTATCTATCTACTACCTACTTGGCTTGGCTGGCACCGACTTCAAATAGGTGAGCGGGTAGCGCCTATGATACTTATATTAATTTATTTTTCGCTTTTGAGTGCCTACTTGTGGTTTTGAAGTCGGTTTAATTTTTTTTATAAAAATAATTTATTTTCCTCTTTAATTTTTCCTTTCCTCCTGACTCCATCATCAGATCGGCTCAATAGTACCGGATTATTGCATTGTTACTAAACTTACATAAGTATGCAAAATTTCAGCTCAATCGGAAACCAGGAAGTAAGTCAAAGTTGACTTCTAAGATTTTATTACATTGTTAGTTAGTTAGTTTTTCCTCGATTTCCTTAAGATTCCATCATCAGATCCTGACTTGATGATAATGGGACCACCTCGGGAGTATACCCTTTCGAACTAAAAAAGATTTTTTTTAATCGGTTCACAATTGGCGAAATTATCGATGAACATACACAAAAAAAAAATACATACAGACGAACATAGAACCTCCTCCTTTTTGGAAGTCGGTTAATAATAATAAAATTGAACACAATTTTTGTTATTTACAATTTTTAATTGAATATACAACTTACACATTAAAACTAATTCGAAAAATAAATTATAAAAATATATATACGGGCTATTTACATGCATGCATCATAAAATACCTCCGCATCGTCGCCTACTGGCAGTGTTCCCAGAAGGCTGGCAGCATTGCCACGTTGAATGGCAATGCTAATTCTCTGTGCAAGAAAAAGGCCCGCCTTCTGGTCACGAGAAGTGTCAATCAGTCGCTTGGCTAATTCCTTATAAACTGAACGAGCACTTGGACCCCGTGATCCTAGCGTTTCAACCCCAAACGGCTCAAAAACATAGTTACCAATTAAATTATTGTATTTACGCCGTTTGAGGCTTTCTGCTGATGCAGCAGCAGCGCCAGCACAACCAGCTGTACTTGGAAGATGTGTGGCCCGAGGGTATCAACGCAGGTTGCGTCCCATACCAAAGGACTACCCATCTTCCATGGCAGTAACGACATACCATCTGGTCTCTTCCCATTGTCTCGTACCAGACCATTGGGTTCACGTACGGCTGGCACGCCGGCGGTAACAAGAGCACGACGGATTATGTCGTTAAGATTGGCATGTCGAGATATACGGCCTGCGCTTCTGCTACAAGAAAGGCCATGATGTCCGAGACTATCGACAGCTTCTCCACAGTGACAAAGATGCGGAGAAACACAAGGAGCTCCTAAACGAAAGCAAGTGGCAAGGCGGAATTTGTTATCGTCCAACGAGGTGCCTATGTTGGGCAATGGAAGTGCCTGAATCCATAGGCCATTCTCCCACAGCCAACAAACGAGCGCGCTTTGCGACATTGGATGTGGTGTCAATTAAAAAATTCCTTCTTAAAGTGCATAACGGCTACCTCTGAGAGAATGGATTAACAGGTAGAAGATTGTTGCGACAAGCTATCTGCCAAGCATTTATGGCATCAGTCTTGCAGGACAGTTCAGAATTAACCAGTGTGTTTGTTAGAATTTTCATGGTAAACTCTTCTGTGCAATGGACGGAAGACAAAAATGGTGGAAGGCTGAGTGACATCTGAAATTTTACGAACACCAAGACCCTCGGTCGACCTCGGTCATTCAAAGCCACATTTAAAATTTTGCTAAGGGTGTTTTATTAATTTTGTAAATTTTTTCTAAAAGTGTTAAATGTTTCCAAAGTTGCGATGATCGCAGGGCATGAGTAAATTTGGGTACAAAAAGACAAAAACGGAGTATAGTAAAAGCCGAATGGACGGAGTCCTTCTTTTTTTCTTAGACCTTAGTTTGCATTTCATTTCACTAAAGCACCATAATCCATTAAATATAAATGTTTAAAATACATATACGTAAATCTACAAACAGACAAAGTAACCCTGGTTTTTAATTAACCTAACTTTATATTGTGGGGAAGTTTAATTAACGCAATAAATAACCCGATAACTATCTGTTATACAGATTTAAATGATACTAGGTATTTTAGGATTAGGGGTAAAACAACACCGCGTTACACTCGTCGCCTCCATAAATCATTGTGTTTACGCAAACCTAAGTAAAATAAACATAGTCGAAACTAATTAGTGTAGAAAATTCACGTGGGACCAAACAGGGTAATATGGGCGAAGCACAGTTTGATGTTGCGCTCACAAAATTAGGGAAGTTTAGGGCCAAAGTCGCCTCCGTCCGGAACAAGTTAATTTAAACTGCCCGAGTAATTTGCACAGAACCGTGACACTAATTCAATTAGTTACAAGGTATGCAAACAACACGTGCCCAACACAATTGTCTTATAGTTTTACCTACATATTAACGGTTAATGTATAAAAAAGTCAGCGAAAGTCCAATTTCGAAATCGACGTCAACCCTATTTAAGCAGCCCTACTACTCGGCATGGGTCTTCTCTTATGTGTAAGCGGGTTATGCGTTTACGCTGGTTAAGTACGGATGGGCTGACTTTAGAAACCTTTGAGAACATTATGTAGAACTCTCAAGTATGCTTGCATCGCCAGACAAGGATTTAACATTCTGTAACTAAAGTGCTAATAGTAAACGTTTACAAGTTAATACTAAATTTCATGGATGGCAAAATTACAAAAAAAAAAAAACTCAAAAATGGTAAAGTAGGACGCAGTACCGATTGCAGAAAGTCTCAAACGTAGCTAACGAATGCTTCCAAGATGAAATAAAAAACAAACTTTACAAGAATTTTATCAATATTTTTGAAGACAATATGTTAAAACCATGGCTGAGTGTACTTTAAATTAGGCAGCGTGCGGTTCAAGGTTCCTTTCAACCACACGATACGAACATTTCTAGTTTTAATGTATGACGATGAATCTCAAACCAAACCGGTATGCAGATAGTACGAGTAGAATACATAATAATGGAAAGTCTAATTCTCTCTGATGACTATGCTGGTTTCGATTCCGTTTGTGACTTAAAAAATTTAGGCATTCCTTAGCGCTCGTCTTAGTTCAGAGTGAAAAGGCTTAAGTTAATGCTAAGGTTGAGCATACTGACCTATTTGGATGCCATCTTTACGTAGTCTTATAGGAATCTTACCTGTTTGCTATATAGAAGACTAGCACATCAACCTCGTTACTACGCCAACTACCATTGCGTGATCCTGTTTGTATTAAACTTTCCGGATAATATTGTATCTATTGATATAGTTTCATCAGTGCAATTTACTTGAATGTTTGAAAAGTTCTCCCTGAAGCGTGCATACAGGTATCGGCTAACGAAAGTTTAACTATGGAAAGCAATTTAAAATATTCATATTCAAAACTCCAGCTGCCTTATTATAAACTAAGTAACGAAAGTGCTAGATTTAAAATATCTAATTTGAAAATAGTTGGTCCAAGTTTTGTAATAAGACGATTAAAGTTATGAATATTAACTAAAGTTATGAATGGTAAAATAATTATTAACTTATACGTAGTAATAACTTTTATGAACTTTTCTAGTCCGTTTTTTGTCATTACGTATCGAGAATATTCAACGTTTTACTACACAAAATGTGTTTAACTTACCACAACTGTCATATTTCTTTGTTCTAAAATCCAGAGTTTCAAGACGAAAAAACGTTTTTCCCTTTACTTTTGCTGTGAGACTTTGCTTCTTGCCAAACTCTAGGTTATTGGAAACTATCCTACAGGTTTTGATTTACCTGCAAAGTGTTATATTATAAGTCCTGTTAAAATATAAGTCTTAAAAGGCCTTTTGATTGCTTTTACTTAAAAGCTTTATTTTTTTATACTTCAAGGGATCGCAGGCATAAGTATTTGACGTTAATTTTAACTTACTTGAATGATAGACATACAGACGGGCCACGAAGTCTCCCTAGAAGAATTCCTTTATAGAGTCCATAAATAAAAAAATAAATAAAGAATAAGAATTCCTTTTTCCTTAAAGGAACGGAACCCTAAAAATAGTAAGTCATTTTTTTAGTTTAATGTGAATAATATCAGGAATCACATACACCAGCATTAGCATTACTATTTATTTTCGGAAGCGTTTACCTGAATTCCGATATGATTAGAACCTTAATTTAAAAGTGTCTTTGTCATAAAATACTTGCTAGCCCAAAATAATAAAAGTTGTACGATATCACAATTAACAATTTACTTTGATAAATACAGCGAAAATTGGACTTGAAAAAAATATAATCCATTTTCTCTTTTACAAGAAGCATATAAAAATAAATGTGTATTCATTATTTTCCAATTCTACAAGTTAAAATATTCATGAACCGGTTCAATGTGGCCCGTGTAAGCGTTTGAGAGTTAATATTCTTCTGTAGAAGGAGACGGGAAAAGCCCCCTTATACCACAAAGGGATTTGGAAGGTTAACCCACTTTCTGCTGTAGGTAAGTTTAATTTAGTTACGTTGTTGGTCGTTTGTACCTTTGTCAAATTATATATCTAAGTAATTTGTTTGCTGCTTTCTTGTTTATGAACCGTGTTATACATGTTCTTGACTGTGATGTCCGAAATGAGCTGCAGGTTTTACTTTTGAAAGGAGGTTGAAGTTATTTTTATGCTTGTTATAATTGATGATTATTTTAAGGCTTAGGTGTATTTTGTTTGATTGAAGTAAAGAAATGTTACATCTCAAAATGTTACAGAATCCCTAAGAAACCAATTGCAAAAAAAATAAGATTTAACTTCCTTAACTACAACATGTAAAAGATTTGATTTCTTCGAGTATGTTATTGCCATGTCTCTGAAGTGTTACAGTGTATAAACAATTTGCTATAAGTTAAAATGTAAAAGTCAGTAAGTTATTATCGCAAAAAGGAGGGGTGTTTTAAGTTTAAGCAGCCAGAATTTTAGAGCGTCAAGCGTAAATAACCGCAGACGAAATCTATCTGACAATATTAATAAGTTGATTTAATATGTTTATACAAGGTGCATGAAGTGATAGAAATTAATAATTTAAAAAAATAATAAACTGTTTTTGAATATCATTAAAAATCAGTTTTTGTCATTCTTTGTTTTTTTCGGAGAGTCTTCACTTATAAATTTATGTGTAATTGAAAAATTATTTCGTTTTATCATAAGAAAATCGATATCCAACATATTTTTACTCAAAACAGTAATAGTGAAATCCTTAATTAAAAATTGAAATCAAAGCGATGTTTGTTGAACACGTTCAATTGTTTCAACAATAAATTATAAAGTTTCAGAATGTGTTCAGCTAATTTGATAGCCTAATTGGTCGAGTTTTCCATTAATTTACAATTCAAACTTCGTTAACGTACTTAATTATATTGAACTTGTATACCTACATAGTCTGAAGTGAAGCAATTGGTAAAGGTTAGAAGGAGGTTTGATTTAGGTATCCGTAAAAGTAAGTACGTAAACCTACTTTTAATTTTGAAAATAAAAACAGTTTCATGAATAATTTTTAAGTATTGAAAATTAATCAGCATGATAATTCAATTTTTATCAACTGTATTGGTAAAAAGCATCCGACGCGCTGGATCATAAGTGGTACGGTACTTTGCAAGTAATGTCTATAAATATTTGCAAAACCAGTCCGACCACTTGCGGTTCAATTGTCTCTCTCTTACAAAACAGTGCTGACTCTGCTCACTAGAAAGAAACCTTACGGTGCTGGTAGTGTCAAAAAGCACTATCCTAAATTTTCTTCCTGGTTAGGTAGGTGTCTACAACCGTGTTGATTGGGTTTTCTCTTATAAAGTGTAAGTATGAAGATGACAATCTATAACTTCACATGTTCAGCCATATATATGTCGTTAACATATACTTCAGGGACAACATTCAGCAAAAAAAGAGTTTTTCATTAATTTAATTTTGAAACTTTGTGACCTTACTTAGAATTTGTACACCTACATAATCTACTCTCTGAAGTTAAGAACTTGGTAAGAGGTTTGAAGGAGGTTTGATTAAGGTATCAAAGTAAAAGTAAGTACTCCCGTAGGCTTCGCAATTAGTACGTGGTAAGAAGAGAGCACGAAGAGTTGGTTAAATGTAGAAAGTGAGCTATATTTATATGTAAAGGAAAAGTCATTATATTCTGGTATTCTATATAAAAACACCTTGAAACAATTCTGGACATGAAAGGCATAAGGTCGGATCTGCGAACTCGCAGGTTTTCAGGAGAGCGAAAATAAAATTGACAAACATTTTTTGACAATATTTATTAAATTACGTTATATTGCAACAGTTTTGTTTTAATTACCTGTGGTAAACCATCAGTGCTTTATACTGTTCAATAAATACACTTCAGTAAACGTTAATTTTAATGGTTATTATTGTTTTATCTGTTTTATTGCTTATATCCGACCTTATGGCTTGAATAATTATAGTTTACGAAAAACTCTGGGCACGTTATGTGTACATCCGACTTTGTGCTTGCAATTTTTTTGGCTAAACTGTAATTTAATATAAAAATGTAGCATTATGATTTTAACTTTTAAACGATGGTAAAGGACTCATGTGGTATTCTCCGCAACTTCTAAATCAATTTCATGACAAGAAAATGTAACACTATCAAATTTACTTCGAGACAGTATTCAATGTGGTTTAGAGCGAGCGTGAGCGTTCATGCTGCTACTGACTCTTTTGTTTTGTTGAATATAATTTCTTTGAAGATTAGTGTCTGTATTTATTAATCAAAAAACTCAATGGTCCCCAATGGTTTCACGTTCTTTAACACCAGTTCTAAGCACATCAAAATCTGCCATTATACTGTCTACACGGTGTCTCAATATAATTCAATCAATGATAAGCTAAAGGTTTTTGATACACAACTTACTTTTAATATAGAGCAATCATCAATTTGGACACATACATACACGTATAATCAATTTATCATAACTAAACCGCCGTGACCACTATAACTACCAATCAGTATACAGAAATAATTTCCCCGTATCGAGGACACATCGTAATCTATATTAATAGACATACACCTACTACCTTGATAGTTATTGAATAAATCAACGACCTTCGTAGTCTCGCTAATATTGTTACCAATCTTGCTCGTTCGCATCGCGTCTAGTTTCTTCTATTGCGGTTCATCATAAAACTTGTATGTGTACTTGAAGTCAGTCAAGAACTCTTGCTGGCATGGATTTTAATTTGAATAGTCTTTGTAGCGCTGCAAAAACTCCCTTTCCAAACAATTACTTTCATCCTGGTAGAAAAACAGTTTTATCCCAAAAAAGTACATATATGATAATAAAGCGCTTTCTAAAGAAGTTTTTTGAATCCGACTCACAACAGCTAAAAATTTGAGAACCTGTGTACCGCCAAAGTCTGTCTAAGCTCCAGATATAAACAACACGTGATTCAATAAGTACCGATACCAAATACTAAAACAAAGTGCTTTTATAAAATTATTTTTTATTCATCAACGTACTCACTCTCCTTTAACTGCGAAACAGTCCTTCCAACGTTGTTCTCACTTTTCTATTCCATGTGTGTAGAAAGATTATTGCTGATCTTTTGTTTCAATAAGCTTTTGTTGCTGCGATTATCGACTCTGCTGACTGCCGATTGGATTCCGGAGTAAATGGTGAATCCATGTTTCATCCATTGTCACATGCCGACGTAAAAATCCTTTTTATTTCTGTTGCAACAGTATCAAACAGCGCTCTGAATCATTGAAACGTTGTTGCTTTTGATCAATTGTTAGCAAACAGCACTCGCTTGGAAAAAAGCTTTGTCATTGCCAAATTTTGATGTAAAATAGTGAAAACAGTCCCAGTTGAAATCTTCACTATCTCAGCTATCTCACGCACTTTTACCTTTCGATCTTCCTTCACGATTTTCAGGACATGGTTGATGTTTTGTTAAGTCACTGCTTCATTTGGACGACCAGAGCGTTTAGCATCATTTGTGTCTATGCAACTGCGTTCGAAATCGGCATACCACCGACAAATGGTTGGTTTAGACGGAGTAAGTTCCGGATAACATTTTATAAGCCACTGCTATGCTTGAACGGTATTTTTTCTCATTAAAAACAATGTTTTATCAACACACAAGACTCGTTTTTTTCCATTGTTTTTGGAATTACAAAAGTAGCGACACATAAATATGTGTAATTTCATATTTTATTGTGCGATTTTCAAAAAAAATTTTTACATAATACATCATTTTATGACCAGTACTTTCTAAAAATCAAAAAAAAATTATATATATGCACCATCTCCAAATTAGTCTCGGGACTTATTGAACAATCTAGTAACTTGGTAATAACCTAGCCTAGTTAGCCTCACGTAACATACGCAACGTAGAGAGTGAATCTATTGGTACCTACCAGACTCTTTCCCAGGGCCTATGTTGACTGACTCGGAACAATTGACTCAGCTTAGAAATGGAGCTCAGAATAATTATTACACGTAAACAGATATGTAATCGAACGCCAAAGGACAAGAAACGCGGTCAAACAACACTACATTATTTTAAGATTTATTTTAAAGCATTTTTTAAAGATTACTGAAGAGCCTAAAGTATCTCAAGTCAAATATTTCCACAAATTAGTTTACCTGAGTAAGACAGTAATGGTTCCACGTAAATATTTTAGACTACTCAAACATGCTTGAGAAGAGTCTTAAATGTTAACTTATTTAAAGAGACTTGTTCGTTTTATGTTTTCGAGGAGAAAAGATACGCAAACTTTTTGCGTGAGTTTGTCATTTTTCGGTCGATGCAAAATGCGTAGTGTTTTTATTTTTAAGACACTTGTCAACTGTGAGCTTTAATATTGATACCTTCGGTATCCTGTTCAGAAAGGCGCTTAATATAAATAAAAATATAATAAAATATGCTCGGGAAGATAAAAGTCTGGCTGGTTTTTATCTTCAAAACAAATAATTACGAAATTAGAGTAAACAAAAAGTATTACACCTTTAAACTATAGAATTACTACTTACATGGCAATCGTTTTGTTTCATTACTTATTGATTAAAGAATATGAATTTTAATACGTGTAAGTGCTTAATACCACTAACTAAATACTTTATGTAGTGAGCACGTGACCAATAATGATGTATTTCAAGGAAATACGCAAACATTAAATAATTTCCTTTTTCTAAAAGGACAGCTAATAATTTTTATTTTAGTTCTAATTTAACATAGCGCTAGCGAACTTTTACGTATACACAAACATATTGTTAATGGGATCTCATTTCTTTTTGTAGGTACATTAACGGAAACGTCATCAATCATACGCAATCGTTACTTAATGACATATTCACCATAACATATACCTATCCATATCCACTGTTTACCTACCTATCTCTTTACGCAGTGTAAGCAACAAAAAATTATATGAACTGAAATTGCGTTTTGTTTGAGTTTTGCTTTACTAGCTAAACAGTAATTGTATTCAAAATTTTAAGCTTGTGTGTCTGCTAGAAGTATCTTAGAATTTTGATGATCTGTTAGTAAATGAGTCAGTGACAAAATTAGGATACTTCTTACACTACAAGTTCAAATTGAATGTAATTTAAGAATATACCCAGTTATATTATACCCTCGCACTGAAAGTTTAGGCCCCCAGCTTTATCCACAACGAAGTCACAGGGTTTCCAAAATATCCTGAATTGTTTCGAGAAAAGATGGTATGGCTGT
This sequence comes from Euplagia quadripunctaria, assembly GCA_963859945.1. NCBI lineage: Eukaryota > Metazoa > Arthropoda > Insecta > Lepidoptera > Erebidae > Euplagia > Euplagia quadripunctaria. The sequence goes on along the minus strand of OY982566.1, from coordinate 11,422,889 downwards.
GCCTGTTTTCTTTTTACTCGACTTGATGGGGGCACTGCCGTGCCCTCAGATATATGTACAAATAAAAAATTCACCTGCATATACATCTCACTGATATTATAAAGTCGAATGTTGCTGAGGAAGGATGGATGGGTTTATGTGTGTTACTCTTTTACGCAAAAACGGCTGAACTAATGGAATAGCACATAGGCTACTTTTAATCCCGGAAAAATGTATGATGTATATATTTGTTTGTTGTATAAATGTATTTCCACGCAAACGAAGTCGCGGTAAATAGCTAGTACTTATATTAAGTAGAAACACAGATACGTTAATGTCTTGTTTTCGAAAAACCCTTAATTGGAAAATGTTGTTATAAGTTAACTAGCATTGATTAATTATGACGAAGCGATTACATAAATATGCGAATGTATTTAAACCTTATACTGGTGGTTTAATTACTCAAACAATATCAACAACAAGAAACAAATGAGTTTTAAAAGCTTTTAAAACATTTTGACTGAAATAATTGTCAATAATGTCTTTACAAAATAAATGACGGATACTAATTGCAGTAATTTTAACTAAAATTAACTACTTTTGAACCGGACCCTACTCCTTAGGCACGTGAGGTACACATGTTTTAAGCCCGTTTATTATCTTTAAATGTAAGTTTGTTTTACTATAATTGCTGTGTGACTTAGGTGTCTACGATTAAAAAGAAAATCTTCTCTCTTTCTTTCTAATTTAAAGGCACACGGACAATTATTAACTATCTAATAGCTATTTATTGATTGACTTTGATCTAGTGGTTAGTGACCCTGACTGCTAAGCCAGAGTGTGTGATGAGCATGATCATGTGTTCTGTATTGATGTAATTTGTCTATAATATGACGTATGTATTGAAAAATATATACGTATGTTTATCAGCAGTCTGGTTACCGTAGTACAGGCTCTGCCTAATTTGGGATCTGACCACGGTATGTGAAATGTGTGAAGTTATTATTATTGTTATGTATGTAGGTATACGACTAGTCTGTTGGTCTAGTGGTTAGTGACCCTGACTGCTATGCCATAGGTCGTGGGTTCGATTCCCACCCGAGTCTGGGTGTTCTTTGTGTCCATTGTGTGTATGTTTGTAAAGTCCCCCGCGACACAGGAGTAATTCCTAATGCGGGAGTTGCCTTTTTAAAGAAAAAGAAAAAAAATATATATATCTCAGCCGCTTTCAGATTAGGTATAACAACATCACTTACTAATTATTTTCTTTACGGTTCTGTAATTTGTATTAGTAGAGTCGAGTTTAAAATGTATGTAACCATATCAGGATACATATTAAAAGAATTAAGTTGGGTTTGGCCCTTACCGATTTGGCTTAGCTACAGAAATAAATATACGCGATGAACTTAGTATCTTTGCTTTGGTATTATGTTGGTCGTGAAACAAGAACGCTTTCGTTATTTCAATCAATCATCAAATATATAACAAATGTTAAATAGATATAAATTGACTTTTAAAACTGAGGAACTTATTGATAGATAAGATTGACGAAGTATCTTCCTCAATACAATGAATATCTAAATTACTCTGATAAAATCTAATCTCGGTTCACAAGATGTCACTTAATTCAATACGAAGGCATATGATAATTAAATTTGAAACAAAACAATACTTTGGGACTTTCCTACTGAAACATTAATGCAATCTCCTAGATCTAAATTAATATAATTATTATATACAATAAAACACTATGGATTAACATTATGGAAAAAATTAAGTTACTTAAGAATTTAAATTAATGATTCTGTTTTTATTTTAAACACCACAATAATGACTGGACAAGACATAGCCTAACTTTACGTCCCACTTTTTCTAGAATTATGTTAGTTGAACACTACTAAACTTATCTCGACTTATCGGTTTATCATTTTGAAAATTTCCTGATTGCGTCAGAGCGATCCACACCTGAATATGAGCAAATAAATATAATATATAGCGCCATTGCTTACCATTGGGTGCACGAAACCTTCATTAAATGATGGTTTATAGGCTACCCTTAAGGCTTATTTATCATACTCAGGGTAGAAATCCGACTCACAAATCCTGGTCTAACTTTATGGAAACTTACAGCCAAGATTGAAATCGATTCTGCGTTTACCGGGAAAAAGGGTCCCGCGGGAAATTAAAAATAATCATTGAAGTATAGCTAGCTACACTTAGTATAACTTTCGTTAAAACATTTTAAGAAATTAAAGGTATTGCCTTTGGGGCAGTGTAAGTTTTTAAGCTTTCACAACTTGTAACATTAATAATCAAACATAATTATTTATGTTTGATAAGGTCCATTTGTGACCATAAACTGGTAATTTGAATGACACATAGATCATTGCTTTTCTTAATTAAGTAGAACTCCCATCCCCTCCTGATAACCCTATGCCAAAACAATATAAACACTGCGTTAAATCTAAGATAAGTTTTTATTCTTAATTAAATCCAAACTCATACAATAAAATGTTTAAAGTACTTTACTTATTTCCTCTTGTCTGCAATTTTTTCGTGTCGTAATATGTGGATTTGAACGAACGCCTTTTGAAGGAGAATGGGAATCTCGTGTTTGACTTGAGACACGTCTAGGTGTGTATACCCCGTGAGTTTCTTCGCATTAGTGTTAATGAGTTTTTAATTACCTACCATCCGTGTAACAGTCATACTTGAACCTACTGGCTGGTTGCACGTGACGGTGATGATCAGACCTTTTGTTTGCGACATGACATGTGTTGCCAATCTTGGTCTATCACATTTTTCTAGCACGGAAGACTGTACATGCGTTACTTCCGCATCCATCAAGACCCTTAAACTTTTAAGAAATTATACATTTCAGTCGTTTGGGGTCTAGACTAGATTCATGAGTTCCAAGGGGTCGATAATTTTACAGAAAATACGTTTAGTCGTGAACCTGTTCTTTTTAAAAGCATTTAACTTGAATGGTGTTGTTAGTATCAAAATATTCTAATATATTTTATTGATTATAAGTAACACAAAAGAATGCATCACGTAGGCATACCAAAATTCAAGTGATAACCAAAAACAGGGACTTTAAGGACACTTTAGTGCGTTAAAATGAGGTTTGGATAAGGTATAGGTCGTATAACTTTATTACATTATGAATGTCGCCTACAGAATACAATTATTGAGACAAAGAAAACATTAAATGACCAAATGTTAGACTAAGTAGAATCGATTTCGTATTAAGGAGGCCTGTGCTACTAAACTATTCAATAAAAGACGTTGTTTATCTCCTATCTCATTACGAGTTCCGCAAATTCTATTGACGAGCACAATCTTCTTAGAAACAAACCAATATTGTAATCATTTTTTTCTCTTCTTTGACGTTGACTGTATCGATACCTATGAATAGTTTTCCTGTTGCGTGAATAGTATCGTTCATATTTTTGAAAATCACGCTTCCGATTTCAAATTTTTGGAAAGAAGTTCCTTATGGGGCGTTGCGGAGGGGTACCCTAGCCGGCAAAAAAACGTCCGTAACGTAAGATTTTTATGTATAGTCTATGTATGATGGCTATACAGTGTCTAATGTATAGTCTACGTGAGGACTGTTATTATTATTATTATATATTTTTATAAATCATTGTAAACAAAATAAAGGTGTTAAAATAATTTTGTAAAGCAATTTTTCTGATTTTTATCGATAGAAAAATCATAATAAAAAATGTATACCTGAATAATTATTTTCTTTATACCTCGAATAGAACTTGAAATTAATATTTTTATAATAAGGAACTTCGTTCCTATCTGGTGTTCCACGACACCACATAGTTTTTTAAATAAAAAAGTACAAAGTTATTTATTTTGATTTCAGTCTCGCATAAACTAGAAAAATATTTACTTGAAATTTAAATGTCTTAAGTCAGTCAACTGGAAACATTTTTTTTTTAAAGTATTTACTTGCGAATGTTCAAAGTGCACTTAGTTATAATCAAAGAAAATCACAAAAATGCTAGGTAGTTTTGTTCATACCACTAAAAGGCCACTATGAATTTTTAATGGCAACCATTTTGCCACGACGAACGAATCGTATTATTGTCCTCGGGTCACGCGGGTCTCTTAATGTGACCGGAGAAGAGTGTCCATTAATAAATAAAAATCCAATGTACCAGCAAGCTATTGTATTGCTAGACATCCAGTTATATGTTAGCACTATTTTCTTACTGTAGTTCTTTGTTCTTTTGTATAAAATTAAATATTGTCATTGGTTTTAAAATAAAAAAAAAATGCACCATCGTACAAGATTTTTTAATGCCATAAGCCAAAAAACACGTTTCTAGTAGGGAAGCCATTTTTATTTTTTTATTTATTTTTATTATTTGTTGGTATAGCGGCAACAGAAATTCACATTATGTGAAATATTTTCAACTTTCAACTGTCTATCTATTACGGATCATGACAGCCCGCTGACAGATAGACGGACGGACGAATGGACAGTGGAGGCTTAGTATTAGGGTCCGTTTGATTACCCTTCGGGTACGGAACCCTAATAAGTATTTACCGGCAAGTAAAAGGAATTACATAGTATTTATATTTAAAGAGAACCTCACATGTGGGACTTTAATGAAATTGTCTTAGTCATTTGGTGTATTTTAGCCAAATAAGGAATAAGTAATAATAAGTAGTAACTGAAATATTTACATAGCTTTTTAGCTAGTTCACCTTAATAAAACAAAAATATATCAATGCATGCTCCTAGATGATTCTAATAAGTGCGTTGGCCATACTTTGCAATAGAAACGTAATTATTTAGAAAAAAACACCGGACAAGTGCGAGTCGGACTCGCGTATCGAGGGTTCCTTACCAACCTGTGTGTAGATAGTCCGTCCATCTTGAGAATCTATTCTCTAAGATTCTTAAGTCATGTCATGTGAAACTTATTTTGGCCGTTCTAAAAATACTCCGTTCTCATAGATCGATGTATGTCATAGTCAATGTTACAAGCGCAAAATTTAGGTTTGTATTTAATCACGTTATCACATTAACGTCTTTTGAATTTTGTCTTTTACTTATGCTGTGAGGCCTGGAAAGTATCTTATAAGTTTTGATTTACCTGCGAAGTATTAAAATGTTTTAAAACGAGAATCTTTTGATTGCGTTAGAAGCTTGTTTTTTTTTTCACCTTTAAGATACCGTAGATATAAGTCAAACAAAAGGTCTTGAGTTGACAGATTGACAAATGGATAAACGAAATGATCTCTTAAGGGTTCTTTTCCTTTTGAGGGACGGAACCCTAAAAAAAACTACTCAATAAATCAAATATAGCAATGAATCAATTTATTTTTATACTTACTTAATACACCATTTTAAAAAGTAAATAAGTGCTATTGTTGATGTCCTCGGTATGTGTTTATATAATTCATTATCCATTATAGGGTCATGGTTTTAAGATAGCGGTTGGCTAATTGCTAGGCATTGAAACTTGCAGTCAGATTTGGCTAATTTAAAGTTTATATATAGTCATTTATATAAAAATATATTATTCGAATCCGAATCTATCGTCACTCTTTGTAGATTACCAAAACCGAAATGTGGTTGCTTATTTGAGCATAAAAGATAATATCAATTGTACAGTTTTGAAACAACAATATTCCTTCCCTCTCAATGTCCCTCTTCCTTATAATATGGATCAATCCCCGATCACATAATTCAATTTGCTTTATCCCTTACCCAGAAAATGGCTATGTATTTTCGTCGATAACTAAGTTAATAATTTTTGATGACACCATAATTTCCTCGGTTATCTTTCGCCAATGCACGACATTAATAGCCACCTACCTACCTTTGCTCCATAAATTCGTTTTACAAAACTTAATGCTGCCGAATGAAATTTATGTACATTCAGCTGGATATTTTTGATGCGTTACTAATTTACCAAAAACTCAAGTTCAGAAGTAATAAAATAACAGATTCAAATGTTTCATTCTTTATGTGAAGATGGTATATTGAACTAGTAACTAATTTTTGTAGAACAAATTTTATACGATAACTAGAGTTAGTATAGGTAATACCTGTATTCAGATAGCGTATTGCTAACTCAATATTCTAATAAAAAGTTAATAATGCGTGAAATGGCCAAGGGAGTTCAAAGATGCGAGATCATTCGATAAGGTCCTTGAACGACAAGACTGCGATACGAGCGGTTACCTAATCCTAGACAAATATTTGAAATATCAAGCAAGCCATAAGGAAAATTTGAGAAAACATTTTATGTGGTAGCCTTTAGATTGTTTATGTTGTATCATATTGGTGTTGTATTTCCCACAGAATTGAGAATAAGTAAGAAGTGCGATGTAGGTGGGGCACGCGCACCGAAGTTGTGAGCAAACGCTTACAACTGATAGAAACAATGGCAAACATTTTCGTATGGTATAGTATTTCTGACTACAGTATCTCCCAAACATATAATAATGTTTATTAAATATCTGTTAAGACTGTGAGTCAGTATTATTAGAAGAGTTTTTTTTTCATAATGGACCATTTACGTTACCTCAAAAACGTATTACTTTTATTAGAAAATAAGTTCAGACAAAGTTAACCGCATTTACAAAACTATTTCGTCTTCGAGTATCAGTCAACAAGAATGTGACGTCCATGATGAATAAATATATTATATATAGACTTGTCAGAGAAAGCGAATTCATTCCAAATAGGTGGAGTAGACACTTACTACGACATTTCTCATAGTAGATGCAATAACGGCCATGTCGCTATGATATGTGACCCACTTGATCACGCCAATGTCACTAATCTTAGGGCGGAAATGGGTAATAACGTCTATGACACTGCCTATCTATGTTATGAGTAAATATTAATTAGGGTAATGTTTATAATATCAGGAGAAAATAGGGTCAATTGCGGCTTTAACTGAAATATGAAGGTGCGACTATCCCTGATTTATAGATAACTCTAGTTTGAAACTGTTTTGTTAGATAATAGTAGATTATTGAGGAGCAAATTCTAAGCGATTGCGTAGAGTTTTTAATGCTGTTATTTACCATTAATAAGTAATCACCACTACATATTATAAAAAAAAGTCCCCCGCCACGTCTGTCTGTCTGTCTGTCTGTCTCTTCGCGATAAATTGAAAAACTACTGAACGGATTTTCATGCGGTTTTCACCAATAGATAGAGCGATTCACGAGGAAGGTTTAGGTTTATAATTTGTTAAGGTTTTGTGTAAATTGGTTGAAATATGATGATGATTGTTGAAGATGTCTCTGCTATCCGTGCGAAGCCGGGGCGGGTTGCTGGTATTATATAAATTGCCATTTAAACATAAAAAATCGTGTCACGTTGTTTATTTTGTAAGTGTGTTTGGATACACTTGATTCAAACCAGAGGCACCCGACTAAGAAAACACATACCGTATATCGTATAAAGCGTTCAAAGCAATCCTATTTAGAATCATTCTACTTTAAAAGGGACCTGGAAAATGTAGCTCGAAATAGTCAACATCAAATCATACCTAATGGTCTTACAGAAAACTAAGTACACACTAGAAAAGTGTAAGGATTCTAGTGTGTCCTAGATGTGTGTGTCTAGTGATAAATTTTTAGAATAATATTAAACATATTAATATCCTTTGTTTGAAATATTGTCTATTAGCTAAAGAGTTGAATAAAAACACTACAAATTCTCCAAACTTAAGTAAAATTATTTTTTACCAACTTTTGCTCGCGACTTCACTTGTGTCAAAGATGTTTTCTATTCCTTTGGGAAAGAGGACGGAGATGATTAAGTTCACAAATAAACGCAGTTGAGGAGACCTTAGACTTCCAAAAAACAGGCGGGGCACGCGCTCTGAAGCTATGAGCAAACGTTCATAACTTTTTTGTACTCGCGTATACACTTTTGCTGGGAACGTAGCTGGGTAAAAAAACAATAATTATGCCGAGTTGCAAGATAATTATGTATCAAAACTTAAGTTACAAATGCAACGTTGAATACATTGCAGTCCTGACTTACAAAAAAAAAACTTAGAAAGGACATCATTTCGTCAGGGAAACTAAAAACTTTTCTTTTTGAGTAATATTGACAAAAATTCACAAACTAATATGTAGTTTAAGAGAAAAAACCGTTCTTATCTAATCTACTAAAACATTTATACATTGTATCGCGCCATATATTGTAGCGTATCATATTTGAGTACTAAATATATTGAAACAACGAGACCACGTAGTGAACTACACTGCTTACAGGAATATTGCCATACATTTTGTACGAAAATATTTGGTGAAAGTTAAGACGCACACTCGTTACCTCTCTATAGACGTACCTCTGTCTCAGACGTAACGGCTGGCAAGAATGTCTACGAAACGCTACCTCATACTGATCAGCGTAAATGTGAATATAGTATAATTATAAATGGCATTTAGGATTCATATTTAATAATTCTTGTGACGAATTAGCGTAGAGTTCTGTATGTGTGTGAAATAATGATTACCGTCTAAGCATGTGCAACTAGCAACACATGATTTGAGAGCAACACAATGAACTCCGATCTTGTTTATGAATGCCATCAAACGTTGGAACATTTAGCCTCAACAAATGCGGTGTTCCTCGAATAGATCAAAGGGCATAACGAATCACATGGGGGCGACGCTGCCGATGAGCTAGGAAGGAAGGGATCTGCAAGAACAGTGGCTGGTCCAACTACACTACCACCACTTCACCCTTCAACCAACTTTGCTATTAGGTAGGCCACAGACTCGTGAAGTGCATAACGGTCGTAGGACCAATATACCAGACTGCAGGCAGTCCAAACTGGTGCTTACAGGAGTCTCGCTACGTTTAACCTGCAGACTGCTCAGTCTCAACCAACTAGACATCCGAATAGTTGTAGGAACCTTTACGGGACATTTGGCCTTGAAGGAGCATCTATTCACCATCAAAGCGACAGACAGCCATATATGCAGAGGATGTCTCGATGGGTAAGTATCTTCGCGAATGCGTAGCTTCTGTGTTTCTGGAGCTAGACTGGCTCAACTAGCCAGCCTTATCTGTATGCATAAGTCCATTAGTTTGCGAGTCTAAATGCTGAAACAGAGCCCTCCACCAATACCAATATTGCTCAGGAACAGTGCCTTTTTTCTGAATGAAGGGAACTCTATGTCTTTTTCTGTACCCCTAGCAACGTGTATGCAAAATTACTTGAAGATCGATTGAGTAGTTACAGCGTAACAAACTAAAAAACTCACAGTCGCATTTATAACATTAGTTAGGATCACTATATATGAAAAAAAAAAGTGAAAAGTGAAAAAACTGGATCGCAAAACCTCTCAATGCGCTTTAAAAGACATTAATGATCTTTCTTACGCTGACGCCAACGATACAGCTAAAGGGCAGTGCGTAAAATAAATATCGCGATAAGTGTCGTTGGTTGTTGTAATAAAAGTAATGTTTCTGAACTACAAACTTTAACAACATCTCTCTTATCGAGCAGAAGCCTGATTGATTTGAAAATGTAATGGCTTAAATATCAGAAAGTTTGTGATTATGTTGTGCTGATAATATATACCTACTATTTTAATGTACCATAATAGTGATATTTGTTACTTCCCCTTCATTTGAAAAATTTTGACACTAAGCCACCTCTATGAATAATTACCTACTAATGACTTTCATATTGTAAAAGTACATTTCCATTCTTTAGAAAGCAAATATCATTAAAATATCAAACATACCGTAACAATATAACTAAATAGATTTTGAAAGTTTGTTTTAATCTACTAGTTATTGGTATATCGATATGATATAATCCGTATAATACAAAATACTCCTAAACCTTTACATGTACTATATTAGGCGTATTTGTCCCTGTGTGAAAACATAGCACCATTTTTCTTCCTATTAAGAGGCCGTATACGAAATTTTGCCAATTTCGCTGATTTCCGTTATTTTACAGTTAAAATACTATATTCTATAAGTTTTTATGAACAACATAAAATATCATTTCTCTTTAGATCTAAAGAATGAATCACTTTTTTACTTTTATCATTTAATTTTGATTAATGAAACCGGTGTAACTGACTGACTGTAAAATCACGTAAATCAGCGAAATTGCCAAAATTTTGTATACAGCCTCTTAATAGCGAGGCATAGACTATGCCTCGCTATTAAGAGGCTGTATGCCTGGAAACAACATATGTATAGTCTGGAAACATGCACTATATGCAGTCGAAAGTTCTGAGGTAACAAACATAAAAAAAAGCACAGTCGAATTGAGAACCTCCTCCTTTTTGGAGGTCGGTTGACAATGGTACGTTAGGATCAGATGATATGATGTTGAAGGCGCGAGATAGATAATTAAGTCTATGGCGAAGTTTATCGACTTTGTGCCATTTAGTTAGTAACGAGGATCTCATAAGATGGAACTCTCAAATGCTGCCAGTAAAGTTTATGCTGGTTGACCATAATGTTATGATCCCAGAAGATGTTACATACTTTTTATCTATTTTAATTCACTATATTTGTATTTTTTGTTAGTTTTTTTTTTCAATATAGCTTGATTGGTTTTATTTTCACATTAGTTTTTTATGTTCCCTTTGGCTTGAAAATAACTTTTAAGCATTTCCTTTTTCAACCACGATGATTTATTCTAAATTGAAACACTTGCATCATTCAGATTGAAATAAAAGATAATTTTAGTTCATGTGCGATTCATTTCGATACTCGATTCTCTACACTTAATTATTATTTTAATCATATGAAACTTTTAAAACTAGTACTTACCGTACCTTCAATATAATGTATTGATGGTTCAGAATTCTTGGAGGTACTCGGAAGAGGAGTCAAACCACTCTTAAACCGGTACCAAACTGCTATCTTTAATAATATCGGTTTTTCATGCGCTACTCTTTCTTTAATACCTCTGTGGTTCTCGATATCGACATCAGTAATGATATCTGTACTAATATTTTTACCAATATTGGTATACTTGGTATCAGTTATCATTAACTTATATCGTTATTCTCTCGAGTCGGCATCTTTATTGTTCAATGTAAAAAATAGCAAGATGAAATTCATAACCAACATTAACAAATGGCGCTCATTCATTTTTATTATTTAACAGTGACAATATTATCTTATTTTTGTAAGGAATTGATGTTTTATCCGGTGAATATTTTTCAATTTATATTTTATGAGCTTAGAGCTTTTGTACAATTTCAATTGATCAAAGTTTATGTTTATTGTTAGACTAAGATTAGACTAGATTTTGCCCGCGGCTTTGTTCGCGTTGGAAAGTTTTTTTTGTGGATTTTGATGGAGTAGGAAATAGAAATACTCGAAGTATATATATATTTAAGCGGCGGTAGCGTAATGGCTAAGGCGTCGGACTTGCGATCAAGTGGTTGCGGGTTCGAACCCCACCCAGTGCACTACCGTCGTGAACCCACTCCTAACACAAGCATTTTAGCTTAGCTGGAGGGGTTAATAAGAATACTAGTAATGTGTGACCCACGTTGGTAGTATTCTTTAAAAAAAAAAAAAATTTCAATCATTAAATATCTCATATAAAATATCTCATATATACGACATTAGAGGTTTTCTCGACAGGTGCTACAGTACAAAGCCAGGTCTCTAGGTGAACTTACTCTCGAACAGGCCATGTAAAACTGGCCGTGCGAGAGGCAGTCGCGCGAAGCGCTTAATTTATTGTCATTGCGAAACACACCTTAAAGGGGAACTGCAGTCTTTTAAACTCGAGTGGATACTCTGACGGTATATATAGTGGTCTCTATCACGTTTTTATGTAAGGTTTTCACACACAACCTGGTATCATTGCACAGCCTTAGCGGGTTAAGATTTCGCAGTAGCATTACTGCAACTAAAGCAAGATGCAGTGGAATCTTAATGGATTATCTCTATCTGGTTTTAATCTTGACCACAGTTTCAGAGTATTCTTCATTCCTTATTTAAAGAAAAAGATCGGAGAATCGTCCAGCATAAATGTCCCACTTCAAGTGCACTCCCGTGTTTGTCATGTTCAGGTGTTAATGCAAGCCTTAACTTCATCAGTGCGAGTTTCCCTTAGCATCATGGGCAGAGTCTGACGGAAGTCTCCAGCCTACAGGACAGTAATACGGTGGTATTACTGTCCTATATTATCATGTCATCATTTGATATTATATCTTTAAGAGTTCTGTTTAGTGCTTTGAAATCCCCTTTATGCGCCATTGTACTTTCATCCCAAACTATAACTTTACAATCGCGTAGCATTTGAGCTGCATTACTCTGCTTTCAGATGTTACATACTGGAGTTTTACCGTGAATGAGATTTAACAGCAGCAGAAAATTCTTGTGCCTTAGAGAAACCTGATAGTTGCGCATTCATGTTGAAAGTTTTAATTTGCACCAAATGTATTGCACTACAGAATAGCTCCAATTTCATCTGTCCTCGTTACTCTGGGTATAACTGTGAGCATCTGCTTAAAATATGCACTGATTAGTACCGTTATGCCACCCATCGACCGTTCGTTCTTTCTGGTATCCCTTAACATTATGTCTACGGCCGACACTGCCTAACGGTCTGCCAAAGTACACTCGTCCCAATTCTCAAACTCGATTATTAAACTACATTTGCGTATAACCTTGGCTTTATCGTATTCTTTGAAATAATACAAAGCGGGGTTTCTAGTTAGAATTACGTAATGTAATTTGTAATTATAAATTAACGATACATCTAAAAACTACGTCAAGAATTTATGTGTGAAGTGTAAATAAAATTATCTAAGTTAACTAAATTATTTATAAGGAAATAAATTGTATATTTATCCATGTTCATAAGAACAATTGACACTGACAATCGTAAACAAAGAACGCTATTTACCAACTACCTTATGACTATATTTTTAAGAGAATAATTTTTTATATTTAGAATCTAATAAAATACATAAATAATACTTCCTTATTTATTTTTACTGAAAACTAAAGAAGTCTAATAAAATAATATGAGATTCTCAAACATTTTAATTATTTATCATTAAGGTCATCTATATAGTTTGACATTGTACCTCACATGTATTTATAATTTATAACATTTGCAACTTTGTGTAAGAATAAATATTACTTATTTTTTCGTTTATTGTATTTTAAATATTAATATATTTATTATACTATAAAACAATTGGTTTATTTTTTATTTTTGAGTATCTTGATTTATTTATTTCACAAAATTCTGAATTGTACAGACTCGTGAAATTTATATTTTAATAATACGCTTAGTTCATTAGAACGTCATCTATTATCATAGTCTTGTATTTTAAACCCATGCACCTCGCTTGTTTGAATACAATACAATGTTATATTTTCAGTTAAGTGTGACATGATTGACGTCTTGACTTTTATTGTCAACTTGACACTCAACATTGCCTCCCATTGCTCAGGCCAAGCAAGCACGTGTTTCCAATACAAACTTCGCCAGCCTTTTTCAACCACTTGGGTGTAGAATTTTCAAAAATCCTTTCTTATCGGATGCCTGCATCATATAAGGAACACGTCCTCCAAATTGCGTTGATCCGTCAGTCAGAACAAAGGATTATATATAAAAAGATAATACGTTCCTGAACATACTTAACCTTGCGACTAAAGAACCTGCTCCAGACTTCCCCACGCTACGAACAGATTTTTGTTAAAACCAGTGTCAGCCCACTTTAACAGCAGCTCCACCTACAAAAGAATGCAAATTTTATAAGGTTCCTGACATTAAATATTGACCATAGCCAAGAGACGTGTGCAACAGCAATCACTACAACCTTCGTTTCTGGCATTAACAATATAAACGAAATATTAAGATTATAGATGCCTAGATATAATAGAGACTCTTAAACAGACATTGAAATTATATTCAATGCAACACAATCGACTTTATTTTAATGCAAGAAAAATATACGAAACCCCCTAAAAAAACAATCCAATAACTTGTATTTGTTTTGGAATCATTGATATTTGAGAAAATCATATGCTTCTAAAATGCATTTATTTACAAGAACAGAGGCCAAATGAGTTTACTTTTATAATATACTGCCATATCTGACAATAATTTCAATGCAAGAGTTTATTTCAGTATAAAGGGTTAATAAATATACCGGTTAAATCGTATATCGGTCAGGTGTAACAGATATTAATTGTCAAAAGGAAATTCTATTCACTAGATTTAACTGTCTCCTTTCTTTACTAAACTGATTAATGACTGGTGCGTAGACAAGTTTTCGACTAGCCAGCCATTAATTACACAAAGCCTTGGTTTTTGAATCCGTTGCGTGTTAAGTCACTGTAAACATACAGACCAGACGAAGTATTGCGTTTAATTATACGGTAACAAAGACTTATGCTGGCTTATCGGCAGCTATACTAACTCAACACGAATGGCTCTTGTACAAATTATATCGTTGAAGACTTTAATTGACATGATGGTACGGTATAAATGTGTATAGTGCACTTTGATTATTACCTGCTATTTTTTTAATTGTAGAGTATGCTTTTACCGTGATTGTAGTAAAAATGCAAATTCAGTCTGCTTTGTAATTAGGGTATAGTTTTATGACCACATTTAATAATCAACATAATCCGAAATCTTAGGTTAATAAATTTTTAATAATTTACGTAACAGATTTCGATTTAAATTTCAAATATCATTGAATAGTTTCAATAACTTGAAAGTATTTTGAATAGTTGAAATAAAGTACATAAATAATTTATAGTACACGTACACCTGTGAAGGAGTAAGTAGAGGTGTATTAGGCTTCGAGATTATGACAGTTGTATTAGATCCTATGTAAAATGTTGGCAAGCTAGGGTCCGTGTTACTACAGAGAATTTCTTAAATCAAAAACCTAATAACAACTTGAAAGAACTTTGAAGCGAAACCAAGACTTTACGGTTGCACAGAAGTATAGGCGCCAACTTTCGTCACTATATTAACTGAAAACTACCACTCTATGGATAAAGTTTTTATTTCACCTAAAACAAATTATTACCCACTAAAAACTGTTAAAAATTTTGATTTCTGCTAAAGAAATACCTTACTAAACAGCACAGAAATAGTCAACAATGTTTTACAACCCTTAGTAGAGACATTGGGAGATTTCCCTAGCGCGGGACATGTTGTTTTAAAAACAAAACTGATTTTAATCCGGAAGGCTTTTGATCAACTTTCACGTTTACGTGACTGAACTAGCGAGACAGTATAAACAAAATAAATATTTGAATTCCTTTACGCTCAGATCTATAAAAAACAGATCAGAATACCAATATCTAACACATAACGGCGTTTGTTCACGTAAAGCTAATAATGTAATTCGATCAGCGTATCTTTTGTTCAATATTTACTTTATATGTGCTGAATACCTCTAAATTTAGAATGTATGGCTTTGTGTGTGAAACGGAGTCAAAGAGAGAGATATCAAGAAGTGCTCGGTGACGCCGCGCGCCGCCCTGCGCCGCTACGTGAGAGATGGCTTTCAATATCAAATTGAATTCCGCGGTTCATTGATTTTCAATTTGTTAGGCAGTACTCTCATCGTTTACCATAGACACACTGAGGAACCGACTATTGTAAATCTTCCGAAAATTTTCAAGACACATTTGTCCATAACTTTTTATGAATAAAAAGAAGTAGGATGGCAGCAAAATTTATAAGAGAAGGGATTTATCAATTTATTTTTACCTTTTTGATAAAATACAGAATGGCCTGTGCAATAAAATTAAATACGTAGGTATACAAAAACTTTTTTTACGTTTTAGACCCATGATGATCCATTTATAAAACCTTACAGAAAACAACACTATTATTTGCATACTGCTAGTAGTTGGGATTGCAAATGTTCCAAAAAGATTTTAATCTATTCCATTCGAATACCACATTCCATTTCCATTCCATTGGTATTTCTTTGTAGTCATAATCATTTATTTTGTATTCCAAACGGATATCACTTTTTAAAATTGATCCCAAAACAAGAATTTATCTCTTAATTATATCCCTATGTATTACTTATTGCGTTTCGGACTTAGTACCGACTTCAAATGTACCAGTAGGTGTGCATTTATAATGTTACCTGTTATATTAAAAGTTCCACATGTATTGTAGTCTTTTCAATTAGGTTTGGAACCAATCATTTTTCACTTTTCAGTGCCCTCTGTTAGTGTTTTTTTGAAGTCGATGTAATTTGTTTTAAAAGTGTTTATTTTTTCATTTTAATGTAAGGTACGTGCGTACTGAGTAGATACGGTATTTGGAACATTACTTATTGTAATGTAAGTTATCGAGCTGCAGTATGTTACATTATGTTAACTTTTAGTTTAATAAACACATTACCTGATAAAATGGTAAAATTTTTAGTTTGTCTACCAACTTTTTGCACTTGAATAAATTATAAATTTAAAAAATACATACAGCCGAACGTAGAACCTCCTCCTTTTTTGAAATCGGTTAATAACAACAGTATTCATCAGTTTGAACGCAAATGTTACTTAATTTCAAGAATAAGCAAATACTCTACAAGTGCCTTTAATTTCCAAGGGTTTTCCTCGTTTTCTCTTAGATACCATCATCAGATCCAGTGACAAGGGGAACAACGTGGGAGCATACCCTTTCATACTTGATAAAAATAATTAAATCGATCCATAGGTGACGGAAATATAGGTGAACACATATAAAAAAATACATACAGCCGAACATCGAAACGCGCTTTTTGAAGTCGGTTAAAAAATTACTAAGTAAACTAAACTTGATTATACTAATAGTTAATAAGTATACATATATTGTAGGAGACTGGTGCCTAAGCAAGCTCTAGGCCTGTGTTTCAAGACACCAGGTTCCCACCACTTAATATTTTCATTTCTAGATTATTATATGTACTAAAGCATTGACAGCGTAGTAAGATATCCTACTTTATGTAAAGACAGTAGTATAAAAGATAGTGTTAGTACAGTATTTAAGAATGTTTGTGGAAGTGTGTTTGTATATGAGTATATATATGTGCGTTTCGACTTGACTATAGGCGTGTTGACATATTTTTGAAGTTACCACAAACTTATGTACATACTGCGCATCTGCGTCTGCGAATAAGCAATTAAAATGTTAGATTGCCTAACTCCATTGGGAAATACCAACGTTATGTTACCTTAACAGGTAAAGTAGCTCCCCCGTTCAGTGGCCTATTTATCTTACCGAACTAAGTGAAGTGTGAAATAAACTAAGACCAGACTTAAATCTAAATATAATCTGAAAATAGACACACCTTTTACTCCTAAAACATCATTCATTATACGCCAAGGAAAATATAGTATTAAGCTTAAGAAATATGAAACGGTGACAAAGAACAATGAATAGTATAATCCATACTGTTAGAGAGTATGCAATTGCTGAAGTACTTAGCGCGCACTCACAATTAAGTTTCAGTTATGATTTAGTTAAAATCCTCAAACTCGTTAAAGTTTGACTGGAACTATGAATCTCATTTATTTTCATATAAAATTTAGGTAGTAATTGTGTTATTTCTACTTGTGTTTTTAATCGCTTTTACAGTTCACTTCTGTTAAGTATTATAAATTATAATTACAGGCCAACAAAAATATGCAATTGCTAAATTGAGAAGATTAACAATAAATTGTGTATTTTTTTTCTTTACTTTTAACGTTTTAAAGAATCCTCTAATAAAAAGTTCTAATTTTATTTGGAAATTAGAAGACATTTGTTTTAATACTTTATAATATGTAACCTTACACTTAAACTTAGTATAAATACTGTACTAAGTTTATGGTCCCTAAGGCTTGAAAAAAGCCAATTAAAGTTTGTAGTGGGCTTATTTAGGCACACTTAGCCGATTTTACTTAACTGATATTTACAGAACGGTTATCATTGTCAGCAAAAATCATTTAAAAAATATCAGGGATGATGAGGAAAGCGTTTTATAGAATATGTGTCTGACGAAAATCACTTAAAATATTTATTACGTTAAAGGTTTTTTTAACTAGTGATTATTTACGTAAAAGTGTAATGTGTGTAATATCGGTGAGATTTCAATAAAGAAAGCTGCTATTCGTTCGACATATTTGTACTGCTAACACAGTTAATTGATACGGAAACCATCTTGTCATTTTGCTGGCAAAAGGGCGGTGCCGCAAACAACTGTGTACAATAATGTTGATAATAAAAAATATTAGCTTTACAACTGTCGACAACATACACACAGTCGAAGCAACCTTTATTTATCAATAATGTCCAAAGAAAATAGATTTTGCCCTGAGCATTTTGTGGAAAGGAAATGTGTGTTTCCCATGATTTATACCCCAAACAGGGGCGTGAGGTGGCCGGCTCGTATGAAACCGGCTGCCCGCTGGCGATAAGCTGAAGCCTTTCTGTACACAGAATACACACTAAGAAAGAAAATAAACAAGCTGCCCTCCCAACCTTACGCTCTGCCAATAATCTCAGAGCCCGAATAACATTGGGTCGTTATATAACTCTTATTACAGACGCAACATTCACGAAAGTATCGCTTTAAGTGCCCATAAACTACGGACTTCGTAAAAAGAAAAGGGGTTTTCAATTAGACTGTAGCGCTCTTTGATTTTTATATCTTATAGTTATTAACTGACCGACATTGATGTTCTGGAAATCGTTTTTATATGAAATGTTTTTCAATTCACTAAAAGTTTTTTCTTGTTTAGTTCTTTGTGGCCATCTATAATTTAATTGTGTAAATGATGAATCAAAGAACATGGACAAAATGGAATAAAGTGCAGAAATGTTAAAAATGTTTAATGTTGCTTTTGATAAATTTATTGTTACAAAGAGAGGACTTACGACTGCTATAAGAGTTCCCAAGAAGGGCATGAAAATGTTGAAGGTAACGAACAAAGGATGAAAACGTAAGAAACGTGGATCAGATTATTACAAACTATAGCAAAAAGAAAAGTGGCTAATAATGTTTACAAAACAATGCGCTCCTGTTAAGATATTTTTTTAGGTTTGAAACGTAGAAATTGTTCACAAAGATTGAATTTCGAACAAAAAGAGCAACAAATGGAACTTACTCAGTAGTCGCTAAATGAAGTCAAGAGCGATGTAGAAGTACTAAAACGTGTCATAAAAGGTGAGATAACGGCTTTATGATCCCCCATCTCTTTTCTGTTCACAATAATGAGTTGAACCTTTATCGTATTGCAGATGACATTAACCTTCCATTAAACATCACCGAACTAATACTTAGATACTACATATTTATATTTACATATGTTTATTAGCAGTCTGGTTACCATAGCACAGGCTCTGCCTAGTTTGTCAAGTGTCAAGTTATTATTATTTAAGTTATACTTTATCTACCTATGTAAAAAATTGAACAACATAAAGAAACTGTTCAAGGTATGAATTAAAAGTTTATAACTATCCATTTTATCTCGTATCCAAGAAATTTTATTGCTTTATAAAATTTTATAACGAGAAAACTAATCCAATATTTTCCTAGATATGGCGAACTAAAGAATTCTTATTGCGTAGTAGTTTTTATGTAGTACCTTTTGATAAAGTAATATTAAAACTCACGAAATAAGTTTTAGTTTTAATCAATGTTTAAAAATCTTATCTTGTTATACAGCAAATTATTTAACATCTGTTCGTGCTCATTTTCAATTTTTTTTTTTGAAATATGTTATCCCACACGTTTTATTAAATAACAAATACACATACTTCTTTTTTGTATTCTAATTAATATCGAAAGAAAAGAAGAACGACCAATTAAAAACATTTATAGAATGCTGAGTGCGTAGGTCATTAATAACAATTAAATTTGAATAACTTAGGTTTAACTACGAGTAGTTTATTACATTATTGTTTTTCTTCTGAACACAGAAATTATTTTTCTCAAAAATATATCATAAGAGTGCTCACTACTAATAGTGCTACTAGCGTAGTTATTCTCAACAGACCCCAGATGTGGTTCTGTTATCTGTGATAGGATCTGGTTCTGGAACCAGATTCCAAATTTGGAGTGGTTGACTGCGTTGGCTCCCTTATGTCTATCTCTATATGAGGTTGCCAACTCAATGGTATTGGGAGTGCTTTTGGCCGACGGTGCCTTTTGTCGGGGGGACAATGTGTTTGAATTACATTCTACAGTTACTGTTTTCCATGAGGCAGATTATATGCTTCTTTACCGATTTAATGAAATTACAGAAAAAGAAATTTGTGTGTGTGGGGTTCACAAATTACAATGATCATTTGATTCAATTTGTGTACATAATTTTACTCAATAGTTTTTATTAAATAATGAAGTTCGCTTTTTTTGGATGATGTTAAAAAAGGTTTATATTTACAAGTAGACATACGTTTCCTGAGGAGATGACGTTTACATAGTAAAGATTTATGTCAATTATACATATTGAAAATTTTCACATCAGCGGATCGTATAGAAACGTACTCTACCTTGCTGTACGATGCGCTGATTTGTAAATTTTACAATTGTGCTACATAACGTAACATTACATGCTCTTTGCCAACCCTAACATAAACAATTCACACAAATAAATATCTCTCTTTACAACATTATCATAGGGATATCACTTTATCATTTGCAGACATAAAATTGTCTACAAAACCTAATTTATGTCCCTGAATAAATTAGAATACGCCTTTTTGTTCCCGTTTTAGGCCTCCTGTAACTTATTATATATTCGTTATCAAATGAGTAAATTAATATCTTTTGATAATAGTAGTAGGCTTCAGTTACAAGTTTAAAATAAAATAAAAATATGTTGTAAATAAGCGTGGGGTGCGTTTTACTATATTTTTACAATTACTCTCTTTTTATAAATAACTACTAATGAAATAAATTTTAACATTTGATGTCAAACCCGACGCGTTTTATAATAAAATTAATTATTTTAAAATTTGATTTTTTTTAACTTAGAATTTATTTAGTTTTCATTTCTTTCGTTTCTGTTCCACAGCAAAGCTTTTGTTTTCGTTTCTTTAAACATGTAATTTGTTTTCTTACTTTATAGTCTATCACACTGATGGATTTTATAAAATAAAACACGGAATTGTTAATATTTCTATTGCTTTTAGAAGTGGTCTCCGTTCCTTTCTAAAGACCGTCGCATGCGATGGAACCATGAACTGAAGCATTGTGCTCACTCTTGTTTAGGGATCACAAGTGCGTTGCCGGCCTTTAAGGTGGGAGAAGGGGAAGGGTGAGAGAGGGAAAGAGGGGGGGAGGGTTAGGGTCTCCAGTAACCTCACTCACTCGGCGAAAAGCATTGCTTCACAGCTGGTTTTCTGTGAGGCCGTGGTATCACTCCGGTCGAGCCGGCCCATACGTTCCGAAGCATGACTCTCCCACGACAAAAAAATAAGAATATTATTATTATGTCCAAAGAAATATTTTCTCAAAATTATAACAAGGAACGCCTGTTGAATTAAGATGAACAGCACAGTAGGTGGATTATTCGACAGAACATTTCTATTCAGGTGCGTTGTAACTGTTATATATGGCAACCGCTAAGAATTATCTCGAGTTATTATGCAAATAGATCTTTGACAGTAATTATGATTAAACTCGTTTTAAAAATAAAATATATTTTTCTTTACAATAACAATTTTAGGGTAATTAAACAGTGACGAGTGTTTTGACTTGACGTGTATTTCTTTCAGAAACGAAGTAACATAATATACTTTAGGGTACGGCACAATCGTGGAGGTTTGGCTGAAGAGGTGACATAGCTAGTCCTACCTACTGAAACAGGTAAGTCCGTTAAGTACCTGTGTCTGAAATACCCCGCGGCTAATACCTGACTGACAATTGGCATTTTTGACGGGCGTTGTCGAAAGTTGAGTTATATTCCACCTAGGGAATACCTGGACTCGTAGATACAGACTGCCATGACGGGACTTTATACTGGTTTAGTTGGTTAAATTCCGATATAACCACATAGTTAAAGTATTATATTACTTCTAGTGAGTAGGGTCGCCAGACTTTCATTGTAGGGAACTGTGCTTAATTATTAACTTTTGTTAAAAAACTTTAGCTCGTAGCTCCCCAGGCGTTAATATAGATTTCTTCAATCAGTCTATCTTTTGGGAGCAGTACATTTTTTGAACTGAAGGTCCATTCTGTACCCCTGATGATGATTTTCGTAAATATCGGTTGAGTAGCTAAGGTATAAAAGCGTAGCAAACAAACTCATATTCGCTGCATTCTCATTTATAATATTAGAGTTTGAATTTTGATGGCTTTACAAGAAAAACACACTATACTAAATACACATAACACTATGCTAAATTTTGCTTTTAACAGCCAATTTCTCTGGAGAAGACGTTCAATCGCGCAATGCCATTGAGCACTCTATCGTGCCCTGGCTCTGATAGCCAAGTCAGTTAATCCAAAAAAGAGGGTCAACCCCGATTTCAACCCCAGTTTATTATCTCTCATTCCGAAATGAGAGATAATAAACTGGGAACTCGTATAAATCTTTATTTTGGCACTCTAAATGTTGTCTCAAAATCTCATAAAAAATGAGATTTGGCAAAAAAAACGATAATTGTGACCTTTGATCTTGAATTTCTTAAGACGCGACACGAAATTTTATAAAAGTTTTGACCCAACTTTTAGAATGAGAAAACAGTTTTTTAAGATTTTTCAGTTTATTATCGCTCATTCCGAGGTTGAACTCTAATTTGACTCAACCTATTTTCACTTAAACCACCACTGTCACAAAAGGACATTCCTAATATTAGAAACATCGTATTCGTATAGTTAACAAATAGTTGGAAACTATTATTAGTGAAATAGAGCAAAACATTAGTGTAATTAATCGCAGAAATGCAAGCTAATCTCTCAAGGGAATGACGGAAGCTCACACCACCAACTACCCGAACTTTACCTGACCTAGCATATTATATTTCACATGTTAGGAACTAGATTAAATTAATAGAGGACTTTGACCCACGTGCACCAGCTAAATCAAAATTGATTGAAATATTTTTATTTTTTTTTCTTCAACGAACACGAGTTTAGCCTTATAAACAAATATGCAAACGCTTCTCTTTTTGATTGTTCGAAAGTTTACGGCATCTGGCAAAAAAAAAAGTCAGTCGTAGGACTGCACGTCAGAAGCGAAAACATAACTTCACAAGTTATATGCATATACATACACACACACACACATCTGTATATATATATAATTAGGTTAAAAATAAAAAGTAGGTAATTACATATCTAAATGTATACATAGGGTACACTGGAAGTTCTGCGCTCCTGGCCGCTCATAAATGTTTGAATTTCGAACAGTTCGACGCGTGTTTAACATTTTTTACAAATCTCAAAAAGTGCACAACGGCGCTAAAGAAGTTTTCACTTCAAAAAAATATTAGGAGACGGCACAGGAGCGAGAAGCTTTTGCGTTCTTAGGCTGAGGAACATGCCTTTTGCCAATTTGAGGTTATTGGGACACTTAGGCTGTCACTGAAGGTGCTTTCTTTTTTTTTAGGGAATTCCTATAAACTTTTATTTTGATACTCTATACGGTATCTCAAAACTCTCATAAAATATGACACATGGAAAAAAAAGATCATGCTGATTGTTATACTCGGTCCATTTATTTTTTCTTTTGACAGTACAAAAAATAGTCAATTAGTAATGACTAAAAATGTTACCGATTCGATTAGAAATAACAATTATTGATTTTATTTAAGAGGAAGTTTTAATCGATTTGAAAAAAAGGAAAATGTTAATTATAGCTAAAAATACTGAACTTGTTTCATAAACAATATTACCCTCGTTTAATATATACATAACTATACATACCACACACGTATATAACATATACATTTTTATAGAGATCCAAATTTCGACCATGTTTTATTTCATTGGCCAATATTACTTGACCTGTCATTGTATAGACTTTTGTACCATGACAGGTCAAAATATATACTGGACACTCATAGCTGTATGTACCCGTTTTTGCATTTTCAATCATTAATTTAAAAATAACTACTAGTCTACAAATAGTTAGGTTAAGTTATAAATAGTATGATCAAATGAAAATAGATAACATATATTTTTCTATCTGCGCGTTTTAAATTTTAATTTTAGGAACTCTGACACGGTTACGTTTTCAAGCAACTGTCGAAAAGACAATAAACAAATGGACAGAGCATAGTCTAAACCAGTCAGTACCAATTTTGAGGTTACATGTTGTTTGCATGCATATATGTATTGCACGTTTCTATATCATAACTCCGCATGAGTGCCTAACTCAAATAAAGAGAATACTGAGATAAAACTTGCTGAAGTAAGCTTAAGTCTACTGGAAAGCGAAGCTAAGATGCACAAAAGCTCTTTATGTTTACTACACTAATAGTTACAGGAATAATATTTTTTTTATATTTAAATGTCTTTGGAACTAATAAAAAAGAAAAAGATATGTATACGGGCTATTTACATGCATGCGTCATAAAATTCCTCCACATCGTCGCCTACTGGCAGTGTTCCCAGAAGGCTGGCAGCATTGCCACGTTGAATGGCAATGCTATTTCTCTGTGCAAGAAAAAGGCCCGCCTTCTGGTCACGAGAAGTGTCGATCAGTCGCTTATATTACTTATATCCTTATAAACGGAACGAGCACTCCGACCCCATGACCCAAGCGTTTCGAGCCCAAACGGCTCTTTGGAATATTTACCCATTTGATTTGGACACCTAAATTATACTTCATTTATGTGTTACATGCACAGAACAGAAAGATATACGGTTACATGTATCAAATAAGTGTGTGTGTGTGTGAGCATGAATCGTTGCGTATCAAATTTAAATTAAGGGAGCAATCTCAAACCTTTGGTGAACAGACTCTCAATTAACGTTGTTAAAACATGTCTTGAGTTACAAGAAAATAAAATGTATTGTAAACAGGCTACATTTTAACAGAGTTATTTACTTAGAGTTATTTTACTACTCCTCAACAGAATTGCGAAAATCTACGCTAAGAGAATAGCATGGACATCTGTTCGTCCGTTGGTCTATAACACTTTCTTTATAAAAACCGTTTAGATTTTCATTATACTTCAACAATGTGTATTTTTAGGGTTCCGTTCCTTAAAAAGAAAAAAAAAGGAACCCTTATGGATCACTTTGTTGTCCATATGTCTGTCTGTCAAGACGCTTTTTCTCAAGAACGTGTTCCCGTGAACGCATCAAGTTGAAATTAATACCAAATACTTATGTCTGCAGGCCCTTGAATCTGTAAAAAAATCATTTTCAGTCAACGCAATCTAAAAACACGGCCATTAAGCTTTAGATTTTAACAAATTTGACCATTTTGCGGCTAAATCAAAACCTATATGGTACTTCCCATTGACCTAGAATCATGAAATTTGGTAAGAAACAAGGTAGTGGCAGCACAAGTAAAGGAAAAATCATATAAAAAAAGTAGTTTTTATGATTAGAAACTTATATTGTACGAAACTTGTATTATGTAACTTATATTGTTGAAACTTAGAGTGTACTATGTCGTAAATCGACGTATGGGCGACTATTTTTGAAACTGCAAAGTTAAATTTGTTTTTCGGAAAATAATGGCAAATATCTTTGAGAATGAATTCCTGAGATGGACGTACTATCTACATATAAGGTTTTGTACTTAAGGAACCCTTGGTGCGCCAGTCAGATTCACACTTGTCCGTTTTTTTTATTACTTAAAGATCTAAAAGCATAAAACTTTAAATACGAATTCCTTTCTGTAGGATGAAGTACGGGCATAAAATATACTATAGTTATATGAACACTAAAAAGCCCTTTCTAAAAGATGAATCTTTTTAATTACTTTTTTTTTTACAATACTGCAGTCCTGTCCCTGCTATGCTGTCTGAGCACTAGCTTCAACAGATAGCTCAAAGATCTAGAAGCATAATAGGACTTTATGTTGGATCTTTATGTAAAACCTCCGAACGTGTTTTTCGTTAAATAAACTTTATATACGAATTCTTTACTATTATAGGTGGTCGTGGTATAATTTTTTTATTTTTTATTTTGACTACACGGATGACACAATGGTTTAAGTGGTCTCCTCGCCACTACGCAGCGCCGAGTGTTGTGGGTTCAAATTCCACACGGGCCAAAAATTTATGCAATCCACTAATACTTTCCCGAGTCTGGGTGTTCTTTGTGTCCGTTTCGTCCGTTTAAATGTTTGTGAAGTCCCCCCGCAACATAGGAATATTTCTAATGCGAGAATTGTCTTTTATAAAAAAGAAAAAAATTTACACAATCAAAAAATTCTTGAAGATTCATCTCCTATGACAATACTGCTATCTAATAATTAATCAAACATTTTAAAAGTTCTATAAATATTTTGGTTTTGGGTCAAATTTTGACACTGTTGGCAAGAAATAACTAAGCTGAAATTTCATACAACTTGTTAGCGTTGGTGAATTTTTAAAACATATTACTATAGAGCTATTCTAGAGAAGGACACTGAAGTTGGACATAAAAATTATATAACGTTACCTTTCGGTTTTAGGCCGTTAGGTTGGACACAACATTAAGTTATAGTACGTATGATTAAGTTTGAACTAACAATAACATTTGTGTTGGTTCCTATTTAAAGTGCTATACTTTAAAAAAGTTTCCAATAACAACTCAAACTGTCGACGAAGACAGAATTGACAACGTCATGCATATTTTTCAAAACGGTTCTATTTTACACTTTGGTCGAAACACTGAAATGTAGCAACATTGTTACTTTTCACTACAGAATATTCAAGTAAAAATGGTGCTTTTGTTCGTTTCGGAGAACACAATTTTAAAACCAAATTGTTTTAACCACTCTACGTCTAAAGCAGCTTTAAGCAGAAAATTGCATCGCATTACAAAAGATTCAGGAGTAAGCGAGTTTAAAAATAATGAAATGAAATGAAATGGAAAGCGTTGATTTTAACAGTGGCACTCTGTACCACGTAAGTACATTCCGGGGATTATCAAACGCGATCTTGATTGCGACGCTAATTGCGTGGTGGTGGGCTGCGCGCGCATTTTACACTGTAAACCCGGACTTTTGGGTCACTGTCACAGCAATAAATTCAATATCTACAGGGTACTAAATTAACTTGTTCGGTGTAATGCTCACGGCATTATTAATGCCACGTGGGACTTTATTATGTCAGGCGAATATAACTGATCTCAATAAAAATTTTAGGGATCAATGGTAGGAAAGAATTTGGTAGCATTCACTATGCAAATTTTTGTTGTAATTTTTAATTGGAATGAAAATTTATTTCACGGACAAGTCCAGAAATATTCATAATGGCCTTAGGCATCAATTGCACGGTAGGTTTTGCTGTCAGTTTTGGCACAATCAAGACGGTGATTGATGAACAACCTATCGTCTAATGCAGTGATTGACGGTTGCATGATATTGATTGCCCAAAATCTGGATTTTCATCGCGCATCAATCATTTGAGTGAACGTGGAATGGCATTTCGTCAATCATCCGTCAGTTAGCGCACGGACAGCGATCGAGTCGGACATGGATCACGCTGAGAGACGCTCGCGCACTCGCGCAGCCTAACACAGCCTCTCCCGTCCATTGTTTTAAAATCGGAGAAAGAATTTATATTAACATTTGAGACTCTCTGAGTAGTGGGAAAACTAGGAATCCTCAATATACGAATAAATATAGAAGGTGTTTGATTATAATTATTTTTATTTACTAGCTTATAAAGTTATGACACATCCACTCGCGTTAAAGTTATTTTTCTATCCGTCGGCGACAGAACTTTTTTTGAGATAAAAGGTACCCTATGACTTTTTCAGTACCCCTGATAACATTATATTAAGTAGTACAACATTTTATGATGATCGGTTGAGTAGTTAGGACGTGGAAGCGCAACAAACAAACTCACTTTTATATTTATAATTTTAGTTAGGATTTAAATTTTAATTATAAACTCACTAACAATGTTTAAATTACTTTGACGACGACGAGTGTTTGTTTTTAATTTAAAAGTTATAATAAGTGTGGTATACTACTGCTACTAGACATTTATTTATTTATTTATGCTTTATGTACAGATTGTACAGAGGCGGACTTAATGCCTAAGGCATTCTCTGCCAGTCAACCTTGGGTGATGCAGAAATAAAAGTGGTAGGCACAAAGACATGTTATAGAGAGACAACAGAGAAAAGAGAGAGAAATAATATTCCAAAGATAAGAATTCAAAAGTCTTATAATAATTTGGATTGATAAATCAAACCATAAACTAAATATACACATTAAGAACATAAATAAAATACACACTGTTTGATAGATAATATACTACTTAACATAGACATTACATGTTCTTTTCATGTTATTTATATGATTTAAGGAATTAAAATTTATCGAAATTGTTACTAATTTAAAAAAGGGGCAGCAATCAAATGCTTCGTTAGATAATGTTAAAAAGAAAATAAATACCATTCGATTAAATTACCGGCGCGAGAGCCGAAAAAAATTATGTCATCTAAAATATGGCTACAGTGATCCCTTTATCCAACCAACCAATCTTTCACTCAATGCTTTCTATTTTTGCGTTTTTTTGCTGTAATTACAATCAAAATTGCAATACAGGCTTTTTTAAGAATATTCATAATAATCTTGAGTGAAAACGTGTATTCTCTGCAAAATCTCTGGTATGATTGACGGTCAATCAGATTGAGCGTCTAATGTCGATATAATTTTATCAATCACCAACAATCATTCGTCAAGCATGACTTTTAGAGATGATTGACGATTGCATGAGCGTCTAATGGACGCCTTAGGATAACTTAAAAAGTTATCTATCGAAATTACGTGTGCAACTACGTTACGTGTGAAACTACGTCTACTATGGTAGCGTCATTACGCTACCATTGTAGACGTAGTAATATAGTTTACTGGGTGGAGTTCGGACCTGCAACTTCCCCTTCCTTCCTCAACTATTCTTCCTCCTACGTCTCTCACGTTGTCAGTTACTATCGACAAGAGAGACCGAGGAGGAGGAAGGGTTAACGAGAATTCTAATAATATAACCCACGTCGCGTAGGTATTTAAACAAAATACAAAAGGATAAACATTACTTTGGAGTGCTACTGGAAGATGAAAACCAATTTAGAAGAAATGTTTGCCATGATAAATTAAAACAAATAGACACAAAAAACTGCAATATTATATAATTACTATTCGATATATTCGTAATGTGATCAGTTATTTCATTACACTTTTCAAAATGTCATTTAGTAATATGTTTTTTTAATAATTAATCACATGGGTCATGTTCTGATTAGTTCATAATACATTAGTTTAAAGTAAAGTTACATTTATGCCCAAAAAGATGACGAAACAGTCAGTCGCCAAAAGTTTATCGAATAATTGTAAATCGAATCTGATCAATTATACTTGTATATTTTGTATAAATCGGAACTTACCTAGTGATAATCTACCTTATACCTTTAAATTAGCAATTCTTGTATATTTGCATATATATAATCTGAATCCCGGACGGCTCCAACGATTTTGATGAAATTTTGTATACAGATACAGTTTTGCATTTTAAGTTCAACTGCATAGTTGTATTTCCTGTAAAAATACAATTTTACAAAAAAAAAATACGATTTCACAAAAAGCTACCGAACAAAGCTCGGTCTCCCAGGGACTATTTATAAAGTACGATACCTTTTTCTTTACCCGATCGATGAGCAATTCAAGTGATTGAATGGCACCGATCGTGATCAAGGGTGCAGTTCATCCGTCACCACGATCGGTGCAGATTCCTGTACCAATTTACACATCTAATATATGCATATAAGTTGTGTAAGTTTAATGACCCGGGCGCGTTCCCAAGTAAAGGGTCCCCCATAAGTTAACAAATTGATTGGTCAACTTTACGGTGTCTTAATTGTATTCACTTATTTAAAGTGCTTAGGTGTAAAAGTTATTTTGCGCTTTGCCATCTTTCACCGTTGTAGCAGGCGATAAGAAAATTAATTTCTTATACGAATATAAATTCCAAACCCCAACCCCAGCGTGAAAACGACTTTTTTATTACGTGTTGAAGACTCCCACGGGTATCTCGTGAAAACCAAAACGAGGTACTATTTGCGAATGGAACCGTGTGTGTGCTCCATCGTTGCCCCTGTAGTCGGGGAGAAGGTGACCCGAATCAATATGCGATTAGTTTACTTCAGACTGTCCTTTCCTAGTAAACGTAGCATACTGTGCATATAGAGGAGTGTAAGATTTAGCGTAGCAATTAAAGTTTATATGAAGACCCTTGTACAGAAAACTAAAACGTAGGTATACCTAAGTAATATTTAAAACACAATCCTTCGTTTTAAACAAACGACGGATTGTGTTTTAAGTACGAAGTATTTGTACAGGCTCGCAGTCAGTCAGTCAAACACTACGAGTAGATGGATATTTTTTTTATTGTACACCCCAGTAGTTAAATATATAATGCAATCTGTATATAATAAAGCTGAAGAGTTTTGTTGTTTGTTTTTCTCTGGAACTAATAATTGGATTCGAAAAAAATCTTTATATATGATATGATATTCAGTCAGGTTTGTTAAGAATATCTGAAAAAAAAGCACTCCCGAACTGCTTTATCCGTGTGTGCTGTGTTATTGGTTAGTGATACCACAGAATACACAATAATACAGAAGTCTCACTCCGCTAAATCATTTAAATAAATAGCGACTCTTGTACCGACATAATAAAGCCGCAATTCAGGTTGCACAGGGCTAATTACCTACAGTTATATTCACCTAGAATTTACCTCTCTTTCTATTGCGTAACTCTACTTCTTCCATAAGGTTAGGGTTGCAAATTTTTAACGAATTAATAAATCTGAATATTTAATTCCGAGTAAGTTATGTGGCTGTGTCTAAGCTAGGTACTAATAAATTAATAATCTAGACACGAACGCGTGACGAAAAGCAATGAAACAACAAAATGAAACATTGCTTCACTGCCGGTTTTCTGTGAAGCCGCGGTATCACTCCGGCTGAGCCGGTTCATTCGTGCCAAAGTATGGCTCTCCCACGATTAAATTATAATCAAAATTTTAATATAGTGCGTTCCTTATCCCAGATTTGCCAACACAACAACGGATACAGTTGCTTCTGAAAAGATGAATAAACGTTATAAAAAAGTACCGCCCAGAAAAGAAAATATCGTAGTGTTGTTTATAGTTCTAAACATTTTACAATTACACAATATGTATTACTTAAGTTCAATATATTATTAACATAACATAACATAGCTCTGACCAAGGCTTCGAACAAGTATATATCTATAAAACACATAGTTTGAATGTGATTGTTGCTAATATGTATAAAGCGGTGTTTATACAGATTAGCAACAATCACATTCAAACTGCCGCCTGCCACGAGACATCTGGACCATAATTATGGCAATACAAGATAATACTTTCAAATTAATTATACTTATATATAAAGTTTTTCTAACTTAATACATATAATATAATATATGAGAATGTGAGTTTGTTTGTTTGTTTGTTACGCTTTCACGCCCCCGATCATAATAACATGTTGCATACACGTTGACAGGAGCACAGAAAAAAATACTGTTCCACCTATATACTATGTTATCTACTTGCAAAGCCGCATACAAAAGTTAGTAAAAAATATTTAAGTATCAAGATTTATTACCAAAATGATAAAAAAATATTTATTTCTGTCTCGGGGTTTTCCAATACGAATGATATTTTCCATGAAGATATCTATATAGGTATAATTCAGATAAAACTTCCTATCATCGGGAATAGAGTCTTCCGTGAACTATTCAAATACAGGAGAACAATAGCCGTTCAATAACAACGGCTATATTAAAAGTGCATATTTTTATTTGGGTCGGTACAGATTGTACGTATTTTCTTCCATACTGTTTTTTTATTATATTGAAAAGAATAACTTCTTAATATATTTTTATTTATATACTAAATCTACGATGATACTCTAACGGGTCTTTGGAGGAGGATATCATCCTTATCTCAAACAGAAAACACAACTTATGGATCAGAAGTGATAACACTGGTGATTTTTACCGGTAACGATTTATGTGTACCTACTTCGTTGTTTCCTCCCAGACTGACCCAGAGTTACTAATATATGGTAGATATAATTGTAAAAGGAAAAGTCATCACGTTGCCAACCTATAACACTAGTCTTGGATTCGATCTTCACATAAAACGGTAAAAAAAGATAGAAGAAATGTCCTATGAAGCCACAAGCAAGGTAACCTTTGGGTACCTAGATGATTACAAACACCAATTACATTGCTCGGTTGACATCAAAAATTTGCTTTTTATTTAAGACCAAGCAATCAGATTATTTTAGATTTTTATTCTTATTTTATGCGAAGGAAGATAAATAAAAATAAAATACTATTTAGATAATACATACGTTATACACATACTTTGATAACAATATATTATAAGTATTTATAATAATATTCATTTATAATTCAAACCATGCGTGATGATTTCCACTTCAGGTGTATTTTTATTATTACCCTTAAGTGCAGTAGGAAATTTACAGTAGCATCATAATTATTTTAATGAAGCGAGCCATTTAAAAACCACTTTTTTGTATCTTTTTGTAAGCACTCTTTAATGTCACATTTATTGGTTATCTTATTTTAGATATAGTGGTCCATATATTGACTGAAACGTCTGGCAAACGATGTTTTAATATTGGGATTCGTGATTTTATAAACACGGCGATTAGGTTGATATTTACATTCTCAAGTGTCAATAACAGTTTTACGTTTTTCTTTAAAATATTAATATAATTACTTATTTTATTTTATGTCAGTTGTATGTTTGGAAAATTTCCTCAACACTTCTGTTTTGTCTATAAAAAATATTTAACTTGGATGCGATCATTGTTACGTTCTATACTCTACTAAGCAACACTTTGACAAAATTCACCTCTGTGTTTGTGTGTGTGTCTGTGTGCCTCTGCTTTGTACGACTTTCGTTAGTTCAATACTAAAATATAACTATTCTTATTAATAAATAAACATAGGAAATGATCTTAAAGTTATTGATGTTTTTTCACATATGTACTTAAAATATGTTATTTCTTTGTGGACACTCTATAAAAGAAGATCCAAGTTATCTAATTTATATGATACAAGTTAAAAAATCTCACTTACTATCCATCATAATCAACTTTTCTTTGCAAGCACAATACTAATAAACCATTAAGAATTTTGTTCCAAGAAGAAACTTACTTGAACATTGTACTTTTGTTTTACGTACAAGAAACATTAACGAAACAGATAACATAACGTTGTACGGTAACAAAGGCAGAAACGCGTAGGTTTCGCCAACATTTTGTTCCCATAGTCGTACCTTGCCTCAAGTCACGCGACTTCAGGTGCCTGCCAAAGTTTTAGATGAATGCCCACGAAGTTTACTCGTGAAGAGTTCACTGAGTTACGTTACGTCCTTCTTGGTACATATTATACACCTTTATTGTGTCGAACAACTGCAGTTAGGAATTACGTTAAAACTATTTTGAAAGTCAAAAATCAAACCCTTTTTCAAATAGTAAGTAAACATGAAGTAACAGGGTAGAGGAGGTATTCACACTACTAGTTTTCACTAGAAAATCTGACCGAAAAAAATACCTACGCGTACATAAAAGAGCGTACTCCCATCTCAAAGGCCGGCAACGCACTTGTGAAAGTCACTTACCCTCAGGTGACCCATCTGCTAGTTTGCCCCCTGTACCATAAAAAAAAACCAACAACCTTGTAGGATACCGTATCTAAATCAATCTTTGTATGTATATGTAATACTGATGACAATACTATAATTTGGCATCTTGGAGCTGTTCTGATGATGGGGCCAGGAGGTGGATAGTAGAACTCTTAGAGGCTACTAGTAAATCCCTTGAGTTGGGGCTCATGACTCGTTTTGAAGAGTCCTACAGATTGGGCTTGGTAACGATGGTCAGATGATAAAGCCAGGAGAGGAATAATTTTTTATTCTTCTGTTTGCGTCTGTTTTCATCCTTCTGTTCTGAAGAACGGATATTATGTCCCCCCAACACAAGGGCAGGATCCTCCGACCAGGCGAAGTGATCATGCCTGGCGGGCCGCGGCCCAACGGTTGATGTTGGGATGTTGTATATATATACTAATCGGCGCGAGAACTCTCATAGCGAGATGCAAGATTAGTAGTTACTCCGTAGTACAGCTCGTCTACGCTAAATGATGTTGGAGTGTGTTTTTGCTGTATGTGGAACTCACCACATCCATTAAAGCGCGTTTTTTTTATTTTTACTAAATCATAATTATATCGATATTTCCTTTTTCGCAAAAAAAAGAAGGCGTGATACTTAGATATATAGACAATGCATCAAAAAACAATGTCTGTAAATAAAAAATACCGCTTTCAGTTTCAAATATACGTCTTGGGATTCCAATATGAACGTTCACATAAACCTTAAAAAGATTGAATTGCCAGTAAATTATGTATTATTATTACTCACTTACCTAAAGTAAAATTGTTATTATTTTCTTTACCAATTACTTGGAAACTCAATCAGAAGAACTTGGGAAGTTTAGACAACAACATCTACGCTGTCCAATGAATGGTATGATAAACGATCGCCCAGGGAATAAAAGAAAAACAAAGTGAGTTAGCTGCTTATCCTAGCGAACCACTTGTGAAATTTAACTCAACTCGTTAGAATTATTCATGGATAAATTTATAATATCAAAATACAATACATATTTGCATCTCTAAACGGAAATAATTTCAAGATTGTCAATATAAAAAAAAAACGGATTATTTAAGTCGTTTCTTTTATAGGGTGTATCCATACTAATATTATTAATGCGAAAGTAACTCTCTTGTTTGTTTGTAATGAAATTTGGCAAGTAGATATATCATATCCTGGGGAACGACATAGGCTATAAATAGTGTGCTGGTACACTAGTAATTGCCAAAACATTGTAATTTCCTAAATAAGATACTAAATTAGTAAATAAATCCTTTTACATCTATTTATTTTGTTATAAATGTTCCATCTTTCAAGGAGGCCTCGATATTTTTAGCAAAAAGACCTCGTGATGGAGCAAGAAGGGACATTATAGGCAAAAAGACCTCGTGACGGAGCAAGAAGGGACAATTATAGGCAAAAAGACCTCGTGACGGAGCAACCTGTGGTTTTAGTTGATCTATGTCCGAACGCATGAAGAAAAATAATAATATATTCCTTAAATACATGTATATTTATTTATTCAGAATAATAATAATTATTTAATTATGTTCTAATTCGTAACATTTTGGATAGACTGAAAACCATAACAGCATTGAGAGTATTGAGTAATATTCCAATAGGTACGGTATGGATTTTATAAATACAGTCATTGGCTGCACGAATGGCGTAGCATTTTAATTAGTCACCCCGCCCACCGCGCCGCTGTATCGAGTGTTGTGAATTCGATCTTCACATGGGATAATTATTTGTGTGGTTCGCACGTCATTACGCTGTCTCTGAGTGTATTTTTGTTTCCGTTGATGGAAAGCATGAGAACGCAACGCAATACACACAAACACACCCTTATACACTCACGCACACACAAACACACCCTAATATACTTACACACACACACACACACACACTAAATTCTCACTCATTAATTATGCGGACACATTTTCATTAGCTCCTCCCACTATGCATTCCGCTGTCCAGAGTCTGGAGAGGCTGATAATCTGTAATACAGGTCCTAGAATACCAGTCTCCCATGATTCACATAATTATGCTTTACCAATTTGTCATTAACTATAATTGTAAACTGTGTGAGTGCAAACAATAAAGTCAGTTGAATTTGTATTCTCTAATAAAGTAGTTGTATATTATTCCGTTTTTATTATGTCGCTACCATACGCTGAAATATTACAAATCATTGTATTAACAGAATACAAAATATTGTCACTTTATTCCTATGTAAAGTTACTTACGACCTCAATATCTAGTTAGAAACTAAATATTAGCGGTCTACAGTTACAACAAAATGAGTTTGTTCACAACATGACTTCCGTTTAATCCTAGCAACCTATGCTTAACGATGTTCTATAGAATTTACGTGAATCAACAGAGAATTGGGTTGAAAAATGTAATGGGTTACTTATTTGTGGGCCGGAATATTGTACTGTACGAAGTAGAAACAAAAAAAATTTTGGTATGGACATAGATAGCAACCTGAATTGGAAGGTACACGTAGAATACCTCTGTGCTAAATTAAATACCCAGTCGTATGCGATATACATGCTCACGAAAAAATTTACCCATACCGCTGTATTAACAGCATATCACGGATACGTGAATTCGAGGTATGGGATCATATTTTGGGGCAACTCTACTGAAATAGAACAAGTATTTAAAGCTCAGAAGAGATGTGTCGGGGCAATGTGCAACCTCCAACAAATGGACACCTGTAAACCGTATTTCAAGAAGCTTAAAATACTAACCGTACCCTGTCTGTATATTTATGAATTAATATTATTTGTCAGAGGTAACCTAAACATGTTTGATAATTATAAAAGTAAGCGTCACAATTTCAAAGTATGTTGTCCTCAGCATAAAAATGCATTGATGAATCGCAGTGTCTTTTGCATGGCGCCACGAGTCTATAACCATATACCCAAACGTTTAATAGAAATTACTTGTTTCAATAATTTAAAAAATATGGTTAAACAATTTCTGTTACAAAAGGCGTACTATACAGTTGACGAATTTTTAAATGATAAGAACTGTACATAATATATTTTATTTGCGTCTACTTGTTTGTTTTAATTTTAAATTATTGTGATATTCTATTGTAATTTTATTTTTAAGTGACATAAAATGCACCTTTTCCATTTAAATTATAATTATAAATGTTTGATATACCTATTGACATTTTTAAATCTCTAAATGTGGACAATGTTATAATTAGATTCCTAAAATATGTAAACTATAAATGTTAAGTATTGCATGCCGAGAGGCCGATAATGGAGAAACTATGCCATATTATTATTTCACAACAATCATTGTACCTACTCATTTTCGCAATAAAGTAATTTGAATTTAACGCCACTGATTATTCTATCCAGATGAACGTGGTCGTCATGATATTCGCTACGAACACCACAAATAAAATTGTAGTTTAAATAAATTCCCAAACATTTTAAAGTTGCATAAAACCGAAATCAAGATTCCTGTGGAGATTTTCTAGGCAACAGCTCTGCCGAGGCGTTACATTAAAGTTTCAGGGAGTTACTCTCGCCGTGCCACGAGGAACAGGTTTTCTAAAGAACATTTTACCCTGTAATTTCACACTACAGATTTTCAGATCAGTATGTAATAATGTTCCCTTTGTGGTAATATCTACATTCAACAAAACATACTTTAATTTCATTTAACGAAGATAAGCTAATCTACGTAGTAACTTCTTATCCAGCATCGAGTAATGAAACTTCTCGCACCGATTAGTATTTAATAATATGGTACTGTGAATATCTTAAGCGCAGTTTATGTTAAGATACACTGGTATCTGTTAACATTCATAACTGTTATTTATTATTTTCATTACGATTTCACTCATTCACTACAGATAAGAAAAAGAATAGGCAGTCATGGGACTACCGACAGAAGTGAAAACTTAAACGAAACAACGAACTTAAAACGTCACATTAGCTGGTTAGTGTCGTTAATTAACAAGGAGCTGACTGAACTCAATGTTTAGATTAGCGCCCTCTAGTGGATCTACATATCTATTATTAGCGTAGCGGTCACGAGTTCAGTGTTTTTTCCCCATAGCGAAAGTGCACAAACGTGCCTAAAGAAGTTTTCACTTTAAAAATAAATATACAAAAACAGAAATGATGGGCAGATATAAAATGAAGTCACCTATTGTTACAATATTTAAAGTCATTAATTCATACTATAATAAAATTTGTTTATTAATCAAAAGTAATACAATAAGCGTTCCGATTGCGTAACAAAAATCAATGACATTTAAAATTCCAAAATCCCTAATATCTAAGATTAATGGAATCGTCTTGGTGTATGTTAACATTTACCGGTGTACGGTCGAATCAAATAAATTAATGAAACAATTTCGGACTTATACCATATCAAAAAACAAAAAAAAAACGTGTGCGTCTCGGGACGCCCGACATAAGTGATAACTTAAACTAAGTAATCTAAGTTGAACTATTTAATTTAATACTGAAATTGTTTAACTTGAGAAAACTCTAGAGAGCAGCCTGCCTACCGCTGCCGTATGCGTGAGAGAAAGCGAAGCCAGGCAGACTGGCGCCGTAACGCGTTACGTAACGAAGTGGTTTACCCTCCCATAAGAAGTTATCATTTCAAAATATGAGAGATATTTAAATATGAGAGATAGGAGATCGGGTCTAGCACAAAGCGCTTCTTTCGAAGCTTCCTTCCAATGGGCTTCCCGAGAAATTGTGCAACTAGATCACCAGTTTTGTCACAGACAGCAGCATCAAGGTCGTTGTCAAGGTGCATGGTCCGACTCTAAGTCTATTAATGCTAGTGTCCCACAAGGTTTTGTGCTATCATCCACGCTGTTTCTTCTGCATATCAATGACATGCTGCAAATTAGCAGCATTCATTGCTATGCCGATGATAGCACGAGTGATGCTTTTTATACTGGCCGTGCCAACATTTCTCATGAAAACGTCTCTGAGAGTCGATTCAAACTAGTGTTTGAAATCGAAACTTTTTACTTCGCACAACCAACCATTGGAACAAATTGTCGCCTGCGGTATTTCCGGACCGATACCACTTTCAAATCTTCAAAAAAAGAGCGTACTCCTGTCTCAGAGGCTGACAACGCACGTGTCCATGGGCGACGGTAGTCATTTTCCATCAGGTGACCCGTCTGCTCGTTTGCCCCCTATAACATAAAAAAAGATATAGTCTACTTTCTGACACAATTTTTTTTTTCTCTTGGTCTTTATTTAGTATCCACGCTAAATAATACAGGTGCATAGTCTATTATAATAGCCTCAATTACAAGTGTGTCAAGCGCGATGACATACAGGACATACGGAAATAGTGCATAGTCGCATGGCGCTAAATCCGGACTATAAGGAGGGTGTCCTAGTAATTTGATTCCAGCTTGGTGTAAATAGTCTGTAAAAGCCAAGTATTGAGACTTGAGTTTGGTCGTTAATTTTTTAAGGCTTCTAATACTTGAGGTAAACATTCCTCTGTATACCATGCAGCAGTGATAGTCTTTCCTTTATCAAGCACAACCGTAGCCAATATTAACATATCACGAGATCAAATCATACGCTGGTCCTTCAGTGAATCAGTCATCAAGTGCGGTACCCAGAGTAAACAACATTGCTGTTTTATCAAATGGTCGTGAGGAATTCGATAAATTATAATATAATATAAATTGTAAAATAATAATAAAATAATATAAATTGGATAAATGATTCCTTGCATCCAAATTTGTTATTGTTTTTTATATGACTTACAGTTTATGAATACGACTTCAAACCACAATATTATGATATCTAGTTTGCATACGAGAAAATTTATGCAGCGTTCTACATATGCGTACAGCTTACAACATCCAGTCCACCGCGATTTGAGTCGCAGTCTGCCAGGCATGATCACATAGCCTGGTCGGAGGATCCTCCCTTTGTGTCCGAGGGACATGACACCCGTTCCTCCACACCTTCGTTTACGTCTTGCTTGCCAGATTGGAACGCACCTTCTCGCTAAATATTTATACCACATACATTTATAATATGTAATTCGACCCTTTGAAGGCTAATAAAATTTTATTGGGTTACAGGTTTTAAATATAAATAAGCTCACCTTCGAAAATGGAATCACAGGCCACAATAAAAAAAATAACGCTTATTAGAAGTACCAAAATGCTTTTAGTCTCATAAATAAGAATAAGGATGAAGAAAAGCTTACAATAACGCGTGATTTGGCATAGCTACAGCCATAATTAAATTCTAGCGAGCGGAAAATTTCTCGCAAAAAAGAAAGTAACATTTCTGACGTCAATTACCTACAACGTTTCAAGATATCTCAAGAATTAAACTCGACTTCTTTTCAATGTCAATTAGACATGGAATTGTCACAGAATGTCTTCCTTATAAAATCATTACGTTTGCACTGGGCTACGGTTGTTCGTAAAGAAAACATTTGAACAGAAAATTTGTACCTAATCGTTATTCTGGGAAATATTTTGTCGTTACGGTGTATATTAAATCTACCTTTATAACTTGGCAAAATCAAATTAGTTCAATTTGAAGAAAATTTATAATGTGAAAGTTACCTGGCGTTACACAATTTTGTTTTAAGAACACGGTTTGATGTGCGACCGTCAGTATAGTTTTCACCATTCGACTAGTAGGCGTTGGATCGGGTATAGCATCGTGTTCTTCTATCGAATCTACCATTGTACGGACTGCCCGTGGGCTTGTTCGAATGGATTGCCAGCTTTCTGCTCTCCAGATGCATGAGAACCGTAGTAGACGCCAGCTGCTCCGAAAGCATGGAAATTAACGCTTGGCTTGGTGCTGCCTAGTGCTACTCCAACCACTGTGTTGCTGCATATCAACGACGTGCTGTCTAATTGATGATATCCATTGTTATGCGCATGACAGCACTAGGGTTGTTTATTACACGGGCCGTGCCAATATTCCTTGTTCCTTTATGTTAAAGAGTCGCGAACAACTTGTATCCAAAATTGAGAGCACTCTAGTTAGGGTCTCTGAATGGGGTCATACACATTTGGTCCAATTCACCCCACCAAAACACAAGTCAGTGAGTTCACTGCCATAAAAACCTTATTTACTGTGGACCCACAGTTCCCTTACTTAAAAGGCAAAGCTACGCTGGCATCTCAAAAGCTTGGTAAGCTTAAAGCGTCGGCAATGTGAATGTGAGTCCCTCGGACTTGTAAGCATCCATAGTGTACGGCAGCCGCTTACCATCAGGCGAGCCGTGCAATTATTTGCCAGCGACACGTTGTTTAAGAAAAAATACTGCCAACACAACAACATTGTGAGTTATAATGGAAATTTTCAAATATCTCAGTCTAGATCTGCTGCTATAGTAATATTATTAAAGTTTTAGGGGTTTTAGGTAACACTTAATTAAATTAAGTTATACTGGAAATAAAAACCGCAATTCAAATTCACTAATGTGCTTAGGGGTAACAGTATAATCCGTATCAGATGTACCAGTTATCACAGATGTTAATAATAACATTAAATGTTGGAGTTCAAATTAACATTACGATGTACTTACCGGTTACCACCGATGCTGACAATGACTTGAAATGTTAGAGTTTAAATAAACATCACCATGTATCGGTTATCACCGATGCTAACAATAACTACAAGGAATTTTGGAGTTCAAATAAACATTATGATGACAAGGAATGCTGGAGTCCGAATAAAAATTACGCAGGTTACCATTTAAGACGACGGGTTCTGTTTGGATTGGAGAAATCCTTTTTTCTCTCTAGAAAAACACGTGGGTGTTACAATTACCTGATACCACTGCTTTTATTTTTTTTTTATGTTTTAGTTTCGCTCTGAAAGCAGCGGAAATATTTCATAAGAAATCCACAAAAATTAAACAGCCTTCTGTTATGTGAAAAGAAATCAATGGTTACATCCAATCACAGTGATTCCACATGTTTGATTCATAGCCTCAATAAAGATAAATCTTTACACTAAAGAAAGTTCGTAAGCGTTTTAGCATTATGCAACCGATTGCGTAAATCCGCATATGCACCTTTTCAACTGTCAAAAAATAATAATGCATCCCTGTCAACCGACAAGAATGCATTATTAGCAGCATAATATCACGGGCCTCAGCCCTAAGATTTGGTGTTATTTTCTGGAGTCAGTCGATTGATCTTGAACTGGTATTTAAGATGCAAAAAAGGTGTGTCAGGTCTATGTGTGGTTTAAAAACCACTGATAGTAAGTTGTGTACCATACTTTAAGTCATTAAAAATATTAACGTTTCCAACATATATATGCACATACATATATATTATGGAAATTGCTCTCTTTGTAAAAAATAAAGCGGATTAATATACTAAAGTATCAGACGTCGGAAGGGCTCCAATTCGAGCTCAATATGTAAATAAATTATGCC
The DNA here is from genome assembly GCA_963859945.1 of Euplagia quadripunctaria. Taxonomy (NCBI): domain Eukaryota; kingdom Metazoa; phylum Arthropoda; class Insecta; order Lepidoptera; family Erebidae; genus Euplagia; species Euplagia quadripunctaria. The sequence continues at coordinate 11,380,643 of OY982566.1, read as the reverse complement.
AAATAACATGTAAAACTGCTATGATGAAAAAGAGTTTCTTTGGTATAGCACCAACATTTTTTAATAAGTTGCCTGATGATATGAAAACATATCCTTTTTTACAATTTAAAAAGTCTTTAAATAAGTTCCTAATAGACAAATGTTATTATTTTTAAATAATTTCCTAAATGATGATTTAATATAAGACATTAAAATTTAATAATGATTTGTAATGATAATTACAAATGAATATTAATTTATTAAGAATGATTATTACATTCAAAAGCAATTGTTTTTGACATTATTTAATTTTATTTATATTAATTTCTCAGATTTCATTAATTATAATATAAGTAATTATTATAACTTCTATTTGTGCATGTAATGTAAAATCATCTTACCTATTAATAAAAGACAAAACGTAGCGAACTAAGATTTAATCTAAGACCCACACAATATACCTATGTTTAACAAATAATAATTCTGATTCTGATTCCTAAATAGACTATAACCACAATGTTTAATTAATGGTGCGTATAAATATCATAAATTTTGCAAAGTACTAACCGTATTCAAAGTTGATAGATATTGTTAGTTACAGTTATGTTTTACGTTAACAAGGAGTGCAGTATAAAAGCGATTTGTTACAGGCACACCGCGACTGCACACAATGAAACAGCTAACAATTGTTTAGTGTTAGTTTATAGCCATGCTTAACAATAGAAACTTTACTCATTGTGTATCATAATATTCGCTATAAGGCCCTCTAAGAATACCGATGCTACACATAATAAACAGCTTGTAAAACACGACTTTAAAAGTAAACCTTTCACAGGGAAACTTACAAAAGAGCAGAAGTGTTACGATTATAATACATTTGTAGCGCTGTGAATTATAATGATATCAGAAATTAATTGCTTTGACTCACGATATGTCGCATTAAATCGTCGTGAAAATTGTAATGGTGGCAGTTATAGTGCCATTGTCGTAAAAAGAAAATATTATGATGTTACTTTTAGCTATTTATAAGTTGTGTAGGATATTTTATTTAAAGCTTGAATTATAATTTATGTAAATCTTTCAGATCAAGTCAAAGGCTCATCTTTTGAAAGGGCCTTAACCTGTATTTACACAGGTGTGTTTTTTTTAAACACCTCTTTTGTTCGGATTAATGGTACCCTGTGTCTATTTTATGTACCCTTGACAACGTGTATGCAAAACTTCATGATGATCCGTTTAGTAGTTGATGCGTGAAACCATAACCAACAAACAAACTAACAATCGATTTTATAACATTAGTTAGGTTTGTGGCTGATAAATATTATCGTCACTGTGCAACTGCAACTGCATTATTTTTGCATTGTCTGTGCAGCACAAATGGCGAGCCTAAGTAATAATTGATCACGTACTATTAAGAAAACAGCACACGATCAATCTAGTTTAGAATTCCAAGCAAGAATCTAACTAATTCTACTTTGGCTTCCATGGAGATCAAATACCTAAATTTCATTTGTTTTAAGAACTAATAAAATCGTTATCACGCAAGGCTATTAAACTATTTTTAAATTACATGTTGTATATTCCCAGACCTCCCAATTTGCGCGTGAGGTGAAGGGAAAAGGATGTCGTTATATTTGAGGAGTACAATTGAAAAATCTGTAAGGTAATACTAATATTGATAACTGATCGATACAACACTTTACAAATATTATCACTTTATATTTCCTTCATCGATGTCTCACCACTTTACAGACGGATCCGCACTCTCTGCCGTCCGACACGCGAGTCTTCTTTATTCTGACATTTTTACAATTCAAAAATAGTTCCAACATAATTCAGTGCGGACTTCTCACACGCCAGTATTAACGTATGTCACAGAGGTGTGACATTATGTTGTATGAGCGTAATGGCATCTTGGCTTAATTGCAACCTGAATGAGATTTTCTCTTCAGTAAACTAGAGGAAATATTACTAAGGCTAGTTTACTACCGCTATCAACCTGGGATTGTTGAAAAGTAAAATTATATCAACTCCAATAGCACGTTACATGAAAACCATTCATACGAAAATGCACTTCCTGTGTAATCCGATAAAGGAAATACTAACACAATAAGATCATAGAAATGGCTAAGTTTTAAAATAGCTGTTATTACTATCTAGAACGAAAATACATTTTTGTCGTTTATATTATTCTAAATATTAGAACAGTATTGAAGGATGGTAAAGAAATATTTACCGTAATTGCTTTTTTAACCCTCTGACCTTCGCAAGCAATATATAAATGTTTGTAATTATCTACGTCTAGACCAAAAACAATAAACTGACGTCCATTTTGAAGTAAGTAAAAAGTAATTGCGAGTAACGTAGTCATTTATTATTTATTGTTAACTTATTTAATCTGAATTTTTGTTTTTGTCTGATGTATCTACTGTTAATAGCGAAACCATTAGCTAGACTTGAATAAAAAAAAATACTTAAAATTATGGTTTGAATTTAAGTTATATTAATTTTTATTTTTTATTTTATATTATTATTTGGAGGCTCATTTTAGGAGATAATGGAAAATTAAAATAATTTAACAGACGGCTCGGTTTAATACTATAGTAGTAGTGCCGCGAAGGAGCCGTGTGTTAACCGCTTCTTGAACAGTAGCCACTTAAGCAGTCATACTTGCATGCGGAGGAGCGCAGGACGTTGTGCCCCTTCCAGATTAAAGAGGCACCCGCAAAATACGTCACGCCACCGTCTCAGGCCTGCTATTACTAGGGTAACGGCCAGGTGACCCATAACCATGGCCGCCCGACGGTGACGAGAAACGAGCATTGCCAAGAAGAGACGGACTATGAACGCCTGAATACCAACAAAATATTACTAAAATACTGTCTGTACTGAAGTATTATAGGTCTCCAATCAGTGAATTATTTCAAATTATATACGGCCGCCAAACGCCAAGCTACTTTACTGTTTTATACGGTCGCCAAATGGTTTACATCGGATGATGTGTATTGTGATTTACCACCACATCAATTATGGTTTTCCATAACAAAAAAAAAACAATTGGGCAAACAAGCACATTTTAAGATAACTCGGTGGTGATAAGAGTTTTGTATGCATTCACTAGCAACCCTCCCTGGCTTCGCATAGGTAGCAGAGACATCTTCAACAGTCATCATCATATTTCAACCAATTTACACAAAACCTTAACAAATTAAACACCTAAACTTCCTCATGAATTACTCTCTCTATTGCTGAAAACCGCGTGAAAATCCGATCACTAGTTTTTCAGTTTATCGCGAACAGACAGATATGGCGGTGGACTTTGTTTTATAATTAATATGTAGTGGTAATTATACTGGTAGTATTATTTGCGCATTCTCCATTGCGACTCCTCTGTGCCCTGGCGTTCCATAGAAGACGGTTTCATTAAAGTACCTAATTGTTTCTACTAGTTCTACTAACTTGCTAGCAAAAACACAATATTTAACTTAATAGTGCTCTTTGATCATAGTATTCTGTAGATAGAGATTTCGATTTGTGTGGTTTTAATTTTAGCAGAAATCTATGCCCAAACTCTTTTGTTGAATTTGAAAAGTCACTTATCGTAACATCAGTGAAATGAGTGTTGTGGATTACATTTCCACATAGAACCCGTAGGTGTATGATTCATAGATAGTTTTTTTAATTCAAAAAATTACATTTGCTACATATACTAATTAGATAACGACAAACATCATTACAGTCAACTAATAAAGTCACTAATATCCGAGTTTACTTTATAAAAGCAAGTCAAAGCGGCTTTAATATAAATACTTCAATGGTTTAGTTCTAGACAAGTGAACTAACATTACACTTGTGTGTGCTCGAATATAATACTGCTCGACCATGCACAATTCTTGTTATATTTCAAAACATCAGGTAGGGGAGGTTACCATGTCGCCTCTCCAGCCAATTCTCCATGATGGGTCTTACCTGAATGAATGAAAGACATAGCAATGACATAGAAAGTAACAATTTGTGCTGAAACGTACTAGTTGCAAGAAAGTAATGCCTTAATATATTTATGAAGTACATAAAAGAATTGGTTAATGATCCATGATGTATATGGTCTTTTCAATACTGTACTTTTTACAAATTCCAAACAATATTCAATGATCACAAATAGTAGATATTATTTTCACTAGTTTCTTGATTTTTAAGAGCCATATTGCAGCACTAGTTTTGACACGTTTATTCTGAAAAGTGCAAACGTTTCATAAAAATCGGGTGAGCATTTCAACATAACATATTTTCTCGAAATATACCTAATTTTCCCTTATGTTTCCGGTGCTCAAAGTTAAATGTAATACTACAAGCATTACTTTCAACTATCAAGGAAACGAAGGTCAATATGCATGTGTATTTTATACTTATATTATATTACAGTATTGCAACTTATATTAAATATAACACGGTTTATCGAAAACATTTTGTAAATCTGTCACACACCCCTGTTTCACTCAGATGTTGATTGGTAGTAAATGCCTACGGCACTAAGTCCACCTTAATATAAACCGTTTTGTGCAAAAATATCATATAAATAAGTAATTTTCTCTAAAAAGAAATATTACCGACTTCACTGCGCCTCAAAATACCAAATCGCTTCAAGTGTGCCTATAAAATTTGAAGAATTATCTCGATTTCTACAGAATCCCATCGTCAGATCCTAACCTAATGACCATGGGACCACTTGGGAAGTATACCCTTTCAAACAATAGAAAAATCTTCCAAATCGGTCTAAGCGTCTTTGACTAATCGGTGAACATACATAAAAACTAAAAAGAAATATAGTGGAACATAGAACCTCCTCCTTTTTTGAAGTCGGTTAAAAAAAAACAATTTTTGGTTGTATTCAAAATTTACTATCAGTCAATAGAGCTAAGTTTTTAAGGAAAAATAAATCGATTACTCGAATGAGTCTCCCTTGATATTATTTCTGTAGTTTTCAATACATTTTGAACAAAGATTAGATTTAATCATTGTATCAATTTAAACAAAAAGAAAAATTGTTTGGATCATTTTATAAATGCTCTAAACAATTTTACTGCTAAAGTTTTTTTACTACGTCTTTTGTGTAGTCAAGAAGTCTACTAAGTGTAGTAAAGCTTAGTTCCCTTAAAGTTCAGGAGTCCCATAAGAGAAATAGTAAACTAAAACCAGAGCGAGTAAAGAGCACGACATTATGTTTTACACAAACCCGCACCGTAAGTTATTTAAGTTTCGTAATTTTACATTCCGTAAGAACTAAAATTTTATTGGGAATAAATTTTTTTTTCTTCCAATAAATTTCACTTCACCTCCAATTTTTTTTTATTAGTATTAACAGGAATAAACAAAATTAGTTATACAATAATTCAAAACATGAAACATAGATAGCTTAGGTCGGCATTACAGACGTTGGTAAAACACATGCGCACAGAAAGGGCTCGGAATAATGAAATAAAGTTGTTTGAAGCATCTGGCGTCTCGTGGACAGTTGTAATGGTAATACGATTCAACGATTATAGCAGGACCCAATGTTCCCCTCTGTAGATGTTTGGAATAATGAAAATCTTAACGGTTTGAGCCCCAAATTAGTTCTGTATATTACACCTTACAGATGGAGTTAGGTATAGCAGTACGGATAATGGTTATGGAAAAACAGGAGAACTTCTGAAATTGGGGAATTTTTCATCCCGTTTTATATTCATTGTTACTTCCACCTTTATTAGAATATACGTTTATTATTAAAATAAGTATTAGGATAAAGGTTGTCGGTCTTAAACCTTTTGAAATGAAATATTTTAATAGTCTCTAGAATTAATTTGGTACACAAAAGATGATTAATCCTCAGTGCCTTTAATTATTGTCGCTTGCTGAGCTGAGTTGAAAGGCGTTATTCAAAATTTTTGAGCAACACTTTGTTGATGAATAATTGCGTGACGAAAGCAAATAACTCGAGAATTGAATATACAAACCCTTTGCTATGATTCGTTAGCTTACATTATTACTTCACCTTAGATGTTCTATGCAGATTCAAATATATAAGCCACTAAGAAGAAATTAATATTGTAGTTCAGTTTATTAATAATATTATTTTATAGTGATAGATTACGCCTTTTTTATGATGGTAATATATAGAACCACTGGCGCAAGGAGGCGCTGGAGACCGATGCCTTGTAAAATCGATGGAAAGAATGATTCGGGCGACCGAGCGCAGTGCACACCACAATTGCGGATGGATACCAGCTTGTGCAGGTACTCACTGGACATGGCTGCTGCGTTAAGTACCTGTGTCGTATAGGCCGGGAGCCAAAGTCTGCGTACCACCACTGCGAAAGCTGTCGCGAGGACACTGTACTTCACACCTTGGTGGAGTGCTCAGAGTGGGCGCAGACGGAACGCCTATTGGCGCGGAAAGCTTTTCACTAGAGACCATGGTATTGTCCATCTCATATTGCGAGAAAGTAATGTAGGCTAAAGCGACGGCGGACAGTTACGGAAGAGGACGAGTACTCTCCCGACCTGCAAAAGACGCACCAGGCGCTGGAGAGTACAAGCGATCTTCGGCCTCCATGAACGCTGTCCTGAGGGTAACGGCTGGAGCTGTCCGTTACCTTAGTAGGAGCAGGTCTGAGATAGGGGCGCGACGTGTTCCGTGCGCGCTTCCCTAAACCAGAAGAGAGCAAGGCCCCACGTACTCTATGTTGTGGCGCCTACTGACCAAGAGGCGGCCAAGGTCTGCAGGGGTTTCCAGAGGCTTCCTTGTTAGGATATACCCGGGTGCCTTGAAATAGACCCACTAATGACGGAACACCTTGTGGTTTTAGTCGGTTCAATTATGACTTACCACTTCACCGTAAGGTCCAGTGAAGTGACGATATGTCAAAAAAATTTAATAAATACAAAGAAAGCAATTAGTATGTTTTTATTACAAACCTAACGTACCTACATTACTTTTAGGCCTGTCACTATTGATTTAACAATAGTAATTACAAAATATAATAAAAATAAATAAATAAGTATCGGAGTAACAATAACAATTAGTACATCACAAACCAAACAAAATAAAAAAAAAACACATTTCACAAACATTAAAATATATTTTTTCATCTATGGTGAATTATAAAGTAGGTAATCTGTGATGGTGACGTGTCATTGCGTTATTCTTAACGTGGCAATGTGTGGCGGTTATTTGTTTTTTTCTTTACTTATTCAAGACTGATTATCTTTAAGCAAATGATCAGTATAGCACGCTCTATGTATGTATGTTGAGATATAAATCATCCCAGTACTGATTTTCAGTGCCAACCACAGGTGTCACCAGACGTCGGCAGACAATATAGATTTTTTTTACTATAAATACCATTTATTAATTAAAGGTACTTATTAAACAATTATGAAACTATTAATTACTTATACATTAAATCGTATTCTTTGCACAATGCAAATTGATTGTAGAAATTCCGACATACCTACTACTTTACCGTTAGCTCTAACCAATGTCATCTCTGACAAGCAACTTTGGTGCTAATAGTAAAGGGACCAGAACCTCCAAAGTAAATTGTCAAAATTATTATATAAGACTAGCTATTACTCGCAACTTCAGTTGCGTCGAAATTTTGGTGAAATCTATTCCACGGGAACCGAACATTGTCCTCTGAGTCAAATTTCATCCTGATCCGTTCAACCGTTTTGCGTAAAAAAGTAAGAAACATCCATACATTCATCCTCATAAACTTTCGCCTTCATAATATTAGTAAGATAAGATGACAAAATTATAAGATGTCTAAATTTTAAACTAGCTTAACTTAGCTTAGCGAGATTTAAATTAGCTTGCAATAGATTTTTTATTAATATTGATGATGTTTTTTTTTGCAACAATAGGAACATTTTATACTTCATCTTAAGGGTGTATGTATTTTGATTTTAGGTCCTTAAAAGGCGGATGGCAGATCATGCCAGATTCCCATTATAGCATATTTCAGAGAACCTTGGAAAGATGGAGCCCTATGCCTTGGTAGGGATATTGTACTTGTAGCAGACCTGATAAAGTAAGAGCACTGATTCTGTCTCCAACTTATGTTTTTATATAAATACATAGACCATAAACTATATCGCAATAATTATATCTAGATTATATGAGATTGTCGACTAGTGGCTTCCCTAATGCTATACCCTATTCTAGATCAATAAATCTGGATCACATACGGATACGATTCCGGGCCACAAAAAAATACCTGAAAATCTTCGGAACTAAGAATGCTCCCCGCTTATAGAGCATACATTTTGATTCTTCTGAGAACATAACTCTTAACCAATCTTCAACACTCCAATTTAAGAAGGTTCCGGGCATAACATAATCTTGAAATACGATGCCAACGCTACAGTACACAGATCATGCACTTGGGTCACTTCCTCCAAGTCGAAACTGATTAGTAAGTTCAGTTCTTGTGAGAAAGTGATTTCGAAGCATTGTGTTGACCATTTATCGATCTTCTCTTGCTGTGGTAAACACCTGGCCATGCTTGTTTCTAATCTGCATTGGTTAAAACCGGTTTCTTCGCAATGATGGAAAACTCTTTGTTCTGTTGAAAGCAACATACCGACTGCTCTTGCTGTATCACGCTGATTCCGATCGTTTTCCAGCATTGTGAGAATTTTGTAAGCGACATTATAAGAGCTTCAATAATAAATATTGATCGGGTGCAGGAAATTCGTACTGTTGTACTTCTCTAAGCAACTTAAGAGGGGATGATGACATAATGATGTGTTCGGTTCCCTAGAACTGGAATGCCTATCAGGAAGGATACCATTTTGTTCTAAGTATTCCATGACTTGCTTACGCCTTTCCAGAACTTGTGACAAGCAAGGCTGGATACTAGGTCTTGGAAATAGGTCGCTTAGCATTTTCTGAAATCCGGATATGTATGTGATGTTATTTGTGCGTTTATAATTTCTGTTATAATATTTAAAGAATTTGGCAAAGTGAGTGTCAACATATATCTGTTGATATTTTGTTAATATTTTTCCTAATCCATAAGATTGTTTCTTTTTTTTTTTTTTTTTTTTAGATTTTAATTCATGTAATACATTTAAATATATACATTTAAATTAAATTTAAATGGTTAAAGTAACCCGTCCCGCATCACTCCCGGCGCAAAAGTGCCCATTATGCTGGCAGCGTTGCCTCGCTGAATGGCAATGGATAACCTTTGCACCAGGAAAGACCCAGAACGGGAGTCACCATTCCTATCCCTAATCCGGCGGCTGATATCCGTGATGAAGCTCTTCGCCTATCTTGGTTCACAGGTTTCAGATTGAAGCTCACATTATAATTATGTCTGTGAAATTCATAGAATGTTAATACTGACAAGCTTATTGCAGTTTCCCTCGGCACATCTAGGAAGGCTTTATTTATGGTATGTGGGTTGTCAAAATGATCGGGTAAATACGAATCTTTATGCGAGGGTAGCATCTGTTTCTTTTGATTTATTGTTAACAGTTTTGTTACTCATTATGCAAATTAATAAGTTGAACATAACATATTAAAAGGACTTTAGTGGCTTTTACAGAATATTTCATATTATATCTGAATGTTTGATATTAACATCGGGTAATATTAAACTAACTTGGTATTTATTTAGATATACCAGTATATTTTGAGACCCTTTACCTAGCGTTTATAACGAACCAATGATATCGCGGGTTTCTTTGAGCCCAGGATAGTCCAGTGATTCAACTAATCAACTCCAAAAAATTACTTGATAAAAATAATGTAACTAGTAAACGAAATTAGAATGCGTGTGATTTATTTGAAACAGAATTACTTTGATGTTAAAAAAATACTATTTTTTAAGTAAACATCAAAAGGTATGTAGATATACATACCTACTAAATTTTGAAAACACTAAATAATTTTAAAACCTCATACATTAATTACAAATGTATCTGAATCAAATACATGGAGAATATAACAAAAATAAATAAAAAAACTTTTCTGTCAGTTACAATAAAAGTGAAAATAAAACCAATCCTAAGTTTCTGTGATCCTACAAAGCGATGATATTTCTTTACAATACGTATGTAAAATCTTTGCTACTGCTTTATAAAACTACTGTGACGCTTAGTTATAGAGGCAATGAATATGCTAAAATCTCTAATAATGACACTAAGTTTCAATTTCAAATTGGTCTCCAGACAGTTAGCACGCGCACAGAATTTATCGCTAATCGTTTTTCTATTTTATTCTCATGTTCGCAAGTAAGGCATGGCACCTATTGTGTAATACACCGGCACCTTGCGGGGTATCGGGGGTAAACGCTGGCGAACGTTCCCTCGAACAAATTGAAAAGCAATGAACCGCGGAATTCAATTTCATATTGAAAGCCATTCATCTTTGCCGCTTCTTCGAGACCGTCTGAAAGCGTTACATCTCGACTTTGCTACTCTGCTTTATCCCTTAAAAAGTTCGCCTTTTTCTGAATTGTATTGAATAACCAGGTATAACATAGTGTTTTGAGGTGGGGCGAGTTCGTTATATTTATCTCAAAGGGATGTTATATCTATCATGAACGTATTTACATATATAGGTACACACTGACATATTACATAAAGTTAAATATTTGATACGCAGTATAACGTAGCTTTTGGTGTTTGACTAGATTCTCAAGGTTAACCCAAGTCAATAGAAGCAGTAACGACTCTTTAAAATGTATTTATGGAAAATGTTGCTCCTTTCGACTACTTCTTCCTGACACCAATACTCTTACCGACATAGGACACGACATAAAGCTAATTTGGAGGCACAGATGTCGGTTCAGAAACGTTAGCTTTGAAATGCAAAGGATAGGAACAAAGGTTTTTCAACGCTGTTAGAAAGCCTGCTTATTTAAGAAGTCACCCCAGGCGGGGCGGGTGATCAGATCGTGAGGTTCTTAGTTCATGCAAATAAACTGAATTTAGTCTGAACGTAGACCATACGTACTCGTGCAACCTGTAACAGTTAGGTCGGCAATCGGTCTCGGGACAGACAGACAACGTAGACACTGTAAGGTTTGCATTATTTTGACTCCAACAAAATGGCTTCATAGTACTTCTAGCAGGGTGTAATGGAGGGTTTTACACATTATAAAGCCACTCTCTGTCTCTCCCTCTTTCTGACCCATTCCAACGTCCTGGTAACACATTTTAACCTACTTGACACCCGTTGGGTTAAACGTGTTTATATTACAAAGTTTTTAAAAGCATATATTCTTTTCTAATTTTGTAATTGCACAATATAGTGTCAGCCAATATATTTCCATTAAAAAGAATGAATACCACGAAAAATACTGTTATATTTTATGGTTAGAAAGACCTTTCAGACTATACCATCATTATTACGAAACATAAAAAAATAACTTTACAAACTAAAAGTCATTTGTGGCTTTATAGCCGTTATAATGCATCAGTTGATATTTTTAAGTAAGCGAGTTTCGGTGCAAACATTAACACTAATGTCCTGCCATGAAATGGGAGCTAGCTTTGTGAATTTTATTATATAATTACCTTACTTTTATACCATGAAAATGAAAAAGGGTTTGCAGTAAAGCATATTCATTAAAAAATAGGCCATAAGTGGCTATGCAGCATGAAATAAACTTTTTAACAACATTCATATTTTTACTTTAATATTTTGATAAACATATTTAATTTTCGAATGTGGAGTGCACTCATGTGTTAATGAAAGAAATAACATAATATTTAGCTACCCACCATGAGTTTGGAGAATTATTAATTACATGTGGGCGTTCCATTTTTAAGTGAGTTTCAGATTTACAAGCTTTTTTAAAATATGCGTGTCCGTATGCTATTCACAGTAAGTGTAACTATCGCAACTGGTTTTTAAGTTAAGTTTAAGATAAAATATTGTGCTAGTTCAAAATAAACTTAATTCTCTGTCTAGTTGACATTGTGGTACATAAATGTTTATTTATAATAAAATTTGTTAATACAGGTTTAGTAGCATATTACTTCTTATGTTTAATTTCGAGTAAAGTGAAAACTAAAAGTTTTTCAAAAACAAAAAAGTCGAAAATGCAACAATTTTGCCATTATTTTCGACTTAGTTTTGTTTTTGAAAAACTTTCATTTTCTGTATTTTGTAATTGCCGATTTTAAAATATGTTATTGAAGACTGATTGTTATTATTTTTACTTTAAATATATATTTCAAGGCTTGAATAAATATTTTCTACAAAATCAATATGATTGTTTTCTCTTGCTGACGTTACGAAATCAATATCTTGTAGCTTTATAAGTAGTTACTATTTATATGAGTTGAGAACGGAATAAATAAATGCAGTGGGTAAAAAACTAAATTATTATTCTTATTTAGTTTTTAATCGTTGGTTGAAAATGTTGGTGAATAGGGAGAAACCCTTTGTCGGGGCCGCTTGTAACGAATAAAATAATGATACCATTTGATTTGTATTATGGCGAGACCATATTTATTGGCGTACATATTAAATTCTATTTGATAACTACATTGAAACCTTGGCTATGAAAGTTCAAACCCTGACTAGCATACGTTTATAAATAATTATACATTTACTAGTAACCCGCCCCGGCTTCGCACGGGTAGCAAAGCATATATTGATTTTTTTCCGACCTCTTCAACAGTCATCGTCATATTTCAGCCATTTTACACAAAGCTATAATGAATTATACACCTAAACGTTCCTCAGGAATAACTCCGACTATTGATGAAAACCGTATGATATCCGTTCGGTAGCTATTGAGTTTATCGCGAACAGACAGACAGACAGACGCGGCAGGGGACTTTGTTTTATAATATACTAGCAACCCGCCCCGGCTTCGCACGGGTTCAAATTATATACCTAAACCTTCCTCATGAATCACTCTATCTATTAGTGAAAACCGCATGAAAATCCGTTCAGTAGTTTTTCAGTTTATCGCGAACAGACAGACAGACAGACGCGGCGGGGGACTTTTTTTTATAATATGTAGTGATAGTGAATAGTGATAGTAATAGTGATAGTGATGGTGATAGTGATGGGGATGTCGGCAAGGATGTGTGAAATATACTTAATTTATAGATACACTGATGTTATTTCTAAAATTACAAACAGAAGGAAAACTGTAACTGAAATTTATTCTTACTCACAGAGAAATACAATATTTATAATATTCTCACGATTTCAAAAACGCCATATATTATTTTCTTTAAAATCTAGCATGGCAAGTTTCGCTTGGAACTATAAAGAACGCTATGACCAGGGTTTGGAGACACGATACGTCCCGGGAATGTTTGTAAATTTTGTTGCCTCGGATCCCGACACTTTCGGGTCGAAAATCAGCAAAAACAGGGTTGTCGACATTGTATGGTATAAATTTTATTATAATAACTTTTAAACTTTTGCGTTCCATGATATAGGTAATTATGTATTTACACGGGAATTAATACGATCCCAAAAAAAACATTAGGGATAACCCAAATTTATTAGTGCTGAAAGCCGACGAGGGAATGTCACTGTAGTGATGAGTACAACTGATTACCAACGTACTTGAACTGTTGAATGATAATAAAGTTTATAAACCAATATCATATAACCCTACGGCCAGTATAACGCGTAGAATACGATCTCTAATCCAGGAGAACGAACACCTATTTTCAGAAGCGAGTACAACAGACTATATGCACCAAAGTCACACCAGCCATCGAAATTATATGGTCTACCCAAAATACACAAAAGTAATTAAGAGTGATTAAGTTTTAAAAAGAATCACGTGTACTGTTATTATAGTATGTGACGGTACATGGCGAAACAAAAATTATAAAAATATCAAAAATGTGCGGATGGATGAAGAACCTTCTACCACACGGTCTCGACGACGGAGGACGTGCACCACTGAGCCAGTCAGCCTGTAATACCTATTTCGTGATCGCGTTAATTCCCGTGTAAATGCATAATTATATAAATTTTATTGTCAAAAGGTCATCAACTCTACAAATCTTACTAATATTATAAACGCGAAAGTTTGTGAGGATGGATGGATGTTTAATTACTCTTACTTCTTATGCAAAAACGGCTAAACGGATCTGCATGAAATTTGGCACACAGATAGGTTTGTGATCGATACCAGCACAATAGTCGTAAACGGTTTCGCCATATTTTTTATAGTATATATAATAGTTATATGCATGTAAGAATCAAACCGTACACGGTTGTTTAGACTATAATCAACTGGCTTATAGCTCAGCAAAATTAGTAGTCTTGGATGAAAGGTACATATTATCCTTTTCTGTGTATGCAAAATTTAATGATGATCGGTTGAGTGGAAATTGCCGAAAATTAACTCGATTCTAATTATATTCTGAGAAGTCTTGGTCGTGAGCTGTCTCGTGTCCCGGGACCCTGAGAATGTCGAGATTGCCCAAACCCTAGCTATGACCAACTTAAAGATTATATTTACTAGTTAGACTTTCTCTCTTTTGGAATAAGCTCGTTGACTGTAACTTCAAATCAGTTCCTCTTTTTTAAGCGTCAAAATGGTACGTACGTTCTATAGAAATTTGTATGAAATAATGAGTTATGACCTAGCTATCGCCAATTTATTTACTGTTAATATTTGGTTTACCAGTTAGTAAAAATAATAAGAAACATGAAAATAGTGACAAAAGTTGTTTTTCAATAGGAAACTACCCAATTACGTATGCTAACATTAACAATAATTATAAAGCACTGATTCTAATATTTATGAAATATGTTGGTCAATGTTAACGTTCACCGGTATATAACTGATTTGAAAACGTTATTAAACAACTTTGAATTCATACCATCGTCAAATATGATTATTGGTATAAGTGGATCTTAGATTTTTAGTATCGTCTATATTTTATACATCGATATTTTCACATCAACAGTCAGACCATCCTGCGAGTCATGATCTTGGTCACCTGGTCTAATCAGAAGATGCAAACATAAACTTGCCTTTGACAAAATATCATATCTCTATGCACATACTTATAACATACATAAATTATTTTAAATTTCAAAAATATAATCAATATAACCAACAATTTACAAACCATATTATTGGTTCAGTTTACATAAATCTTGTACAACCATAATGTTTGAAAAAATTACTTACATCGTCAGAAATCATTACGCAAATTATTACACAATATTTTGGAAACGCTGTATAAGAAACGTGAACATAGCAAACAGAACCCCAAATTGAATTGAAAACATGGGGTAAGCCACATAATCACTATTACTTCGCATAGGGCGCTTATTAATAAAGCCCCATAGAAAGCAGCGCACAAACACGAATGACCCATGAAAAGAGCTAGTGAACGTTATAATGTGTACACAAAGGCTTAAGGGTAAAACATCTAACGTTTCCACCCATTATGAAGCGAGACCACCATTCAGGGGCTCAAATGAGTCTTAATGAAAGGTACGATACCATTATGAAGGCAATTGTGAGCTCATAAAGGAAATTAAAAAGAGACAAAAAAGCTCGCGCTAGTTCGCTGCAAAAAGATGAAACAAAAAGGTGTGCGCGTATTCGTTGCAGAGCGCTACTTTACTACGTAAATGAACGAAGCTGCTTTTTGTATCCTCTTCACAATAACGATGCTAAGATCATTGTGCCAAACAATGAAAACACTGATAATAAAATACAAAACATACTTAGGATATCTCCTACGTAAACTTTGTATACTGAATGAAAAAAAAAAGAAATTGTAATAACTAAATATCTGCTTGAATGTTATCGACAGACTAAAGAAGGACCTCTATTTCTAATTTATACCACTAAAATAACGTAGTGCCACTATTAAACAGGAACTATATTTTTTCCTTATAATTAAGAGATTCGCCAAAGCTTTTTATAAAGGTGTGGATAGTTTGCACAGGGTTAACAATCATAGATATACAGCTGGAGTATTGACATGTAGAGTATGTCGAACCCAGACAGTGTATGTACCTCACGATTGCAAAGTTTACCACGGAACTGGAGGCCTTACAGAGTCACACTTTCTTTATTATCAACTAATAATGGATTAAAATCTCTAGCTAGCAAAAATCCCTTTTTTCTACAAAACATTAAAATTACGCTTTAGCTATTGAATACTTTTTCTTAAATATAACACAAGCTAAATATTAAAATATTGAATTCATCTTTTCAATAAAAATAATGACGCGCGCTTAATACACATCGCACGTCAACGCTCACACATGCACACTCGCTCACACCCACACACTCAGACATACAAAATAGCGTAACTAAATATGCACTTATACGCGACGAAGGACCGACACAGTCCGGTCTATCGTTTCATAGATGTATGGCTGAACACTCTTTCTCATGATACAGGTTTCACCTAGTATAAGAGGCAGGATATCTGTTACATGTTGTGCATGGATATTACTGTTCAGTATTTAACCATTTATGTCACTTTTATACAATATATTGTATCTATGTCATTTCTTGAAATATTTTTTTATTATTATTTTAACGCAATACACATAACACGCTTGTGGGAGTCAATTTGTGTTCAATTTTTCAATAAAATCTCGGGAATGTTATAAAGTTTTGCATCTACTCGAATTCGAACATCCCGTTCAACATAATCTTATGCAAAGGGGAGAAATTGGACTAGTTTTACTAGATTTAAACTTATTTGAAACATTTCTTAAGGGCAGTGATATCTATTGGATTCTCATAATTAGCAGTTACTTTAACTGCGAAGAAGCACATCGTGAAGGAACTTGCATAACGGAAATTCTTCGTAATATTGTCGAAGGTTCCTGAAGTCTACCTACCTGCACTGAGCCACCTTGAACTATGGCTTAACCTGTCTACTGAGAAGACAGAAAAAGCTTATTGAGCATACATTACAACCATTGATGGTCATGAATTTTGTTTTGCAAAATATCAATGTTCTGTATCAAGTGTGTGTATGAAGTCAATATTGTAGTTGTTATCTTTCGACGTACGTGGAGTGCTTTCCACTCCTAAAAGTCAATGGATTCCTTTCATGTAAAGATTAATGCTTTCACCCTCAGATCATAGAAACAAAGAGATTTGCCTTTTAGATCGAAATGTATTAAAACCGCTGTCTCTAAATTGTCCCTACCACTAGCTTTTAACTACATATGCAGTTCAACAAAGCCAATAGATGCGTAGACTCACACGCAATTGAGTGTATACGATATCAACAAGTCAATGATGGCTTCACAATCGAATACGTGTAAATAATAGCGTTTATTTAGATTTACAGTAGCAATTTAGATTACATATATTTTCGTAACTGAAATCACTAGGATTTCAATTACGAAAATAAAGTGTAAAACTATCGATTTTCAATTTTAAGAATGGCTTATGGAACTTCTTGATTCTATATTTTTGTTTAATGTGAATGTTTTAGTTGTTTTTGTTTGTTAGCTAAGATAAAATACGAAAAAATTAAACGACCCATTTATCCATCCATTATACTCCATAAATCTTTAAATGTCAGATTACATTAATTTCATGACAATAGTCAAGTTTTGGAGTTGGTAAAAGCTATAAAGAAAATATGTTGGACCATGGTAGCAAGTCACTCCTAAACAAAAATAAAGTACAACTGTAACAATATAATCGATGTGAAAATCGAGATTTAATCTCGATAATATAAATAAGGTAAAATACCTTTTTGGTTAACCGAAGTTTCGACTGAATTGAATCAATCGTGGGTTGACAACAATTACAGATGTGACTTTTATAATAATTATAGTTTAAAAAACTAAAAAACACGTTTTTATAGAAAATTCAACTGAAAAAAATAAAAAATATTATCGAATTATTGCATTGTCATCGGTCTTTGACAGGTGTGCAAAATTTGAATGAAATCTGGCCGTTTAAAGTGGGTCAAAATCGTGCCCAAAGGAGTCGGTTACAAACATACATACAAGTGAAGCTAATATAAAGCGTGTAAAAAGAAGTTACCAAACAGATAGCTTATGAAAGAAACAAGTAGAGTAATTATGTAATGCATGTAATTATACATTAGTCAGAAGCGCGGAAGAGAAATTAATTGTTTAAATGTAGGTATCCTAAGGCGAATTTAATTTCAGCATTACAATGGCACGAATAGAGCAAACTATGGACTAGGTAATCTGGTTTTACTGTGTGAAATGTATAAATGTTGTGTAACATAGTTCTAATTAGTCGAAAACAACGAGAATTCTGGACATAGCAAACCTGTTACGTGTTTGCTGAATTCCTCGGTACCACACTACGCTTTGTTTAAATTACTAATATGGAATAACATTTTAGAGGGCGATGTGTATCTATATGTAATGTTCTATATTTGTCTTAAAAACATTACTGTGTACTACAATACTTTTTAAGTCCTGGATATTTTTTTTTGATATTTTTAGAAATAAGTAAAAGTTTAGCTTTATGGGTCGTTTGTCATCTCGTCCCAAAACAAACTCGGCCCATTGCGACGCGTTGACGAATTTCAAAATTCAGAATTTTTCATTTCGTCATCTCATCCCATTTCTGAAATTCTTTAAAATTTTAGTTGATTTAGTACAGTTAAGAATCTTTTCAAGGTGTTAAAATGAAAGACAAGAATTTAGATAATCAAAAATAATAAGTACCGTAATTGTTCTTATTAATTTGAATAAAGTTGATTTTCAGCAAAAAAGCAACAGTATTAAGATATTAATAAAAATATTTTGTACTTTAAAATGCAGTAGCAAAAAATGACGCTTTTTCAAATTTGATAGTAATATAATATTCCTTTTAATAAAAAAAATCAGAAGCACTTTTCTTCCGGACAGTCCTTTATCTTTAGTTCCGACTAAAACTCAACAAAACCAAGAATGGGGAGATGACGAATGAAAATAATATTAATTTTGAAATTCGTCCCAATAGGCCGACCGAGTTTGTTTTATTTTGATAAGTGATAGTAAAAAAAAAAATCGTATATATTTTGTAAGTCATCTCCGAATGGCATATACTATATTTGGTACAACTTATGGGCCACATTGTATTTATGGGTATAGCACCACTTTGTATTTATTAAGCTACTAGCTGACCCGACAGACGTTGTCCTACCTGAACTTAAAAAATATTATTCATGGAACCCTATCGCAGCGCCATCTACCGGGTCCAATTGTTTATTGTAATTATAAACTATACATGAAAATTTATCATACTACAATTATTATATTCGATTGCCATCTTGCAACCTTATTGCGGATCTGAGGTTTCAACAGAATAATATAAAAATCGCGATGGAAAAATAGGGGTTGATCGTAGAGGAAAATGAAATGTCAGAATCGTGAAAATTCAGGGTTGTATGTATTTTCTAATGCTGTATCATAAAAAAATAAAAAATAAATATTTAAAAATTAAAAAAGAAATTAGGGGTGGACTACCCTTAACATTTAGGGGGATGAAAAATAGATGTTGTCCCATTCTCAGACCTACCCAATATGCACACACACAAAATTTCATGAGCATCGGTCAAGCTGTTTCGGAGGAGGTTAACTACAAACACCGCGACACGAGAATTTTATATATTAGATTAAGCTCGTGATCAAGTCACCATTCATACAAAAAAAAATCTAAATCGGTATGTACCTTTATGAGCTTCAATGCCACATACAAGCTAAAACTAACTAACATAACACCCTTCTGTTTGTCTAACTTTGGATTTGTCCTTCCGATGAAACGTGGTGGTCGGTTTGAAATGAAAACATTGGTTTCCTCTGGTTCTGAACTGATTCGATTTTAGAATAGCGATGTTATTTGGATTTCTTCTAAAATTAATTTATATGTAAATTCATTTCAATATTTCAGCCTTTCTTGAAGACTATTCGTTACTGGCAAACTACTACGTATCATTATGTGGCTTTAAAAGTCACAATTAATGACACAAAGAACACCAGTATTCCAAACATGTAAAATGTGAAACTCTTTCTAGACAGGGAAAACCTCAGTCCGGTCAGTCCTCGGTCGAAATCTAGCGTAGTACTGACGTTGTTGTAATGACTGATGCATCCGTAACGTCACGCTATTATAATATAACTTATGCACATCAACATTTTTAAAGATACTTAATTAAAACTTTATTAAAGACGATACGAAAAGTATGAAGTGAAAAGTACGTTCAATAAGCACACCACGTGCAAAAAATTCATTCATAAGCCCATTTCGGCCTTCAAATGATGTGTATATATAAGTATATTTTTTTTTATTGTTCTTACTGATTTGTCAAGTTATTTTTTAACAGGAGATTTTATTTCGCATAAACTTTCACAGAACAGTTATGAAGTTTAATAAAAACAAACTGTTTCGACTTGACAGTCCATTACCGTATTTAACGGTTTGTTAAGTTGGTATTTGTTATCATAGGTGACAGGTATTTTACTTATGTAACTTAACGATAGAACCTACTCGCCTCCTATTAATTTTAATATATTCTTTAATACTTCCCTTGCCCGCCTACTTTATTATATCGTTCGTGGGTAGCATTGTCATAATCTTGTGTGTTATTTTAATTATAATAGTCACAATATGAACAGTGTAGCAGAAGACCAAGAGGATTTACTATCTCGCACTTTTCTCAGTGGCCTAATTTATTGCTATGCCAAACCGCCGCGCCGGGCTTGTATGAAAAGTTTAATTACAGTAGACGAAGCTCGTGAGGTGTGTAAGGATATAACGAGAAGCTATATCTACAGTGGACCCTAAGGTCCTTATTAATTAAACCAGCATATCATTTTGTTCCGACTAAAACTCAACATGAACTAATTAAAAACCTGTTACACTGTTTTTGTGATTCTAAAAACCACATATAGTGGAGAGTTCAACAAACGAGTAAGAATACACCTTTAGAATGGTTTTGGACTAACAAAACTTAAAATATTAAAATGTTTACAAATTTAGAAACGGCAAGTCATAATCTGATTAATGTGTCAGAGAAGGCCCCGAACTAGGTGAAAGAATTTGGTCTCCAGAAAATATTATTAAAAACAATATATTTCCAAGGCTAGGGAGTAAGTTTGTGTGATATGGAGACATCGAATGTCTTTATTGTTTCAACTTTGACATAACTAGGTCGACTTTGAGACAAACCTGAGGAGCTGTCCGGAAAATATTACAGTTGGCTCCTAACAGAATGTGGTACGGTCGCTGAGCAGGATTGATGGTGGATTGATGACATCTCTAAACACTAGTAATGTTAATGGACAGCAATCACATTCCCGTGTTTAGACGGAGGACCCTCCATAGAGATTCACTCCTAAAGATACAAGAAATATCTAAAATAAGTGCTTAAACGCAAGATGGGTTATCAGTAGGTAGTAGGAAGAAAGTATGAAAACATTGTAATCGGTTTTCATTGTTCAGTTAAAAGGAAAATTTTACAAAAGTTACTCAAAAATAATTATTGTTACGAGGTTTCTTAGCTTCACTTTTCTTTAAATTATAGATAGTCTGCGTCCAAAGTAGATGGATACGTAGTAGTACAAAACATTTATTTGTAAAGTACGTTTTGTAAAATGTTATTTTAAATTTATGACGCGAAAAGTAAAATTCAAATCAATCAGAAACAAATCTGATACTACAAGGACTGATAAAAAGACATCGAAATATTGCTTAAGAAACTTTTAAATTTATTAATATTAAAACTGATAAACTACAAACTTACTTTTAGATATAATTGGGTAATTTTTTGAAGTGAAACTTCTTTAGAATCGTTGTGATTCACAAATTTGATGAAACGACATTAACAAGAGACAAACATATTCATACATAGGATTTAGCCTGCGAGAGAATGAGATAGAATACAAGTATACAATGTTTCCTATAATCTTTAATAAGAGAAAAACATATTCATAAATAGGATTTAGCCTGCGAGAGAATGAGATAAAATGCAAGTATACAGTGTTTCCTATAATCTTTGTCTTTGCGCCTGCATACTACGAAACCTTTAGAAAATACGTCATAGTCAACGTGGTGTCATTTTTGTTGGTTAATTTGTTTATGTTAATTATGCGTAATTAATAATAATAAAGTAATAATGCAAATTAGGCGTTAATTTGACCAATAACTTTTATACAAATGACCTAAAATTAAATTTATTAACATCAGTAAATTATTTGTGTTGATTTTACTTTTTTATTTCTCATTCTTAAAGACTTGACATTTTTGACATTTGACATTTATTAAAACACTAAAATAAATACGTTCAATCAATACACAGTAATGATAGTATTAACTAGGTTGACTTTGAGACAAACCTAAGAAGCTTTCCGGAAAATATTACAGTTGGCTCCTAACACAGTGTAGTACGGTTGCTGAGCAGGATTGATGGTGGATTGATGACGTCTCTAAACACCAGCAATGTTAATCGACAGCAACCACATTCCCGTGTTTAGACGGAGGACCCTCCATAGAGATTCACTCCTAAAGATACAATAAATATCTAAAATAAGTGCTTAAACGCAAGATGGGTTATCAGTAGGTAGTAGGAATGAATATGTTTGTCTCGTATTAAAGATTATAGAAAACACTGTATACTTGTATTCTATCTCATTCTCACGCAGGCTAACAGTTAATATATTTGATAGTATTATTAGTATTGCGATATGTAGTAACTAATTACAAATCTATTCGTTTATTAGCTTACCTAAGTTAAACTCTTATACATGATTTCTGCGAATTCATTCTGAAAGCACCTCAAGCAACAGCGGCCTTCGCCGCCGCCCTGCGTAGTTATCCGGGAAACACAATCGCATCTTCTTTAGGATGGCTAGATGGCACAGTTTACCACGCCACACCTTAAATAAATAAGTAGCAAGACCTCCCTCTCTTTTTGTCTTCCGGATCAAATAAAGTTGGCAATTATAATATATATTATTAAAACATTTCTATGAAACTACAACAAATTACAATTTAAAAATGAGACGGAGTCCGTTTCGAAGCTACAAGATAAAATAAAATTGTTTATTACATGGAACATCAAGCGTTCTAATTGCGCTTCTTTACCCTTTTAAGTCAGTGAGGGAAAAAATAAGTAAGAAAAACGACTTTTAGAAGAATAACGGTTTTGTTTATTTTTGTGCGGACTGTGATGTACAAATTACAAGCTTTCATTTAAGAAAATTCAGATAGACTTAATCAAATTTTTTACTTTAGATGTTTTGTTCTCCTCAAAATAGTGGTAAATCATTGTTTTAATTTTGTTTTCTAGACTTGTAGACGTTTGTGGTTTTAATCATTCTGCAATAAACATTGACACGAGAGCCTTACCTATCAAACGAGATGGATTGGAGATTGGCTTTTTTGGATTGGATTAATTATGTGTTTGAATTGGGAATTAATTTTGAAAATGTGTTTATGGTTAATGTAATACCTAAGTTTTGCATCCAAGCTCTGTCTTATAGCTGCTGACTATAAAAAAACACGTACTCAAGACAGTTTATTATCATAAAGTCCTATGATAAAAAAACAAAAAGTACGTAGGTTAAAAAAGAAAACATGATATTTATTAACTCCTAATTCGAAAGGTACCCTTATTCTTAGGGTACTTCTTAGTATTTTATAGGGTTATCACTTAAATACTTTTAAAATTGATATTTTTACATGTGACCTTGTACAATTCTCTTACTAAACTACTTCGCTCTGTAAGGGACAGATCGCTTCTTAACTAATTAATGTAACGCCGTCTTTATCTTTAATTGTATCATTATTAAGTTCCAAATTGTGCGAATTACAACTTTGTTAATAAGTTCTATCACAATTTCTATTTCACGCCAGGGGATTGTTGTTGCTTGACTATTTCATTACTAGGCTGTTAAACCGGAATGAATTACTCTGTATGAAAATTTATTAGGGCCATTTATCGCCTCGAACGCCTTACAAAACTTTAGAGATGGATCTATATATGGCATGACCTATGCAAAACCTAACTATCCTATCTAAGATATTATAAATGCGAATAATGTTATAAATGTGAGTTTGTTTGTTTGTTTGTTATCGTTTTACACCGTAACTAGTTAGCCGAAAATCGTGAAATTTGGCACGTTATGAGAGGTCCAGAAACATAGGGTACCTTTCATTCAGAAAAAAGTATCCCTATATTGTCATGATACATACATTGTCGCGAGCAAAGTCGTGGACAAAAGTTATTCTTATTATAAATGCGAAGGTGAGCTTGTTTGTTTGTTAGTCTTTCACGCCCTATCTACTTAACCGATCATCGTGCATATTTGTATACACGTTATCAGGTATACAGAAAAGGACATAGGGTAATTTTCCTGAAGAAAGAAAATACTGAACTGAAGAAAAAAGAAATACTGCTCCTGAGATACCTGAATTGATTGACAGAATGTACATAAACGTGAGCCGCGGACAAAAGCTGGTAGGCTATAAAGAAAACATATCGTCTCTGCGTATACGTCTTAATCCTCACTTTGTAGAAAACATATCATTATATTAATACATGAAAAGAATTATTTAACGTAGTAACGTGAATTTTGGAATATTTACAGTTTATAGATAGAAGAAGTGCAGAAAGCTAAAAATTTAATCAATATGTCTTACAACTTTGAAAATTACGTGAAAACGGCTTAATGAAATTACACGCGTCCAGTATATGCGTTTACCTGTCATGGTAAGTAAGTCTATACAATGACAGATCTCTAGTAAATGTTTAAATCACAGACACAAAGTGCGTTGTAATATAAACATCAATGTCGTACACTAGATTTGAGACAACTATCTAAACTTCTCGAACAAACAACAATACGTGGTATATTGGTACTTTGCCATAAAATCAATTTTCTAATTCATCAAACTTTCAATTTTATACATGAGCTACAATGTTAAACACACTTGAATGGAGACGGTTTGGGAAATCCTACTCTTTCTAATGCGTAACTTTAAGTAGGTATAGGGAACATGCGTAAACTAGAGGTGGCAGCACAAATCGAGACGAGAGCTACAGTGTGGTAAAAAAAAAGAAAGTTTTAGAACTGTTTTCGTGTTGCCGTCAATGTTTAAGGGGATTACCTCGCTCAAATCCTAAAAACACCATATGTTTAAAAAAGATTGTAGATGAATATCTTTGTGCGTTTTCCATATAAAAAATATATAGTGCACTTAAGGTCATCACAAATATATTGTATTGTTTAAAATTTTAATAATCTTTCCCAAATTTTGTTAAAAAATATCAGTAAACAGGTCCTTTTTCAACGTAAACTGTAATTTTTCTCTGCAATGGCTAAATAGTTCTACATGAATTTTGTACCAAAGAATATGTAATGACGTAATTCACAATTTGTATTGTTTTTTTTATTCCAATAACCTTTAATATTTTAGGAAAGGCCTATGACGCATAGTCGCGATACATCAGTGTCTCAACGACTCTTGTGACGGGTGGGCTATACGCGCGTTATTTTTTCCAAATTAAATCTAAAAGTTCTCGTGTTGTATGATTTTTGAATGAAATCATATTGCAAATAGTACAAATATAAATATTTCGTAAAATAAGAATAGATATTAAGATTGTAAATATATTTAAAGTAGTTTCTAATTTCGTTTTGTTTTAGGAACCTGTCATAGAATAAGCTTGATTATGGCTAAATATAAGAATAAATGTAAGGTGAAGCGAGGCCGGGACAATCTGTTCAACTAAACTGAGTACTCACGTTTTATCCAATGAAATTCATTGAGTAAAATGTGAAAACGCAGTTTAGTTCAACTTGATCTCGGTTCCTACTATTGGTCAAATTCAGCCTTAGCTATCTTAAGAATTTCGTTTGATGGAGGATAGAGACCTAAATGACTGATGATGTCACCTACCTGATGGTAGACTCCGAAGGATGGTATAGGATTTCAGTGATGGTACTACGTAGAACCGTCGTGTTTGGTCTCATTTGAAAAGGCTCATGCAGACCTTGGTAAACTGATGATGTCACCTACCTGATGGTGGACTCCGAAGGTGGGTATAGGATCTCAGTCATGGTACTACGTAGAACCATCGTGTTTGGACTCATTTGAAAAGTCTCATGGAGACCTTAGTGACTGATGATGTCCCCTACCTGATGGTTGACTCCAAAGGTGGATATAGGATCTCAGTGACGGCACTACGTAGAACCATCGTATTTGGTCTCATTTGAAAGGTCTCATGGAGGCCTTGGTGACTGATGATGTCGCCTATCTGATGGTGGACACCGAAGGTGGGTATAGGATCTCAGTGATGGCACTACGTAAAACCATCGTATTTGGACTCTTTTGAAAGGGCTCATGGAGATTAAGTTGACTGTAAAAATGACGTCTTCATTTTGAGAAAAAATACCTAGTTACAGAAAAACTAAAGTATCTCACTTTTGTTTTTCTGTGGTGTGTTGCTTACTACCATGTAATAGCAAAAATAGTACCTTAGCATACTGAAGTTAGTATTTTAAGGTAATTAAGAAACCCGAATTACGAAATCAGGAAGTTCAGGCGTCAATAGAAACATACGATCTGTCTAGTATGATAGTTGATGAGCAAATTATGCCAGTAATTTATTCTGTTTTCTTCCACTGCGGTATTTTTTAGATATATTATTTTTTAGAAATACGATTTAAATTTTTAATTATTACGATTTTTTATCAATATCTATCTATACACGATAAAACAAAAACAAAATTTAACATTGTTTTTTGCTTGGTACTCCAATCAAAAAATAATGATTAAAAAATAAAAATAAAATCAAAATAGATTTTTTTTAAGCAATTACTACGATAACTTTTTCTTATAAATTTAAATCAGAAAAAGTTAACAACCAGGACGGGACTTGAACCCGCGACAGTCTAGGTAGCTCAGTTGGCAGAGTATTCCCCTTCAGATTTTAGTACTCAGAAACTTTTTGAGGACATCAAGCTGTACATTTACATGTCTTTGGTAACCATACCAAATGTAAAAGCCATTTCTGTAACAGTCTACAAAATGTTGAGATTTTACCGCAAGCATTTTTTACAAGTTCCTTATGGCAGAAAATAAGTTTTTTTGATAAGTACTTACGTAGTTATCATTAAACCATCAGAATGTGTTATGTAGTAGCACCCGTGCACAATTAAGTAAATGTTGAAAGCTAGGTTATCCTAACAATTTCCGTTACTGAGAACTGATAAGCACTTACCTGGTCATCATAAGACCTTCAGAATGTATCATGCAGTAGCACCCGTGCTCAATTAGATAAATTTTAAAAGCTAGGTCATCCTAACTATTTCCGTTACTGCGAACCGATAAGCACTTACCTGGTTATCATCAGACCTTCAGAACGTGTCATGTAGTAGCACCCGTGCTCAATTAGAGAGACTACAAGACTACAAAACTAGAGGAACAAAATGTTAATTAATTCTCTCAGAGAGCGAATGAAATAGGCAAAAACGATAACAACTCTGCGACACATCTGTGTTCTTGCTTAATCTGTAGTCCTTACTTTTGTTAGTGTGGTCGTTTGTCGGTAGGCGGCGCCATAGTAAGAAATACTAGTACTGAGACCAAATCTTCAAGGCCATTGAGCAAGGTAATAGCCTTAAATTATATTTAAATCGTTTTTATTATTATTATGATTAAAATTATAAAATATGGGTTTCTGCCGATTAGAAATGAGTGTGGCTAGAATATGTCAAAAGACCAAAAACTATTTGGATCTGAGCATGTCTTAGAAGTAGAAGAAACAGTTAGGAATCGTAAAAATGCAGTAATAACAGTGATAAAATTGTAGCTCAAGCGAAAATTCCTAACGTATACCGGATGTCAAAATAACTGTAAAGTGTTTTCTGAACTCGGTTTTCACGTAAAATTAAATATAAAATTATTTCAGGTAATGTTTACTTACAGTTTTATTTGTATGGAATGGTACTATTACATACTACATTAAAAACTTAGCTATTTTCACAAATAACATTATTAGTAATTTCTTAATGAAATATGTTTGTGTTTGTGTAACATATGTTTTTTTACTGCATTTATCCACTAAATGTATACCACATAACCATTGAAAGTGAATACTATTCGTGGGAAAGTAATAGAATTTTATACAATTTTTTTTTTTGAAGTGTTCGAGCACTCAGAAATGCTACAATACACTTTCACTTAGTTAAATGTTAATTTTCACCGCTTTAATGTGATTATTTAATAACGTGAAGTGCCAAAGTCAAGAATTGTTTACGTAAAAGATTGGGATTTGCGCCACCAGGTGGCAGAGCCATTGATGTGCACGTTCCCTATATGAAAGAACAAGCTATAGTGAGCCTCAAATACTTTAGTTTCAAACATAAACTTAGTTAAACGTCCGTGAAGTAGTTGTGTTTTAATTGAGTTTAAAACCAGGTATGTATTGATTTTTGTTTTACTGTGTTGAGAAGTAGAAAACGTGGAAAGGTATGTTATGTTTAATTTCTTTTTATATATATTATTAGTACGAATAGCTGTACTTTTGTTATTTTGTTCCGCCTATATCCACAATCCTACTGTGTGTAGAACGAATTAAAGTACGTGTAGACCTTAATTTTATATGTCGAATTAGTCGCCTAATTAATACATTTCTTCTAGATTTATTGTAAATATATACATATACATATCCTAAAACTGTTTTTTTTTATTAAATCAGAAGTGCGGTACTCCTATACCTATAGCTGGGATTTGGTTCACAGACAGTGTTCAACATCTGATTTTTAGAACCGATAATATAGACACGGCATTAGCATTGTTATTTTATAGATTTTTAATAATAATATACCTACTTATTTTACACCAAAAACATTACAAATTATAATAATATAGCAATTGGTAGTCTTATCGTACTGTTGTAATCTCTTACAGGTGACCATGTTGCTTTTAACCATAATCTTAGTATATTAAGTTTATGGTTTTAACGTAGAACCTATGAAACGTATTTATTATCAAGATGTTGTATACCCCCAGATACCAACAAAAATAATCTTTGACACGAACAGTGCTTCAAGCATTCGGAACCCACGATATGGCAAAGATATTGGTGACTAAATGCTCTGACGGAATTATCTCATGTCACGCTCTTATAGATAGATAGATAGATAACTCTTTATTTGTACACTAATGGAAGTAATATACATTTACATAATTATATCAATCCTAATATAATATACAAAGGGCGGCCTTATTGCTAGACGCAATCTCTTCCAGGCAACCTTAGGATGGATCAAAATGATTCGGAGAGACAGTGACAGTTGTTGGTGTATTTACAACAACATATTGTTGGTGTATATAGAAATACAGAATAATAGCATTTTTCAATACCTAATAATAATACAACTCAGATGATATTCTATTAGGTACTAGTTACCATACGGCATACCAATAACATTTCATGCCATAGCAAGCCTAAAGAAAAAGTGCGCTCACGCGTGTTATCCACTTTGTACAGGCCCAAAACACAATACTTTATGAAGAATGTATCAGTCGCTTATTATACGCACAAGTCGTAAAAGTTGACCGACGATATCTCCCTCGTAGTGTTATTAGATATGTGAACGGCGATGGGATGACCACCCGTCATTATATTGTATAACTTATAACACGCCTTATTTAGGTATATTTGCTGTATTTTATTATTAGTTTTATTCAATAAAGGCTACGTAATATCTATCGATCTCAACTGCGTGTAACTAGGTTGTCGTTAGAATACAAGCGCTAATAATAGGTAATTTGAACCGTGACAATTGATATAAAATTTTGAAAAAGTTTTGGTCAAAAATCAATTATCAAACACTTTAAACAGTTCGTAACTATGTCTCAATTAAGCCCTAATTTACGAACTTGGTAATTCTAAGCTTGAAGGTTTAGAGTTTAGTTTAGTTTTAGTTGTTAGGAATCTAAACGAGTACATTTTTTTCTAAATATATTCCTAAATTTATCTACCAGACTTTTTGGCTATAGATGTGCAATTGGACACATTAAACATATTTTTTATACAAACTAAAGTCATAAATACATACGTACTATTACTACTACTATTTGACTGATAGTCCCACAAGCTTACTTATTACGATTACCTACTAATTCTCAGTGCAAGAAAAAGCTCAGTCTCCTAGTCACGTGAAGAAGGTATTTAAATTTAAACGAAAATTAATTTTATATTATTTACACTTTTTCGTAAATAGAAGAATGTATTAGATAATGTGTGGGAGAGCCATGCTTCAGCACGTATGGGCTGGCTCCGCTCGTTACGGCCTCACAGAAAACCGGCCGTGAAGCAATGCTTGCATTGCATTTCGCCGCGTGAGTAAGGTTACCGGAGGCCCTAACTCTTCCCTCTCCCTTATTCCCGTCCTTCCCCTCTCCCCCCTCTTCCCACTCTCCCCCCCTCCCCCTCTTCTCCTACTCCCACCTTAAAGGGCGGCAACGCACTTGTAACTCTCGAGGTGCCCTTGGGCGGCGGTTGTCATTTACCATCAGGTGACCCGTCTGCTCGTTTGCCCCTATACTATAAAAAAAAGTAATGATTTAATAATGTAATACAATTAAAATGAAACCCCATTACCCATCTATGTATCATAAATTACAGCGTATAATATGAAATTGCAAAGCATACAATAGGCACAAGCACTAGACACTTTCATCAAGTGGTCGATCTCTTCATTATTTTACCGAATACCCTGTGTATTGCAACTGAAATATTGTTCTACACAAACTAAACAAACACAAACTTCTTTCAGTATCTTAATCACATTTTTCAATTCATATTTTAATTTTTTTTTAACAATAACTCGCAAAAAGAAATTTTACAAGTCTAAGACCCAAAAGTGCTACGGACAAGTTTTGAATTATTATATGCTGAAAAATAACCGACAAGGCATTCCCTTAGCTCATATTTTCTACTACAGGTCTATCCCCATAAGAGAGCAAAGTTGAAATAAACTTAAATATATTGAATTTTCCAATTCACAAGATGGCACGTGACAATTTGTTTTGAACAGTTTTATTTAAAACTTTTGTGGTTTACTGTTTAATGTTCTTTAAACATACAAATATAACTTTTGTCATTTCTGATCAATTCAGTATTTCATACGCTTCTAAAACGAAGTTCAAGACTTCGGACTAGCTATATTTGATTTTATGTCCATCTCTGACTTTAACAGTAATGTACATGTAAAGGTAACAGGCAGATTGCTTGCAAGTGAAGTGGTTACTTAAGTAGCTTAATCGACTTTGATTCGAAAGTAATAATGTAACTAAAATGAATCAGTCCACTGTTGCACCTCAACGAAGACGGCAACTACTAGTAACTGCCATTATTTTTGGCCTTGGACGGCCATTATTTTTGAACATTGTCCATTGTTTCAGAATAATAATACATAGTAATAACCATTTTCTACTTTCTTACAAAGTTACAGTATAGTAAGTATAAGGCAATGAATATAATAGTTAATTGTGTAGAAGTTATTCTAGTATCTTGATCTAGGTTGCTGATTGGGGTAATACCATAATGTCTATTATGCGTAATGTAACCCACCTCAGGAATACGTCTTTGTGAGGGTGAGTAATTTTCTAATTATGACTGCGTACTACCATTTACATATGTCTAGAGTGCCAAGTGCATTTTTTTCATATTCACTATCGTTAACCTTGTCTGTTTTTCTGTTTTTTAAAAAGACAACTCCCGCATTAGGAATATTCCTGTATCGGGGGGCTTCACAAACAATAAAACAACGGACACAAAGAACACCCAGACTTGGGACAGCTATTTGTGGATCACACAAATTTTTGTCCCGTGTGGGATCTGAACCGAAAAACACTGTCCGGCATCAGCCGTTTCATTCATTTCATACCAATCGTAGTTAACATTATGCGAGTGAAAACGATGAAAAATCTACCTGGCACTTTGATAGCATAATCATGTTTCAAGTCGGGTTAAAATTTTTTTCAAAACCAAGTACTACAAAAAATAATCTGATTCGTCTTTCTAAAAGGTCTCAACATTGCTTTGAAGTTTGAAATATACATTTTCAGACCAGTTAACATTAAAGAATATAATAATACACCTTCTCATTGTAGTAAAACAGAATAAAAATTTCGCGAACAACTTTTTATCTCTCCAACACACTCGCACAAAACTAGGTAAACACCCGGGCCAATTTTCGCGAATAAATATTCCACTTTTTTCACTCCGATTTTCGGAGAAAGTTATGGATGTGAATTATTTTACTATATTGCTATTAAAAATGAAGTATTACTACTTAGTGTTTAAATTCATATCAACTACTTAACTAAAGAATCTTAACTGAGCTCTACACAATAAATTGTATTTAAACTTTAATAATATATTACGCATGGGCCCTTCTTATTGATGCCATATATAATTTGCGTTAGCTGAATTTAGTTCTACTAAACCAGTTTATTTTTAAACATTAAACCTAGAAATGTATCAATGTAGATTTCACACAATTAATTTTGGGTGGCCCTTTTAGTGCATAATACATTCGTTTGTTTCTCCTTAAAAACGCAAACGATAGGTACCTAATTATACGTGTTAGAAAAAAATAATGAGTTTCCATTTTAATGACAATATAATTTATGAACAAGAGGTTTTATGTTAAAAAAAACTTTGATAGTTGATATTGATCGCGAAATTAAATGTCTTAGAGTAAAAAAAACACGAAAAAGTACGTTTAAATGGTTTTTCTTGAAAGTCTTATTCAGTTCATCAATTTAAGTAATTATTATCGGTGTTAGTAGGTACACTGACTGTCTGCACATTTATTTTCTTTTTAAAATTCTTAAAACAAAGTGGTTAGTTCTTTAAAAATATTAAATGACGTGATGTAATCCTTGCTACTTCATGAGTACTAAAAAGACGGTTACTTATTTGCTGACGTTTTTCCTTGAGGAAGTTGTTTAAGTTTATCTATAAGATGAAAAAATTCGACACAAAATACAGTATTCGTCTTTTATTAATTTTAGCATTCTATGCGAGTGGCTTTTTGGTGCACTTGCTTTCTACATATTAAAAAAGACGCCATAATTAAATATACTAAAAATATTGATGTTTAAAAGATAACCATAACCATTCGACCAGCATCTATTAAAAATGTAATTACAATATAAATTTAAAAAAAAATACGTGAATTGCTTATATTGTACACAGGAAAAGGGATTCTCACCAAATCCGCTAAAACTTCGAAATAAATTTGTAATTTCTGTGTAACGGATCGTGTTATACATAGGTTTCTTTTTGTTTTAGAACATAATTTTATTGCCCTCGGAATATTATGTACTTTGCGAAGAGCTTTTAATGAAATAAATGAAACATTTTTTCTAGTTGTATTTTTTTCAAATCCAAATATCTAAAAGCACGGTATTTTTTATTCTTTATATAATACAAAATTTTATATAATAAAAAAAAGCCTACTCGATAAGACGGTGCGGTTATCTGTTTTCAACTTGAATATGAATTCTAAAGAAAAACAGATTGAAGAGAGAAAAATAATTATTGAAACTTAACGTTCAATTCATTGCGATTAAACATTGATATGAAGGAATTTTTAATTAATTTTTAAATAATGTATAATATAAGCATCTATAAAAGAATATATAGATATATATAATTAAATAATAATAAGACATTACATATAATTGTGATACCCAAATTATTTTAGTGTAAGTTAAGCTTTAATTTCTAGCTATCATGTAAAGTACGTAGTAGCAAATAAAGGCTATTTTTATTTTATTTTCATTATGAAGGAATTGCATAGATTTTGCACAACATTAAAGTCAAAAAGATTGTTACAGTAAAACTAAATACGAAGAGAGACTACCGATGTGTTACTTTGTACTCCATAGAAACTGAGTTTACGAATACATGAGTCATGACCAGTGATTGAAATAGGTAGAGCTAATTTACCTAAACTTCGAGTTACAGAGATAAAAAGTGGAGACTGCCTTATGACAACATTTTTTCTGGACAATTATCCCAGGTTTTGGGATTTTGGGATTCAATTTTAGAAAACAATAACTGATTAGTAACAATAATGTTAAACTTCTCTGATATTCCAATGAATATCAGAGAAGTTTAACATTATTGTTACTAATCAGTTATTGTTTTCTAAAATTGACAAAAAAACCAGTAAATACATTTTCAATTATTAATAACTAGCTGCGCCCCGTGCTTTCACCAGCGTAAGTCTCGGTGCCGTTAGAATATCGGGATAAAAAGTAGCCTATGTGTTAATTCAGGTGTCCAGCTATCTTCATACTAAGTCTCATTACAATCGGTTCTATAGTTTTGCATGAAAGAGTAACAAACATCCATACATCCTCAAAAACTTTCACGTTTATAATATTAGTAGGAAAATAGACAATCTTGTTATCTAAGACTAAAGGCTATTATTTTTAATTATGTTAAAATGTATCAAATAAAATAGCTAATGGTGTCGATTCTATTGTCAGACTCACTAAACTAAAACCTAACTTAATTTCTTCAAATGAAATGAACCTTGTCTTCTTCGCAACAAGGTTTATTTGTTACTGGCATCAATTTCTCAGCGCCAATAAATTTCACTAAAACCTGTCAACGTATACTCAACTTTATTTCCACGCAGCGAGTCCCCATTTATTCAAATGCCGTATAATTGCCGTATAAAAACTTGTTCAAAACGAACTAAGATGACGTTATTTTAATCGACACCTACGAAGACGCTTACTAAAAACACAGAGCAAAAGAGATGGCTTTCAACGGATAGCAGCTCTCGCTACGTGGTATTAAAGTTTATTTAAGCGTGTCAGACTTTAGTCGACAAATAAATTGCTGATTTCGATAGCGACGTAAGTTACCTACTTGTTTATATTTGAAATAAGACCTTGTTTCGAAGGAGACAAGGTTTACATCTTGTATGAAGAAAATTTAGTCAATTATAGTTAAGAGAGAAATTTAAGAGAATTGACACCAATGTCACTTATTCAATGCCAGCATTAAAAAGGTTAAAAAAATAAGTTTATTCAAAATATATATTAGTATAAAGTGTCTAATATTGTATAACCACAAACTTTGTATAATGCTAGTAGATACAAAAGCTCAAATTATGATTGAATTGGAAAATATATGAGAAAAGCCCTATGCAGCAACCAAAGTAGGAGATGTTTTAGTTCTACGTAGCGTAGCATATATGTTAAAAGCAAAACGTATTTTAAAGAATCACTTGCCCAAAATGCAACGTACGGATGGATGTTGATACGTTGATTTCAAGTCTTAAAAATATTTTTAAAGGATCCTAACAAAATTAAATGATTCAAGGAACAATTTTTTAACATTCCATTGCCACTAGATCCAGTTATAAAAAAGGTGATTTACATGGCAATAAGCCGTTTCATATTGTGCCAATATTTTGTCATAATATTGCAAATATTATGAAAAATATATTTACATATATATTTGTATGATAATATTTATTTTGTTTTTAAGATTTTTCAGAAGCTCTGATCTATGTAAATTAAACATGTTAAATTTGTGCTGGCAAAAGTCACTTGAAAACTGATTTAGCTTATATTGACAAATATTATGAAAATAAATAAAATTTCATGAAAGGCTTACAAAATTTTATTTATTGCTAACGGATTTTTTTACATATATTTGATAAAACAAGAACTGTTCTAAGCTGTATTTCATTTGAGCCGACCAAACTTAAATTAGAAAATGTTATAGATAGAAACCCCGATCTCGATATGTTAAGAAATATTTGTGACGTTATAGAAAAAGAATTGGACATCAAAACTCAGTCATTATCATACTCCAAATATGTACCTCAATTTTAGTTGATTTGTATAGCTCCTTATCCGCATATAAATGAATTTTAGGGACAAAAATAAATTGTTTGAAGATAGAAAATACGGAAAAGTCACGATATTTTAGTTTAATTCCTCGGACATAAATCTAACACGTGATGAAATTAAACACTTGATAGTGCACGTACTTAAAATCGTAAGTGTCTTAATTATTTATTAAGTTTGATTTCTGTTTACATTTTATCTCAAAATTAATAAACCTATTAAACCTTGTATTTAAATTATCCTTCCAAGTTTTCTAATATATTAAAATAATAGAAGTCCAATCTATGAAAATGAGAATTAGAGAAAATTTATGATAACATTAAAAACCTGTTTACTGTTTTTCGTTTATGAAATGAATTTAATGGCTATACTATATTATCAACATTTATTTTAAACATACTTAAGTAATATATCAAAACCTGGGGCAATTATCATAAAAAATATGTTGTCCTAAGGCAGTCTCCACTTTTTGTGTCTGTTCTCGAAGAGTAAGTAAATTAAATCCACTTTTTCCAACCACTGGTCATGACAGAAGCACACGACTGCTTGCAAGGGGTCACAAAATACACCAATAGCATTTTGTAAATTCTCCCAACCACTGTAGAAGTGTTTTAGGAAAGCTTTCCTACATCTATTGTTGAGCAATCCTTGGCAAAACCGTACTATTCACTGTTCATAGTGGGAGAGGCTATTTTAATTAAAATATCTGAGTAACTTCGCAAATATTTTATTAAAACCAGCAATATTTGACTTAATTTAGGTTTTGTAACTGGAATTAAACAACGGTATGATTTTAGTACGTATAATTAAATCAGTAAAAATAACAGAATATACCGATATAAATAAATGTGGAGATACATTTGTAATGTGCTTTATTACTTTTACATCATTTGTGCCCCACAAATGATGTTGGCTGGAGGTATGCACCTTAATCTAAATATATATATATATATAAAATACATTCTTTTCCACTTGCTCATAGAGTGCTTAAAGAATGGAAGCACCGTATCAGAAAAGATGATAAAAGATTACTACAGTGGTACCATAGATATTGTAACGAAAGTCGATCGAGATAATGGTTGCGTAGAATGAAGATAGAGCCTGGTTTCACATATCTACTGTTTCTTAGCAGTTCGGAAAAAAGTTAAATCTAATTTAAAAATAAAATTTAATCAGGATGTATGTATATCCTCCCCCCTATCACTATTCATTAAATTATTATGTGCGTATTGTTATAAGTACAGATTAATTAGAGTACATTTAAGGTTAAATATGTAAGTATTCTTTTACAAGTAAATAGTAGTAGTAGGCACTGAGTTGATAGGGTTTTCTACCCTACAGATAACGGTGATTAGATAGTACTGCTAATAGACCAGGGTCGATAATTTTTGAAACCAAAAAAAATTACAGTAGGATGAAACCCATTAGAAAAGGAGAGGAATATGATCAAAATTAAAGGAAAAATAAATTACGGTCGATCCGAGTTCGGGAAGTGGGGATGAGTTTTTAAAGGTAAAAAATGGTTTTCCTTGATTTCCGGAAAAACTACAAGTCCTATGGAAAAAAGTTGAATGGCAAAGTTGTAGGTAATAAAAAGATCTACAACTTTCATATTTGCAATTTTTTCACATAACCTCAAAATTTAGGTGAAAAATTCAAAAAACCAAGTTTTTGGTTTTTTATTTATATCTTTTTCAAAAAATTTTTTTTTTCTACGAAATTTGATGAAAACTTACCTTATTATGTCCCAAATACACTGTAATTTATTTGATTTAAAATATTTATTTTTTCGCCTTATTTTAACTTAATATCAAAAAAGCACCCTAATTTTCAATCGAAAATTCTGACGTCAAAATATCAGCTTTTTTCAAAAAGTTTGGGAGCTTTTTGTTCGTTAAAATATCGTAGTAAGTAAGTTAATGTATTTCTTTTTCATGATTTTATCCTATTTATGGTGTGCAATAAAGAGTAGCTATCTATATATCTATAATTATTTATAAGAGAATTAATACATAGTATTACATACCTTTCATTTGCCTCATATTTCGACTATTATCATTTCGATTATCAAAATCTCCTTGTTCGACGAAAGATTAAAAAAAATAGTGATACCCTCGAGGACGGAATTCGGCCATTATTCAAAAATAACAATAAAGCTCTGTCGAAGGTAGAGAAAAAACTGTTGTAATTTTTTTAACACTAAAGCTGGTCAATAACTTCTAAACAAAAAATATAGTTGGGCGATACACAGAGGAGAAAAGCTAAAGATTTGATCTATTTTGTCTTTACGTATTTAAATAAGGTAACTGATAATATCTAGCAAACAATTTAATAAAGCTCTTGTCGTGGTAGGCAGTTTAATCTAAACTAGTCTTAAATATTTTGGGGAAACTTTGAATACAACGCGCTGAATCTTATATTAAATAGTGTAAGGGTTAGATGTTTACACTACGTTATCTTCCGAATTGCTGACGTTCACATAACATGATGAATACCAGTGAGCTATTATGAAAGTATGAAAGCTTTAGGCTTTTAGGCGACCTTTGTAACGCGGTGGTACTGTATACGACTGCCACGCCGGAGGTCACGCGTTCGATTCCTGCTCAGTGTAAATATTTGTATGCATGAATGTCTATTTGCATTTGCATTTACGAAAACAAAATGTATCTGTGTCAAAGTGTTCCAGGATATTTTAGCTAATGTATGTTTGCTTGCCATCTCATTAGTATAATGAAAACCAAGATTTCTAAGAATATCACAGCTTAATATGTATGACATAATAAAGGACTGTTAATGAACGCTTCCAATTGAGTAGACATAACTCTTAGTGACTGGAATTGAGTAGCCAATATATACACCATTAGTTAGGTTAGTGACCATGGCTCAGTAGTCATAGTCACTAACCACTAGACCAAACTAGATCAAATGATAGTCATAGCTAGCAAGCTAGCTAGTTAGCTAGCAAGCTAGCTAGTTAGCTAGCTAGCTTATACCTACCTACTTATGCAAAATAATAAGTTATGAGATAATCTAATTTACGTCACTACATCCATTATCACATCGCGAAGAAAGAAAAATACCTCGATAATGTTTAATCTTAGAAACTTATTAACTAACAGTTAAATTACCTCGCGTATTAGCTTAAGTTAAAAAGTTAACAAAGATTCGAATTAATTGCAAATCCAATTTAATGGAATTTTGACTGAAAATTGCTAATAAAAGACTGCGCAATCCCCAAAATAAATTCAATAGTTTTTATAATTTAATTATAAATCGATATATTTAGAATTTTTACATAACAACTTTCCAAACAAAATATAATATTTATATATATAAATGTAATTCTAAACTAGAGATTGTAACGTTATTATAAAAAGGTGCCACTGGGAAATGTAATATGTCCGTTCATACACACGACAATTCTAGAACTTTCCACCCCAAACAATGTCCATTATCTAATTGCATGGATTAGCTTAGAACTAAAAATTAATAATTTCATACACTTCAAAGATATTTAAAGCCGTGTTCGTCAAAAAACAAATAAGAAATGTGCGATAGGAAATTTCAACTCCAGTAAACAATATATTACACAACAAATCTGACTAATAACTAATTTTGTTTGAACAGACAAAGCAACAGAAGTACAATAGAGTGAATAATGGTTCTACGCACCAGGTAAAAAGTAGGCTATAAGAGGCTTCGACGTAAATGGTTGGAACATTGTAGCATCACTCAGCACAATGTCGACTTTTTGACGTTTGGACACCCCTGACAAATGATATCTTTTAATGAATATCATTTTATTACTGGCAGCCTTGAGTGTCACGAATATAGTCTATGTAGAATATCGTAATACTGAACATTGTCTTGTAACTAAATTATATGCAGTGGTATGTTTTCTGCATGCTGTAATTTTGAGAGCTAACCAAATACCAAGTATAATTTGACGAGAGAACAACTTTGGCTGCTATGACACTTTCATTAATATGGTTAGTAGTAATCAGACAAAGGAAGTAGTAATCAGACAAAGGAAAGCCAAGTGCCTTCAGTGTCAGTCTACTTATGAATTAATGTTGTTTTAATATTTATTTACAGAACAATGCGCTGTAGCGACAGAGTTGAGTGCCTTTTACTCTATATTATAAACTATAAAGCTGAATTCCTTGTTGTTCTCGATCCATAAGCTTGCTCTTATTGTTTTCGTGCAATTATAAGGCGCTGGGAGTGATTTCTGGGTTCATAAACCTGTTTTTCGAGTCCAGATCTAGAAAAGTGACTCTTGTACACCACCATAATTTTGACATAATTCATCCAATAAACCACTCCATCTAATTGAGGTAACTAGAAAACCTCAAAGGTGCGGGTAACTGAGATTTAATTTTATTTTTATTGTGTAATGGCATAGGCTTTTGTCTTCCAACTCACCTGATGGAAAGTGATGATGAAGACGAAGATGGTACACGCCTCTCCAAGAGAAACCTATTCACCTTACTCTTAACGTTCCAGGATTATAATTGTCTGGA
Source organism: Euplagia quadripunctaria (assembly GCA_963859945.1). Taxonomy (NCBI): domain Eukaryota; kingdom Metazoa; phylum Arthropoda; class Insecta; order Lepidoptera; family Erebidae; genus Euplagia; species Euplagia quadripunctaria. Next base: position 11,340,256 of record OY982566.1, on the reverse strand, counting down.
AAAATAGACACAGGCAGTTCATTGAGTTGAAACAATGTGTAGAATAATTCCTGAAACCCTTCATGTGAGGCTAAAACATTTTACTAACCAAATTTTGCCTTTGTGTAACGTAATCTTTTACATGCCTAATAGGAAACCGAATAATCTTCATAATATATCATATTCGTCATATTTTGTAAATTAGTTTCCACATAATGAACTAAATGCACTTTCTATTACTTTCAATCCCTAATGCAACAAGCGTCGTGTTCGCATAATAAAAGATCTGATCTTTTTTGCTGGGTAACACCGCCTTTATACTTCCTGTTGCCTATTTCATTTTTTCTTCACACTCATTATTCAGTTTGGACTTTCAGGTAGCTAAAAATTGTATTCCAAGTTACCAGTTGCGAAACTTGAAAAAGAAATTTACTCTGTTACAAAAAAGACGTAACCATATTTAAATGTATTCATATATATGTAGATTCTAAAAAAAAAAATTCTAAGATTGTTCCAAAATTGTTTTTTCTTCTTACTGAAAACTAAAAGAAAATATTCTATATTGCAGTATATAATCAGGAGTTGAGGTATATCCTAGAACAATGCCGTAACTATACCAACTGAGGCCCATGGCTAATTCATCGAATGGGGCACAAGTTCACTCTTGGTGCCTCATGTGCTTACGGCCTCTAGGTCGGGGCCGGGGCCCACTAGAGCCATGGGCCCGTGGCATTTTGCCCGCTGCTCCACCCTATTATTACGCCACTGTCCTAGAAGGATTACCACTCAAGCCCCGACAGACTTCGCCTGCCTGTCAGGACGTCAGGCGACGTCGAATAGTGTGCGAGGGAGATCTTTCCCCCCTCCTATATAGAGTTGCGTGCGTGGGATGCGTCAGGCCACCGCTCCAGACAGGTCTACAGATAGGCAGGCCTATTTGTCGAACCCACTGCTCTTAGGTCAGCGCTCATGGAGGCCGGAGATCGTTACGTGCTCTCCAGCGCCCGGTGCGTCTCCTGCGGGATGGGAGACACTGATTCTCTCCCGTTCCCTCCGTCCTCCTCCTCCTCTTTGGTGTGCATCACCTCCTCGCAGAATGAAGTGACGGAATCTCACGCGCTCTGGGGACTATGGACAAAATGGCGCGGGCGTTGGCTTTCGGCCTATACGACACGGGTACTTTCCGAAGCAGCTATGCCCCGAGAGCACCTGCGTCAGCCGGTAAGAGAGGCAGCCATGTCGCCTCTCCAGCCGGTCCTCCATGACGGGTCTTACCGCCGCGATGGGGGCGTGCCCATTGCAGTATATCTGAAATTGTATAGACTGTATTCTACTGTGTATTAGAATAGAAACTGCAGTTTTCATTAGTAATGTAAACCCACGTCACTAGTAATCTTTTTTTTTTTTTAATTAACTACCAATGAGAAAATAATTGGGAGAAACCTATGTCCAGCAGTGGACTATGATAGGCTGATTGATTGATTGAGAAGATAACGACAGCTTGGCATAGCCACGTGTATAATTCTTACAGATAATAAAATATATAATCTATTTTAGGATAAATTTTCTTAAGACTGGTTTAAACTACTTAGGTAGAACTATATTCGTATGTACTTACTTACATACGAATATAGTTTAAGTCTGCCTAACAAGTTTAAGTGTAAGATAGGCAAAAGCCGTACATCTAACGCCGTGTATAGCCAAGACTTAGATTTATCTCAGAGCAGCTCTAAAATGCAGGTTAAAATAGATCGACACAATACCTTAGCTCAGTTAGCCGATTAAACTAAACTTTACGACTAAAAAACTTGTTAGCTCGATAACAAGTTTTGATCCTTAAATAAAAGCCATTTCGTAGATTAGGAACCTTTGTAACAGTTTGGATTTGGTCCGGATTTATTAGCATAGATTTCTACTAAAAGCGTAGGTTATCTGGATATATATAATATGATTTATATAGTTCTGGTGTTATATATACACTGGATCGTCTTATACCAACCTCATAGTTGGAGATTAATGTCAAAAACGTATTTTATAATCCTACCAAGCTATGTCTGCCGTTTGAAATACAACATTACGTAAGTAGTGTTAAGTACCTCATATCTTCTTTGCTATACTATATTACTTGCTGTACCTCCGTTCTCTATTTCTTTTTCTCTAATTTGGTCTCGTCAATATAGCGATGCTAATTCTGTAGATTAAATTACTTTACCACACACATATAGCCGAGTATTAATCAAATTTGTAACAAGCCTGGGTGCAGAGATGGTATTTACTATATAACCTACTGTAAAAACCTACTTTGCTCATAACTCATAACAGACGTCAATTGTTGCATAGTAACTGAGAACAGGCTAATGTTACTGCTCAGGAGAGGGTTTCCAAATGCAAACAACGCCGCAATGGCTACCCACATAAAGCTTCATTGATCGATCGCCCTTTGGAGCAGGCATTTAGCTGAAGTGCCTCTTAATGTATGTGAGTACTTTCTGTGACATACTGAAATCTTTATTAGAATACTGCAATCACGTTTATTTATTGGTGTAAGTGCAACTGGTATCGGAAGCAATTGTCTAGTAACTTGTTTTCTAGGATTTAATGTAATAGCAGGACAACCAAACATATTGCTTATTAATTAATTAATTACTATGTATTAATATTATTACTATTAGTAGTTTTATTACAATTTCATTATACAAATATTTTAAAAAAATTACTCTACTGTGTTGACAGCGCAGTAATTTAGGGGGTGTAGAAGGTGTAATGGATTTATTCCCCACATGCTTGACATTATTGTTTTAAAGAAAGTAATTTGTGTCTATTGATAGTGCGTTTCTAATGTGTGCCCTGATGCAGGAATGTATTAAGAATGTATACAATATAGAGTTTCTAGAAACAATAACTACATGAAAATGGAACTAAACGGGACTACAAAAAAAAAGTATTCTTAAGAGATTATAACAAAAACTTTTACTTGACTTAAACAGTTTTACTTTATACTTTGACTGTACCTAGAAACATATGTACCGACCTAATCTGTAAATATTTAAATATGAACGTTACAAAGACAAAGAGAATACTTATTGAAGCTCTAATCTTCAAAAGACGTTTACTATTACAGGAATGGACGCTGTCTCTTTGTTTAAACTTGGTCATTGTATTAATGTTTTGAATTGTAAATACGACGTCTCCTAACTATGTATTAATAGTTGTCTACATAAAGCTAGTTTGTAAAACACTTCTGATGTAAAATTTAAATTTGCTTTATTGAACTGACAGGGAGCTAGTATTTATATTACTTAATTAAATTAATTTAAAAAAGTAGTAATAGGCTGGAATAGGCATGTGGCCGACGCTCACAGGGAGGCCCACTTCCGGTTCTATTATACCACAACATGTGTGAGACTAGAAAAGTGTTTAAAATACGTCTAAAGTGGTGTCAAAACCACGAGGGACAAATAAAAATGGACATGCTGGCCGTCAAGCATTCTTATAATGATTTTTGAGGTTTTCAGAGCTGATGGGTTTTGAAACAGGGGGCAAGCCTATTGGGTTCATACCACCTGTATTACTTACTGAATGGGTTACTAATACAAAGGATATACAAGTTTAAATATCTTGGACATATGTACCCTTGAACTGTGTGACGACTCGGATATTGAACTAAAAAAAGAGGAGGGCGTTGTTGGTGAGAACGAACATGCTGGCCCGCAGGTTTGCACGCTGCTCTCTTCCCGTAAAACTCACACTTTTTCGTGCTTAGTGTACCACGTTTTACACGTGTACATTGTGGGCTAGGTATACTCGAAAGTCGTACAGCATCCTTCGCGTGCAATATAACAAGGCGTTCAGGGTGCTGGTGGGACTGTCCCATTTCTTCAGTGCCTCGGGGATGTTCGTGGATGCTCAAATAGATTGCTTTTATGCAGCAATGCGTAAGAGGTGTGTATCGCTGGTACGCAGGGTGCGGGCCAGCGAGAACAGCATCCTGAACATGATAGCGGAAAGGCTTGATTGCCAATATGTAAATCACTGCAGTTCTGTCTTCCTTTGGATGAGACTGCAGTCGTACGAATAAATTATAAAATTGGTATATATATTACTATTATTATTTTATTATTAAATTAATAGTAAAATACTGTAATACTAACATAGTGTTAAGTTATACTAACAACTGAGTCGTAGTTGCTTTAAATAAATATTCTATTCTATTCTATTATGGAGACGTTAAATGTTTTGAGCACTAATACTAAAATTATATTTAAATTTCCTTACGGGACCCATTGCAATAAAAGGAAGTATGGAATCTACATAACTAGATGGTCGCATCTAGTTATGTAGATTCCATACTTCTTCTTAGTTATAAGAAACCATTAAACGAAAGTTCAATAATTTTATCAGATGGCTCAGTAAGACATTAGAAATGGCGACTTTGCTATTTTTTATTTTTGTTTTTGTGTTAGGGTAGTTTTAATTTTTGCATCTATACCTAACAATAAATAAACTTGGATGCTTAATAATTCATTATATTATTCATGTTGTAAACAAATATACATTTTTTACATGAAAGAGGAAATTTTTTCATATAATTTTTTAACGAATTCAAATTTCAGAATACAGGTTCTTTGTTAAAAACCAGCACTACCAAATATTCAGCGGTGAATTCTAACATTTGTATTTGGATTTGATATTTGGATGAAACTATCGGTTTAAAGACTTAGTGGTTTTTATACCGTGGCACTGAAATCCATACTAATAGTATACAGGTGTTTATTGGTTGGTTCTTTCTTTCGTTGCATGGGAATGGTTTATGGGCTAGAAAATGACATGCTGAAAAGTGAACGATTCCCGAGGTATAGCTATTTATTTTTACTAGAGATCACCTGGTGGTCAAATTTCGGCCATAATTCCTCAAGTTTGAACTGTTGTGTTTTACATCTTAAGCGATCCCTAGACGATCATGCGGCATGACATGCTAAATCATCATGCTACTTGAAGGAGCTTTTAGCCGATTTCATGTATTTTTTTAAATTGTAACATATTGTTTAAAAATTTTAACTTTCTCCGTTTCTTCTACACATAAACTTTAAATATTCAAAATTCCACGTTCCTCTGTTCGCAAAATTTTCTTTAAAATGCGTACAAAGAATTCTCTTCACGGAAGCAAAGCAGTGGTCCAGTAATCAGCAATTAGTAGCGAGTAATACAGGTTAATGTTTTGTATTTACCTTTTGCTGTTTTTATTTATACTTCCTGCAAATACATATGCATAAGTCGGACTTAATGCCGTAGGCATTTTCTACCAGTCAACCTGTTTTTGGTCACTCGTTTAGAATCCATGCTTACTATTTAACATATCAACACCTAATGGATATATCAACACCAAAAATCACCAGGGTATAACTAGTGCAGGTTGTTACGGTTTTCTGGAGCTGTCTGATAGGATTTTATAAATTAAATCAGAAACAAATCGGTGATTTTCTACTTGCGGTATTTATTTTTTCGCGTGGAAACCCCCACGGGTCATCACCTCACCATGGCTATTGGTGAAGTGGTATGTCGAACTCGAACCGACTAAAACTACACGATGTTCTGTCACAAGTTAGTCTATCGCAAGGGACTTGGGTATACCCTAGGGAGGAAGTCTCCGAGAAATTTGAAACTTGCGATATTTAGGAAAAAGGAAATGAATATGTTTTTTTAATAACTTTCAGGACTTTTACATAAATTATATGTAAAAATATGTCCTGTATTATTTGTTTACATGTGTATTAGGTATGTGTATGTAAGCAAAATTATACAGGACTCAGTAAGGAAAATATGTGTAGTATAAAAATTTAATGTAACAAAAAATCAATGTACCCCTTGTTTTAAGCAGCCTCTAAGAACTTATTTTTTTGTTAGGGATTTGTTATTTACCCAATAATAATAACATATAATGTCAGTATACTTTTATCTACATATCTAGTTATTAGCTCAATTGAGCACCTACAATTACAAACCTTACAAATCGTCTCTTATTTAAACAGGACGGGGAAGATAATTCAAAAGTAAGCACGCTAAATGTGTTGTATTAAAACTAAAGTGCGCCACAAACCAGTGCTACTGTGTCCAAATTGCTTATTTTGACCTCCCTCCATTCATTATGCATAAGGGGGGTGGGGACTTCTGTCCGCGCCAGATACACCCCAACATATAAAAAGATTGCTATGAAGATAACATGTCTAGTTAATATTATACGCAGACTACCCATTCAGATGTAAAATTTATTCATGAAATTTTATCGGTGCTTAATTGCTAGCAATCTTTTTTGCAATTCAATAGATTTTAAAAATTGAACAATATGAATGTAACTCGTAGTCAAATGTATTGACTGAATTATTCAGTATAGGCGTTTATTCATTTCATCCATTATTTTCCTTTTTTTATTTTACTTAGTTATATAACAAAAAATAATATTGGCGTGCTTTGTGCGTATGCTTAAATTTACGAAACGTGGCAACGCAACGGAACTTTCTTTGTGTTACTCTAATTCACAAAACAAAACATATTTTTAAACGACTTCAAAAAAGGAGGAGGTTCTCAATTCGACTGTATGTTTTTTTTTTTATGTTTGTTACTTCAGAACTTTTGACTGGGTGAACCGATTTTGATGATTCTTTTTTTATTTGAAGGTGCTTCCCGTGTGGTCCCATTTCAGTCATTCCCCAGTTTGGTCCAGTTCTGACAATGGCATCCGTGAGAAAACCATATATAAGTCTTTTATGGAATAGTTTTTTTTGTTGAAGCCGGTTTTTTTTTCTATAGAATTATTCTAATTCATTTCAGAGCTTAAAACGATACTTGGATCGTATCGTTTCGAATTATGAAAGAATATAGTATTCAGATCGGATCGGATGTTCAGATTCCATACCTTATATTGACGCTTCTAAATAGGTACATGCTCCTTTTTTACACTTGACCTCACCTCCTTATATTAAATACCTGAACTATGAAATTGATTAGGCGTAAAAACGTAACTCTAATACATAGACTCATTGACGCACACTGACAAACTAGAATAAAAATATAGAATAGAGAATAACCATAGTATTTCTCTTGATGACGAAAATAAAATGATATAAATGTTATCTAAAGTTGACTTAGCGATAAATCAAAAGATACTTTTTAATGTCACATGCGCGAGCAGATTAGCAAAATTTCATGTATGAACACACATTTGTGAATACATATAACTCTTCATATCCGTCATTACACAATTTAACAACACACAGCGGTATACATATTTGTTTAATGAAAAGAAAAACAATAAAATGCGTAATAAATAAAGTTAAAAGTGTCAATTCATCCACACGACTGGAATGACCAACTGTCAGCACTACACGGTACAATTTTTAGGCACCACCTGACGCGGTTCATTCTGAGTGGTGCCATTTTTTAACTTAGGTAACATTTAATCAAATATACTTATTATATTCCTCATGTCCGAAAGATTAAATTATTACTAGTCTCATCACGGTAAAGCTAAAATATTTGTAATACCTAAGATTTCATGGTTAGCTACTTCAGTATGAGAAGGCACCTACTTCAGAAGTTTCTCAATGTTTTTCATGACGGTTATATCCCCACGTTACCAACATAAACAAAATACAGCTCGCTCTAAGTAAAGTTATCTTGTAAACTTGCTACGTATAATGTAAAATATTATGAACATAGTTTCTCACGTATGAAGGTAAGGAGTCAGATTAGTAGGACGCGTCTGACTCTCATTAGACAGAATTGGTGTAATTATGAAGATTAATCCTGTAAATGAGGCATTACACCAACAACCGAGATATAACGGCACAAATCTTCTTTGTGTACGTGAGGGCTGTTTAACAGCTTTTGGTGCTATTCGACTAAACAAACACCAAAGAGTAATTCAACTTTTAACTTGATGTTTTAGGAAACCTGTATTATATTAGCTAAACTATACGCTTAATTATTATAAATTAACTGTCTTCTGCAAATTCTAAATTTTGTTTTAATTTTTTTATGCTACTAAGGTAACAATGCAAACCACCTCATTGTTACTCATTCATTACTTAAATAGATGGTTCTTAAAAAAACGTCTACTAGAAAATTAACAGTCAATAAGACAAAGCACTAGTAAGCAAGGTACGGTGTGCAAGTCAGCTCACACTAAAAGCATCCTTCGGTGTAGGTGGATTACTTGCGACCTACGACGTTCTTTCTATGAACCGATCTCTCGGAAACTACGCTTACGTTAGCGGAAATATTAAACTGCCACTCAGCACTCATACTCCGATAGGCTTAGGTTTCGTGTAATACAGAACTAAATTATACTCCATATTCGACCATCACTTTATTCGAATTTCATCGAGCTGTGACCACGGTCGGCGTAATGCGATCAAAAGGTCGAGTTAACGAGAAATATTCAACCTTTTTAATTAGATATTACGGCGATTTGGTAGCTATTTGTACTTGTATCTAATTTGATTCGATGAGCTATTAAAACATACTCTACTTTACATTTAAAATCAGGGACTTAACAAAATACCCAAAAATATTAATAAAGAAATCTATTTTAAGCTTATTCTTCTAAAAAATAGGTTAGAGAGGACGTAGTCCGTTGATGCTGTTGGGCATGAGCCGCAGGTCAAAATAACCGCATCATTATCACAGAACAATAATCTACTATTTTCAATAGCGAGCCATTATGCATACATTGTTGTGTGCGATTGCCAAGCCATTATATTTATTAAAAAAAAATGTCTTATATTGATACGGTTGGTATACAATGTAGTTTTTAGTAGGTAAGAATATTAAAGGAAATATCGTTAGTCAATGACACTTTACCTACCAATAGTCTTTAGGTAGAGTAAGTAAGTGACATACAAATTGTATGAACTGCAAAAGTAACTCTGTAATCCCATATCCATTATATAGAATTACAAAGTTAATTATGCCATTTGTTTATCCAGAAAACAGGACAGAAATTACGGTATGTTAAAGTTTTTTCTTGCTTTAAAGGCTAAACCTAATTGTGTTCAAAATTTGAAGCTTGTGTGTCTTGTCTGTGCGTCAGATCAGTCAGATTACAAAATATCCAAAAAGTCTGAAATATAATGTCGGTGGAATCCACGTAGTAATTTTCATCAAATACATTAATATGTCTACTAGAGATGGCCTGGTGGTCGAATTTGGACCATATTTCATTTGGTTTAATTTTTTTAGTATATTCAATTAGCCAATAGAACTGTCATTGTATAGCCTTCCCTATAATGAAAGGTCGGCATATTATTATCCGTATCCTCCTATCCTATCCATATCCGATGCGTGTAGCGTTTGACGTTTCCACGTGATTTTAAAGTAACACATTTTGTTTAAAATTTTAGGTTTCTAAACTTCTATACATAAACTTTAAGTAATAATAATAATTAGGAACTAACCTTACTGCGTACCGTAATCGTATGATGCCTCTGTTTTAGGAACTTGAGCCAGCTGTTAACGTTTTGGTGCAAAGATTATCGGATCAAGTGCGGGCCATTCAGCGATGTAATTTGCTGGATAACTCCGTACTTGAAAGGCTACGCTCGGACTTGCAGGTTAGCCTTACTACTTCTCTTCCTTCACAAATTGTAACAAATGCAGACTCTTTATTGTTACAATCTTATCCTGCTGAAGGAGGGGAGGAAAATGGTGCTCCATCTGTAAGTACTCAGTACTCTGATATAATAAGGAATACTTTGGAAGGCGCTATTCTGGAATATCGGTCCATGAGTTTTGAAAGTAGACCACGTTTACCGCGTTTGCCAATGCATAAACGAAACAAAGCGCTAGTGTGTACCCTTGATTCACTGTTACCTATTTATTTTGAAGAAAGCATAGATCTCAGCGATACACACTCAATTTTGTATTGTGCGGCTGTTGCAGCATGTCGAGTAGCTGGTGTTAAATTCCCAGGAAATGACACCGCTACTCGGTCAAAACTTGTTGTTCCGGCGTGGCAATGCAGGATTGAGCGTCGTATCGCTGAGTCGAATGTACTCATTGGCAAGCTTATCTGTTTCAGATCGGGTAACACACGCCCGAGAATAATGCGTTTCGTGAATCGGGCTTTTTCGGGAACTGATATCAGTTCCTGTGATTATACAGCACGAGTCACAGAGCGCATTGACTTTCTGAAACAAAAGGTATAAGCATGGGCAAATCACATACGAAGGTACAAAAAAAGGGTGGACCGATATACTCAGAATCGCACATTCCAAAGGGATGAGAGGTGGGTTTATAGAAGGTGGGAGCAGCCTGATTTAGTGAGTGACATTCATTTACCAGATGCTGAAATCATGAATTCCTTTTTGGCGTAACATCTGGTCGATGCCTGTCACTCACACTGAGGGTGAATGGATGCGAGATGTCGAACGATCATGTGAGTCAATTAATAGAATGGAGCCAGTACTGAAATCAAACATCGATATAGCTTATGCAGTTCGTTCGTTGCCGAATTGGAAATCAGTGGGACCGGACGGACTGCATAACTTTTGGTTAAAGTGGCTCCATAGCTCACACGTTTGTTTGGCATCTCAATTTCAATCATGCTTAGAATCGGGTTCGCTTCCAACTTTTATGACCACAGGCGTGACTCACCTGCTCTATAAATCTGGTTGTGCTACAGATCCCAAGAACTATAGACCTATCACCTGTCTACCAACAGTATATAAATTACTGACGTCCATTCTGAGAGTGAAGATAGCATCTCATGTTACCAACAACTCTATTATGTCTTACTCTCAGAATGGATGTAGAAGTGGGGCACGTGGCGCTAAAGAGCTCCTTATTATTGACACGACCATTAACCAACAAGTTCGCCGTAACCGAAAAGATCTGGCGACATGTTGGATAGACTATAAGAAAGCCTATGACTCTGTGCCGCATACGTGGCTCCTGAAGATGATGGAGTTGTATAAGGTTGATACAACTCTATGCACTTTCTTGGAGGCATGTATGCAGCAATGGAGAACGGTTCTTTGCTATCAAGGATGTCGACAATCTCAGGGTGACGGCGAGTATATAAAGATCAAGCGGGGTATATTTCAGGGTGACAGTTTGAGTCCCTTGTGGTTCTGCCTAGCTTTGAATCCTCTCAGCACTATGTTGGAGGGTTAAGGACTAGGCTATTGTTTGCGGAGAGGAGGTCAGGTTATATCCCACCTCCTTTTCATGGATGATTTAAAACTTTTTGCCTGCAACAATTTCCAACTGATAAAATTACTAGAGCTAACTGAAAACTTTAGTAAATGTATCAGGATGGAATTTGGTGTGGATAAATGCGCAGTCATGCATGTAGAAACAGGCAGGATTTTGGAATCTGAAGGCATGGAACTCTCATTCTACACACCTTAGACGGCTTTCCGCCAACAAAACTTACAAGTATCTAGGAATGTCACAGGTTTAAAGGAATTGACTATGAAGCAATCGTTACAGGAACGCTTCTTTGGCCGCCTGAAAAAAGTATTAAAAACTCTTTTGTCAGGTGGTAATAAGGTGCGGGCATGGCATACTTAGATAGACTCAGACGGAACTTGATGCCCTGGATAGAAGAGTCCATGCATTGCTAACTGCGTACCAAATGCACCATCCACGTTCATCGGTCATGAGATTGTATATCCCGCGGAAATGTGGGAGTCGTGGTTTTTTTAAATGCCAGGACACTACATAACCGCGAGGTATGCAATCTTAGAGATTACTTTCTCTCTGTTAACGTGAAGGTACATCGGGATGTTGTGGTAGTTGACAACGGACTCACTCCGCTTGCTCTAGGTAGAGAGAACTGGCGCAAATCTGCAGTACTCAATATTACAGATCGCAGGGAGATATGGAAGAGCATAGAGCTGCATGGACGTTTTTATCGGGCCTTAAATGGGCCCGAAGTAGATCTATTATCATCAGTGTCCAGGCTAGGTTTCGGTGACCTCTTTGGAGAAACTGAAGGTTTTATCTGTGCAATTACTGATGAAGTTGTTATGACGAACAACTATTGGAAACATATCCTGAAGGACGGCACGATTGACATTTGTCGGGCATGTCATCGTCCCGGAGAAAGCCTCAGGCATATAATTTCCGGTTGTTCTCGTCTTGCTAACGGCGAGTACTTGCACAGACATAACCAAGTGGCCAGGATAGTCCATCAGCAACTTGCTCTTAAATATAACCTTGTGACTATGGAATTACCGTACTACAGGTATGTGCCCGACCCAGTTCTTGAAAATGGTCGTGTAAAATTGTACTGGGATCGGTCTATTATCACTGACAGGACTATTGTTGCCAATAAGCCTGATACAGTGGTAATAGACCGATTAAAGCGCCGAGCAATGATTGTAGATATCACCATTCCCCATGACGACAATCCCTTAGGGCTGAAAAAGAAAAACAAATGAAGTATTTGGATTTGGCCCACAGGTGGTCGACATGTGGGATGTAGATTCAGCAATCATTGTCCCGATAGTCATATCAGCCCATGGGTTGATTGCGAAGAGCCTCGACCAACACCTTCAGAGGCTCACGTTAGGCAGCTGGATTAAGGGCCTGATGCAGAAGGCGGTGCTTCTTGACACGGCACGTATTGTGAAGAGGTTTCTGTCTCTGGAACCCTAACCACCGGTAGCTTGGTCCCTGTACTCTATACCGGTCGGACACTATTTTTTATATTTTTAAATATATATTTTTTTATAATAATGTATTAAAAATGTAATTCATATGTTTTATAAATGTTAATAAAGAGAATAATAATAATAATAAATTTATTTCATAAAAATACAACCTTTACATTATAGTCATAGACGTTCTAGCTAGGCTACTCAAATAGCCTGTGTTAAGAACAATCCCTTACTGAGTTCCACATAATTAAGAAAAGGTACATAGGTAGGTATATAAGTGTTTCAAATTTAATGTTCCCCGTTTGGATTTTTTTTTTGAAATGCACACAAATCATTCTCATCGCGCATTAATATAGGGTGTATTTGAAAATGGAATACTTACTTAAATCACTGAAAGGGCATAACTCTAGCATGCAATTACAATAAGATTTTTTGAATAAAAAAAGCTATGCGTTTACAAGTTATGACCGCTTGAATTTCCAGGTATTTTTGCTTCCGTTTTTCATAAAAGGAGGTGGAATGTGTAAAGTTAAAGATTTTAAATGGTACATTTTTTTTTTGGATTTTTTCATTCCGTTACTAAGAAAATCCATTAAAACTTCAAAAAATTTTTTAAGTTAGTTTTTATGGATTTTCTCAAAAACTGAGTGAATAGTTCCTACATAAAAAAATACGTACGGTTTAAAATCTTTAACTTTACACGATCCACCTGCTTTTATGTGAAACCGAGGTAAAAATACCTGGAAATTCAAACGGTCATAACTTGTAAACTAATAGTTGTTTTTCAAAGTTTTTATTGTAACTGCATGCTAGAGTCATACCCTTTCAATGATTTAAGTAAGTGTTCTATTTTCAAATACACCCTATATATACATTATACATAAATCCATTCTTACAAAGTTTTCCATTAACCCTGAGTACATTAAGTCATAAGACTAAACATAGTACCATGCGATAAGGGTCTTAATCGTAGGATAAAACAAAAACTTGTTCGTACATTCTTACATATGTAGTCATTAGACGAATTAATTGTCCGAAACCCGAAACTCCTTAAGTGTACCCATATTAGTACATAGGTGTGCGAAAAAATAAATGATTTTTCTCAGTATTGCTTGTAAGAACAGGATATTTCCGTACACCGGTCTGAGTTCGACTCCGGTCGATTTAATATACACAGGAACTTTAATGTAAAAGCGCGCTCTGACTTCCAAGTTTTCCTGCGTATAAAAATGAATTATCATTTACTCGCGTATTGCTAACACTGTTAATTACTTTTCTCTTAACTTAAAAATATATGTATGTAGTTCTGCCACAACATACTTTTATTTATAGAAAGTGGGTGGTTATTTTAGTTAGGCTGTTGTGCCACGTATTGTTGTAATTAATTTATAAAACTGATAACTTATTAAGCAACACTACTGTTGTTGTGCCGGTTTTATAGGTGGCGGTAACCAGTTTGACATCTGGTGAACAATTAAGTCTAATTACGTAATTGCTCATTTTATTATATATGCGGTAAGCACGTTTAATACAAATGTGAGCTTAATTATTAACTTAATATGTTTATTATTAAGTAAACACAATCATGGTAATGGGTTTTAAGAGTTCACAAGTTTTAAGAGGTTGCTTGCTCATGGCAAACTTGTATGCTTAAGAAATTAAAGCAGTGTGCATTAGGGTCCTCTTTACAAGGAAAATAATGATTCAATATTGCCATTTGTGAAATTTCCCTGAAATCTAGATGAAAAAAGGTAGAGGTTTTACGACCAACTCGCAAAATCCTCAAGTACGGAATTTAGGATTACTAGGTGCGAAAATCACGTTTACTTTGGACATCCTGAATCGGCTGTTCCAATGTATTTTAAATAATAAAAAAAGATAACAAGATGAAATACAACATATACTTTCAGATTGTTGCTTGTTTTTTTAGTCTTTGCTTGACAATGGAAAGCAAACAAAGTTTTCAGTATCTAGTATTACCAGTCCTTGTTTTTCACATCGCGTCGCCATTTTCGAGCAATTAAGATAAAACCATACATATTCACCGCGTGTAACACATGTTGTATGCAATTAAGATAAGCCGGCACATAATTTTCACGGAACTAACAGCGCTTTTGTAATGTGGTCATTGAAGTGGGTAGGTCACCAGTCAAGCGAAAGATTAAACTGATTGGTCACTGACAATCGGATCACACAATATACTCGTAGGTATATAAATACCTATAGATATATAACTTAGTTGCGACAATGTAGACTGATTGATCAGCAAACTACAGCACTGTGTACACGATTGACTTCTAGATGGATGACCAATTACGATAATGAACAATATTCATATGCTGCTATGCATATGATGGTCAAAAGACCATCAAATCAGCCTTCTTGTAGCTTAGAAATCACAACATATTATAAAACAAAGTCCCCCGCGCGTCTGTCTGTCTGTTCGCGATAAACTGAAAAACTACTGAACAGATTTTCATGTGGTTTTCACCAATAGACAGAAGGATTCATGAGGAAGGTTTAGGTGTATAATTTGTTAACGTTTTGTGTAAATTGGTTGAAATAATATATGATGAAGATTGTTGAACATTTCTCTACTACCCGAGCCAAGCCGGGGCGGGTTGCTTGTTGTAAAACAAAGTCCTACGCCAAGTCTGTCTGTCTGTCTGTCTGTCTGTCCGTGGTAAACTGAAAAACTACTGAACGGATTTTCATGCGGTTTTCACCAATAGACAGAGTGATTCATTAGGAAGGTTTAGGTGTATAATTTGTTAACGTTTTATGTAAATTGGTTGAAATATGATGATGATTGTTGAAGATATCTCTACTACCCGTGCGAAGCCGGGGCGGATTGCTGGTACAATGTAAAAGAATGATACAAGCTATTAACCACGTGGTACGACGTGATACTGCTGAAATACGAGACCTACAAAATTTACATTTCATAACACTTCTACAGTTTGACTCCATCTAATGGTCCCACCTCTTTGACTATATATATTGTTGGTCCATCTAGAGGGTATCGTAATTTAAGGTTTTCGAAGAAATTTTGGTTTATGACTGTCTGTTAAATCTCTGTAAAGATTATAATTATCTAATATTTGTCTCACACAGGAATATCAAGACGGCCTGATGCTGGCAAAAAGGGTATCCCGTAACGAGATCACCTGACCCGAGGAGTCAGTACGATTGTAGGTATATTACGGGTGCTTCTCGAGAAAAGGAGGAGGGGTGGTTTTCCTCCAAGAACACAGCATGACCAGCTTCTCCAAATGAACTGAATCAGCACATCTTAACAAGCATGATGCATAAGAGCAACTCTTCTAAAACGATGACATTTTAACCCGTCGGCGTCCTCACATATGAATAAAAACATTTTTATAACAAAGGACTGTAACATAAACAAATAAAAATAACCACATTGCGTCTGAACGTCACTGAAGTAAAGAATTTTATTTGATTAAAACAATAAATTATCGTATTAAACCACTTTTACGACTCAAGATTAAAATTTTGCTTTAGAAGTTTTTAGGCGATAAAACCAGTGTACTAAATTCTGAAATAAAAACAAAATTTTCATGCAGTTTCATAAAAGCAAGATGTCGTAAAGTCTGTTACGAATAGGTGGTTGAAAACGCTGTAAACACAATGTAAAGGCAAGAGTTTTCGCTGTATCATATAAGATACTAGCTTTTACAGACGGTTTTGCTTGGGTTAATGTAGATTTTGTTAATCAATAGACGTAACCCACGGGAACAAACTTTTCTGGATGAATCGTAACTAGGATACGTAGGATATTTCCTGATACAGAGCAGGATTTCAGATACAGAAATATCATGTTCTCGAATCACATTCTTTTAGCTAGCAAAAAGAATTTAACGTAGTATAGTTGAAGGTCGAATCGATAAAATCTGGTTGGCGAAGTCATGCGTCCATCAGCGGGACTAACTCAATCGGAGCGACAAGTAATCGCTATAAGAGTTTCGTGGCCCTATTTAGATAGCATTGTTAGTGATTCAATTACAAGCTTATGTAATAAGTGCCATGACCATCCTGTAATATTGTCATAATCGTGACGATTCTGGTGTGGTGTCTAATTATAAAATTCTTGTCTGCATTTGAAAACATACTATTTTTCAGAAAACAATTTAATCGAAATATTTAGTTCCACTATCTATCTATTTTTGTAATTTCTAGGCAAGTTTATTTTTGCTTTTGCGTTAAAACTCTGGAGATCTGAAGTCTAAAATAAATATCATTTAGACTTCTGGTGCAGCTTCCTGAGAAATACATTTTAGCTACATAATAATCGCAGGTCTTGTAGCAGTAAAACGATTTTTAGATCAGTATGAGTGATACTGGCGAAGAGTGATTAATGAGTCCCTATTGTTCTCATGTTCTTCGAATTTCTGGCGCCAATAAACATCTCATACTATTGATGTGCCGGATATCGGAAAGCTATAGTTACTTACACCTTGAAGTGACCAAGTAGTAAACATATCTTACGTAGTTAACTCTTTAACAAATCCATATTATTAATAATTTTAATAGCTATAACTAAACTAACCATACTATTATGTATTCTGTGATAGAACACATTTTTTAGAGACAGGCAGATATAGTCAATTTGCAAGTAAGAATAACAATTAACTCAGTTCTATGGATTTGTATAAATAATGTTCAGATTTCGGAACATAGTCTGCAAAATATTCTCATAAATGTAATATTTAACCTATAGGTCGACTTAATTGTTGTTATACATTGGTATAGCATTGTATTTTGTTTGTTTTAGCATTGTATAATTGAACTCTTACTAGGTTAAAACAATTGTTCTTTACTTTTGTAGTTTAATTTGGCTTGTTGGTCTAGTGGTTAGTGACTCTGACTGCTAAGCCAGAGGTCGTGGGTTCGATTCCCACCCAGGACAAATAATTGTGTGATGAGCACGATCCTTTGTTCTGTGTCTGGGTGTTATTTATCTATAATATGTATGTATTTAGAAATATATAAGTATGTTTATCAGCAGTCTGGTTACCATAGTACAGGCTCTCCCTAGTTTGGGATTAGACGGCCCTGTGTGTGAGATATATGAAGTTATTATTTTATTATTAATCAGCATATTAATGTGAGGCAGTCTTATGAATGTGGAACCTCTTTACTAAAATCAGACTGTGACACCTTTGTCTTAGTCGCTTTGTAAATGATTTGCACTAAGATGTGAAATGAAGATAAGTTAGACGGTTAACTTTTGGTATTATTGAATCCCTACTTCCACACATTGTCGCTTGAAGCCACATGAGCTCAATCAATACGGTAGAAATGTACGTATTACATATTGTTAACTGTCTTGTAAACTCCGATATTTCAAATCAGGATTATTTAATTTTGTTATTTCCGTGAATGAAATGTAGTTCCTTTTGTCTTTTGTGATATAACACAGAGCTAAATTTTAAATGATAGAAATAGAAATGAGAAGGTTTGCAATACAAAGCATATTTTTTAACTTACAATTACGCTTATTTCTTTACTGTAGATATTAAAATAGGTTGCATTTAAATTTCAAAAAATCCATCCCAAGGATAATTGACTTTTCTATTTAAACAATTAAAATGAGATCCCTGTAAGGGTAGAAAATGCGTGAAATTCTACTCTATTTTTGTACCCTTACAGGTACAAATACATACAAATTTTGCATCTAATTTCAATTGTTCAAGCCATGTTTCAATTTGTATTAAAGAAATCATCGTCATATTAAGCGGGTATTGCATTTTAAGTCAATCATGTATTCTTTAGATGACAAATTACAGTTTTTTTTTTCAATATCTAGTTAGTAGTGTCTCGTTAGGCTTAAAACTTTTTTTCTGCTCTGCATATATCTACGAAAGCATCGTCATATTAAGCGGGCATTGCATTTTAAGTCAATATGTATTCTTTAGATGACAAATTACAGTTTTTTGAAGTGAAAACTTCTTTAGCGGCGTTGGGCAATTTTGAGATGGATAAAAAATGTTAAACTCGCGTCAGGACACGTGACCCTGATCGAAAATGTTTGGAAAATGTGTCCGAGTGACATATATTAGAAAAAAAAATTATGACGATTTTCTTATATTTCCATGTACAGCGTCAGAGAGACATGGAGAGGGAGGGAGGGAGAGAGAGAGAGAGAGAGAGAGAGAGAGAGAGAGATATTGTTATTATTTTATTTTATGATTTCTTTGTTTAATTTAATTTTTTTTAACCTACTTATATATACAGATGTGTGTGTGTGTATGTATATACATTGTGAAGTTATGTTTTCACTTCTCTCGGCAGTCCCATGATTGCCTACTTTTTTTTCAATATCTAGTTAGTAGTATCTCGTTAGGCTTAAAACTTTTCTGCTCTACATATATCTACGATTTGAACGTACAAATCAAATCGAACTCGAGTGCAATGTTCTGCACTTCATAAGAGCTACAGATTGGGTGAGCAAGATTTGCGTCGTGTTGGTGATCAATAGCTATTGGCTAAACATTGTAGCCTAAAGGCCTGCTCAAAATGTCACTCCGAAATTGAGATAGTGCGTTGGTAAAGCCAAATGTATTTAAGGACATAGGGATCAAAGACCTGTATTAAAGCAAAAGACGACCACTGCGAATAGAACTGTAATAAAATTGGTTTTTACACAGCTGAGTTGATACATCTTTATGACACATGCTGCTCATATAACAGTTTTGAAAAAATATAGTTTCCAATTAAGCTACATTTTGTCGTTGATCGATACAAACCTTCTTAGGCATTTTTCAGCTTGTTATAAATAAAATATTTATTGTATTTGAAGACTAGTGTAGCAGAAAAGTTCACTTGTATTTACCCTGCGGTAATAACCTACATTTTGCCAGTATTTTCATACAACCAATTTGCAAACAAGCACATTGTATTTTGGAAGTATTGGGACAATCATGGCTTTGATTTGAATAGAAATCCACTGTATCTTACCTCCATTAATAAATATGTTTGAAGTATTTATTTTATTATCTTAAAGTATTTTATACGAGGCATTACAAACTATGTAATGCCTGCAATTGAGCCCAAAACTAATCAGGAGTATGTGACAAGAATGGAACCAACCATTGTCACGTTATACAAACGTATTACGTAATATATTACTAGCTAAGTACATGAGAACAAAATTGCAATGCGCGAACGAGTACTTGAATGAACTCCATCGCAATTTGGCAATCCGTTGCGGTACACCCAACTGTCGCTCTAGTGCGCTGCACCAAATAGTCCTCATGAGATAGAGCGCAACCCTAGTCATTTAACTAAACTCACTGTGATATTTTATCCGAATTCTCTCATTCCATGTTTGACAAAATTGAAGCTGAGAATTTATTACGAATAGAAAAGTGGGCTTCGTATTCTAAGAAATTCTTGTTTATAACATAAACAAGTAAATCCGAGTAAACAAATACGCAATATTTATTTAAGTCTTTATTTAACTCTTTCGGTAAATATAATAAAAAAGTTGCTTTATGAGTCTATTTATATGTTTGTGTAATTATATTAGTAGTTAGATCGGATACACGGCGGATTTAGATCCGCCAGTATTTTTTTTTGTAAATAACATGTACCTTATTTACCTCTGCCGCGGGCAAAACAAGAATGTAATCTTTTTTTTGTATAGAATATTGATAAAATGTAAAGATTTGCAGAGTCCTTTGTTAAGGGTTAAAGTGACCTGCCGCGTCGTGTCCGGCACCCTCGGAGCATCTACGTCCTACAACCGATAAATACGAATGCGAGTTTATTTGTTTGTCAAACTTTCACGCCTAACTAAACAACCGACCATGATGAAATTTTGCTTACTTACATGTTGGAAGGGATGCAAAAAGAAGACATAGTGTACTTTTCATCCAAAACAAAGTACTGTTTCCAAAGAATTAAAAAAAACTTTAACACGAGTGAAACCGCGGGCAAAAGCTAGTCTTTATCAAATCTGAATACTACTTACGGAACTTTTTATTCTAACTTATTTGTAGTATCATTTACTTTATTGCAAAACGTTTTCATCTACGAAGGTCAGAATTATAATCTTAAATAGTTAACATAAGACAATATGACCATGTCTTATGCGCAACGACAAATACACTCGGGACCAATTTACCCAGGTCACATAAACATACCTGAATATCTCGGAAATATTGCTAATATTGCTAGTTTAATTAAATAAATCGTGATTATAGACAATTAAAATAAAGTAATAAAACTTCTTAGTTGTTGTGAAATTAGGCCATCAAAATGTCAAAATAAAAAAAGGACTTTTGTAAATGGAACTACAAATTTACTTAAGCTAGAAACAAGCGATGCTAGGTGTACTACACAGCATAAGAAAATCGATACTTGGTCAACACGCATTGTGTTCATAATCGCTTTCTCAAAGGAACTGAACTTACAAATCAGTTTCGATGCCTCGAAGGAAGTCCAAGTACATGGACTGTAAGACGACGACTTGCTGAAGCTAATTTAAAACAATTTAAACCTGCAAACGGGCCTAAACTGGGGCGTGGGTATTTCGAGACTAAGATATGCCCGGAACCACTTAAATTGGAGTGGAAAGATTGGTAAAGAGTTATGTCTCAGACGAGTCAAAATGTGTACTCTATAAGCAGAGTATTTAATTGTCTATTAAACACAATATATGTCACTAAGCTAGCATTCTTAGATTCCGATATTTTCAGGTAACTTTACGTGACTCGGATGCGTATTTTTATGTGATCCGGATTGATGTCTTAATGTGACTGCTCTCGAGTGTATTAACGAATAGTGTATTTTTGAAGTAATACCTAAAAGTTAATACTATATTTCTTACTAACCTATCCAAACAATTTCCTTTGCGTTTATTGACACTGTTCCGCTCCTAAGGGTCGTAGCGTAATGTTAAATGTCTAATAACCTTCCTCAAGAAATGAGGTATCGAGGTTCATTCATGTGAGAGCCATGCTTCGGCACGTATGGGCCGGCCCGACCGGAGTGATACCACGGCCTCACAGGAAACCGGCAGTGAAGCAATGCTTGCATTGCTTTTCGCCGTGTGAGTGAGGTTACCGGAGACCCTAACCCTTCCCCCTCCCTCTCTTCCCCCTCTTCTCCTACTCCCACCTTAAAGGCCACTTGTGACTTGAGTTGCAGGTGCCCATGGGCGACGGTAGTCATTTACCATCAGGTGATCCGTCTACTTGTTTGCCCCCTATACTATAAAAACAAAACTAAAATATATATTTTTAATCCAACTGGTATTTCCAGACATTACTTTGTTCAACCAATGCAAAAGCAATTTTTTTAGGTTTATAATAAGCCTAAAAAGATTTGATAGATTAGATAATATTCCAACACAACATCGCTGTGTTGTGAGTAAAATCACTGTTACAGCCCCATCTCAGCCTGTCAAACATGATAAAAATACAACGAAAACTCAAACTAGGTTTACATAAGGTGATCAGTGTAAATAGGGCAGTATGTGCAAGATGGTCGTAAACTAACACTGACATAATAATTTTTCTCTAAAACATATCAATTATGTTATTAATATATATTTATACATGGTATGGTAAATTTAAATTTTAAAATTAATTTTATATATAGGTATATATAAATATAATCGGTGTTCGAATACCTTAACTTCCTTATACACATTCTAATTACCGGTGGTTTTAACTTCACAAATAACTGATTCGTAGTATAAGTTAGCGATTTTGCTTTTTAGTGATAACAAGATCCCGTTTTTAGCCCCCGACGTAAAAATGAGCCATGTTATAAGTTTAAAATTTGTGTTTGTGGAAGTAAGTAAGTAAGTTTGTGTATTTGTACTTTTTTGTGGTATCACAGCTCCTAAGCGGATGGACCGATTTTAAGTTTTTTTTATTTGAAAGGTGACTTGGTTGAGAGTTTCCAAAATGTGGGTGTTGCAATACCGTAAACCGTGCAATGTTGAAAGAGCAATATTTCGCTTATAATAGGCGTTGCAGGCTGGAATTTTTTTACTGTAGCGGTCCCGACAGACGTCCTGCCGGAACGTAAAAATTTTATTCCTGGAACCCTATTGCAGCGCCATCTACCGGGTCCAGTTGTAAATCTAAACCATTCTCGAATCCACCTTTCATTAAAATCGGTCCAGCCGTTTAGGAGGACTTCAGCGACATACACACGCATAGAAGAAATATATACATAAAGATAAGCACATAAATAATTGGGGAACATTTCACAAATGCTATCGTAAAACTATGCAAACACTGATAAGATTTGTGGTCTTGATATAATAAAAAAAACTTTTTTCTCTAAAGGAATCCATTCTCCTTTGGGACACTCAGCTTCACAAACACATAAAAATATAATCCCGCAATTGTGTACATATTGATTTTAATACGGCTTTACTGGATAATATTTATCAAGGCAACTCAAATTTTGTCATAATTTTTTACCGGGCTGTTTGTCCTTCCCAATCTGTTATCAAATTTAATGGTATAATTGAATCCATATAGGACGACCGCTGATTTTCAGAGTCCTGATTATCATGTCTTTAAAAGTACATTAATGTTTTCTACTAAACTGGTTTTGACAATCTTGCTTGCAATTCAAAAACAATTGCTTCTTTGTATTAATATACGATTAATAACAATATTAAGGATCTAGATACACTGCTATATAAATGTTATTTCTCGCAGTCAATTTGCAGTCCAGTCATAGTATAGCGTGTTGATGTCGGATCAGTCCAGTGAACCTAGTTACAGTAAAGAACACAAAATGTTTCGATGTGTCTGTGACGAACACCTGTAACAGTCGACAGGGGCAGTCAGTCTATATAACATAACCTGACAATTATTTTAGGCTCAGAATTTCAAATTTCAATATATATTTAAATTGCAAAGACCGTTTACGTTAAGGAAGAATTATTTATTAGCTAAAACTAGTTAACTGTTACTGAAACAGCAGCTTATGGCCACAGGGCCAAGTTAACTCCGTCTTTACAAATAGCATATTATATTAGCATAAGAACAGTACAACCATTTCCATTGGATAGTGACAATAACATTCATCGTAATTTACATAAAATAACAGTGTACACAGCCTTTATGTACACACATACGTAAGTGGATTTACAATTGTTCTAACTCCTGCAATGTACTTCTGATTCTTCCTTGCGGGTACAAAGACAGATTAAATTTTCATAGGACTCAACGAGTCATGCTCGATCGATCGTGGGTCACTGCTTTTGATCTTGTCGATATTCATATCTCCAACTGCAGTCAAGTGTTTTCGTAACTACCTGTGAGGGCGCCGACAGCGTATTCATATTGAGGATAGATTCTCAAGCTGGTGCATTTCGTCTGCAGGTGTACCACAGGGTGGCGTTCTATCTCCTTTACTCTTCGCAGTTTTTATAAACTCTATTTACTACCAACTCATTTTCCCTACCACCTTTATGCAGATGATTTACAGATTTATACCCAAGCACTTGTAGAACGGCTAGCAGAAGCTATTTTTATCATTAACATAGATTTGTGTATAGAGGAGGCGGCATGATTTATTTAAATGTAAATCCATTAATAATTCAAGTTACTATTGTTGGCAGCTCCTGAATTAGATCTAATATCTATTGGTCACGGCAGATATTATGCGATGGTGCCTCCACTTCTATTCCAAATTAAGTTAAAAATCTGGGAATAAATATTGATAATAAAAATTTTTGGGGTTCGCAGCTGCAAGAAGTAATCAGAAAAATGTTTGCTTCTGCAGGGTATCTGAGAAGGTTACGTAAGTTGCACCCGGTTACGAAATTGTGCTTTTAAAATTCCTTCTCCTTCCAATTCCAGATTATGTAGATGCCAGCTATCCTGATCTCACCGAGAACCAATTTCGTTTGAAATTTTGATGATGATGATGAGCGACCTTAGAACTTCTGTATAAGGTTCACTTTGGCAAATTTGACCACGTCGTAATAAGCTCAACTGGTTACCTATACGCCTTTGCTGGAATATTCGTATCCTTTCAATATTATACAGTACACTTTTCAATCCCAATACTCCTTCCTATAATTATGTATTTATACGGGAATTAACGCGATCACGAAAAGGTATTACATACCTCTGAATTGCCTGACGTTTCGACCAGGTTGCACTGGCCGTGGTCACAGGCTGACTGGCTCAGCGGTGCACGCCCTCCGTCGTCGAGATCGTGAGGTAGAAGGTTCTTCATCCACCCGCACATTTTCGATATTTTTAATATTTTGATTTCGCCATGTACCGTCACATACTATACTAACAGTGTCCCTATTCTCTAAGCAAACCGATGTGCCCCTATTCTGGTGTTCACCCGACTGCGCATAAAAGCGAGGTGGCATGTTTTTTATCACTGGATTCCACGCTGTTGATAATTTGAAACCATCTTCCCGATTGAAAGTTTTGTGTTTTTTCAAGTTCGTTAATTCCCGTATAAATACATAATTATATCATGGAACGCGAAAGTTTAAAAGTTACTCCTTCCTATCTTAAGGAACGCTATGAATCCTTACATGATACACATTCAAGGTTTCTTGGGTCGTCGCAGAATTTGAGTATAAAAATGCCATCGCATTCCCTGAATTTAATGGATAAATTATTCAGTGCAGGTCATCCTTTTGTGTAACGCATTACCACTGCCCATTAGACAGACACAAAGATTGCTCAATTTTGAAAAACTAGGCAAGGAATATTACTTGAGTTGCTGAGTGGTAGAGGCTTTGATGCCGCGCATCTGTATTTGTAGTTTTTTATCTGTATGTATGTATCTATCTGTACCTAGACAATAATTGTAACGTTAAATTTAACAAAAATGGATATACGACTATGGGAGTTATTTTCCAAAGAGGCGGTGAAACGGGAACGGGAGAGGACAAGAACTCTCCCATCCCGCAGAAGACGCAACAAACTTATGAATTTTATTTAAAAAAAAAAAGTTTTTTTGCTCTCCTGAAAAGTAGTATTTTGGTTTATACGCCAAATGAACCCAAAGGTATCGATTTTATTACATAGAATCCCTCAGTCCACGAGTCTAATAATAAACCAATATTAACTTAACTCGTCTATCTTTGCGAAATCGCAATACTGTTCAATAAAGAGTTTATCTATCTATCTATCCTGGGGTACAGGAATCACAGAGTACGAATGTGGGTGTGATTCATCCTAGTATAATAACTATATATATATATATATATATATATATATATATATATACATGTATGGCACGTATATATATATTTTGTCAACGATGTTTTACACTACATTTAATAAAATTTTATGAACATGAAAAAAATTCAAGCAGCATCTAGAAAAGAAATTCACCTCGAGCTCTAAATTACACACATGACAGAGGCTCGGGTTATGCAAGCACTGCCGACACATGACTAAATGGCCCTACGAAGGCAAGAGCCGGGAAATATTAATATCTACATACGTAATTCGCTCACTTCATCTTCATAAGTCCGCTCCGTACATATTACGCAATTTTTATTACGTCCCCAGCCTACTCACTACCCTCCCCCTTCGAGGAATTTACTAAACAAGAAACTGCAATTTCCTGTGACTAATTCATTGCTATTATTAATCTTGCTCGTCGTATCCTTATTTTTCTTTCGAATGTGGTCAAATGTTATTTTCCTCGACCGTTTATATCTGCACTTGTGGTTAGAACTAAGTAATGTTTAGAAAATGCAAAGCTTTTGTTTGAAAATAACTACCCTACAATAACAGAAAGTAGGACACAGCAGAATCAAAATATAAGATATAAAGGCTAGATGTATGTAAGAGTGGTCATATAGTTTGAATAAGGATGTGTGATGCGATGTGATGATTGTTGATTTTCTCATTGAAATACTATTTTTCTGTGTTCATAGTTATAATAATTCAAGTATTTGAACGTTCTAACTTGAAACATATTTATTATTTTATTAATATTTTTTATTAATTTAGTTCAAGATTAACGACGTGATGTAAACCGTCATGACAAGGTATCATACAGTTCATAAGTGTTAGATTGTGACGTAAATAAATAAATATTTTTAGCCAGAAATTTGTCAATAAATTCCAACATCCATGTAGATGTTGCACCAACGTGCACTCACTTAAAATATGTACTCTCTACTTATGGCCCTCGTCCGTTATTAGAATGCACTTACTTCAAAGCAATCTATATGCACTGGTTAATGGGCTGTAACCGTAGCGTTACTCAGTAGACAGTCAGTTGCAACAGCAACATTTGTTTAGCGTTTAAGTAATTATTAACATAGTTATGACCATAGTTTATATTAGTTGTTACAAAATATTGATCGAGAATACACATTTCACTAATAATTCACTAAAATTCAGAGGTATGTAATACCTTTTCGTGATCGCGTTAATTCCCGTGTGAATACATAATTCACACGGGAATTAACGCGATCACGAAAAGGTATTACATACCTCTGAATTTCCTGACGTTTCAACCAGGTTGCACTAAAATATTTAAGATTATTTATGTGTGAAAAAAAATAATAAAAACATTATTTTGATTTACAATGTAGTCTTTGAATATTTTAGAATGCAACTACTATATATAATACAATCTATACGCTCCTTAGTGGCACTCCATACACGCGGTTAATAGTTATATCGATCTATAAAAAAGGTTGTCCTGAAAATAATCGGAAGTAATGCCTTTCTGTATCTAATAATACTTAATGCTAGTACAACGTAATAGTAGATAAATAGAGAAGCAAACAAATTATTTTAATGATTACAAAGTTTAATTTTCACTGTAGCAGTCTATGTAGTAGACCAAAAATACAACATTCACATCAAACATAAACGTTTTGAACATTATAGACATATTAATTTATGGTAACACGTGTAACAAAAATACTCGAAACCTCCGAATACACTTACCTAATAAATATAAAACCTCCACGAATTTTATGAAGTACCAAGGTTATATATTTCGTTTAAACCGATCAAGTGTGTAAAGAAAAGAGTATCGCCAGAGATTGTTGGCATAAATCATTTTTCAATTCAATTTAACGACACAGTGTTGTTGTTCCCGATATGGGTCGCAGGACGGCGTTCATGGACATCAGTGGATATACCTTTGTATTTTTTTATCCTTTATTTATTTTAAAATATGTATAAACTCGTTTGTTAATTACAAAATAATAAAAACATAATTTTATCGTTGTTATTGTTACTTTGATGTTTATGTTTACCTGAAATATTTACCTATTTTTACATTTAATTTCATTTATAATATAATAAGTGAATAACACCAACTATTAAAGAAACCTTCAAGGCTCGGATAATAGAATTAGTAGATACAAACACCGGCCTTTCTATACGTTTATGGAAGCTTACAGCCGTGACACACGTATTCGTTCGTAAGCTTTTTTTTTTTTTTTGAAAGTGTGGAAGATCCTCTGCCCTGGATACTGGATACAACTCTTACCGATTAAAAACCACTCCGGTGTTCCGCCACTTGCCTATGATCAGGGGGAGCGAGAATCACCACTGCATTCTGCCGCACTCTCCGACAGACTTTTTCGTGTAATCTGTAAGAGCATGCATAACTGCGCGCATGTACCTGCTGCTATATCCACTTATTATTCTAACTTTAGAGAAAACTTGAGAAAAAGCCCAACATAAAACTTGAAAGTTTAGGACTTATCTTTACATTTCTAAAATACTTAAGTGTTTAATTAATGAAAGGAAGTGTTTAATTGAATACTGTTTACTCTGATTTCAATTTTTAATTACAATGAATTAGAATCGGTTTAAATAATAAAGATATTTTTTTATGGGATAAGGAGTAAACGAGCAGATGGGTCACCTGATTGTAAGTGACTACCGCCGCCCATTGACACCTGCAACTCGAGAGTCACAAGTCATCAGTATATTTCACATATTGTACATTATTGTACATTTCATAGAGTTGTTATTTATTTAAATACTAGTATTTACAACAGCTAGCTGTTGCCCGCGACCGACCATAAAAAGCATATGTGCTATTGCACACTGTAATCTATTTTTTTAGATTTTCCTGTATAGAATGACCTGTCATGGATTCAATTTGGCGAAATTTCTAGCATGGTTTATGTTTATACCTCTTTATCACAACTTATTTAACTTAGATAATTTATAAATCCTTCAACAGAAACTTTTGTAATTATTTCGTGTAATAGTAAATTTCTTTGCCAAGTCTACTACTTAACCCATTAAGCGCCAAAACAAAACTAACAGAATTTTAAGATATAATGGTTTGTTTTCTAATAGTTAGTAACACAAATAACCGTATTAAGAAGAAAAACGAAGCTTCTGAAGTTATACTTCTTTTGGCGCGTTAGGGAAAAATTATGAGAGTAAATTTTTACGATGCGCGCGCGCACCGTCCAAAAAACCGACACCCTGAAGTTAGCTAGTCAACATTTTAGCTTTTCAAAAAAGTTATCAACTTCACAATATTTATTCAAGTGTTTCTGAAACTACAATACGTGTTTTGCATCAGTCCGAATAAAATAATAATAATAACTTCACACATCTCACACACGGCCGTCTGATCCCAAACTAGGCAGAGCCTGTACTATGGGAACCAGACTGCTGATAAACATACTTACATATTTCTAAATACATACAAATGTATAAATATACATAAATATATATTTTTTTCAAATAATGTATCGTGGTGACTGATATTTATTAACAATTTATTGATTTAAAAATAATTTACTGTGATTATAAGTGATAAAAATGGTTTTTACATATTACTTTGAGTACGTTTGTAGAATTTGAGGTTAGTTGATGGTATGTATTAATTATTATGATATTTAAATAAACTTTATTTAACTAGATAACGCGTTATAATAAAACTTTCAATGTATTAAATAGAAGTAAAGTCAAAGTATTTGAAGTGAAAACTTCTTTAACGGCGTTGTGCACTTTTTGGGATGGATAAAAAATGTTAAACTCGCGTCAGTACACGTGACCTGGTCGAAAACTCGTAAGACGGAGCCGAGTTTCTTATATTTAAAAAAATATTTTTACGCCATCTGTGGATTGTGCGCGATACTACTGTAGTTTGATATATACTTATGTATTATATGGTACAGATCCACTAGAGGGCGCTAATCTAAATGTTGAGTTTTGTCAGCTTCTTATTAATTAATCTTTAAAACATGTGTTTTCACTTCCGACGTGCAGTCCTACAACTGACAGTTTTGTTTCTTTTATTACGCCTAAGAAGTATAAATTCTTACGTGCGTACATAAGTACACACACAAAGTGTGTGTGTACTTTTGTATGCACGTAAGAATTTATACTTTTTTTAGATTTTAGAGGGGTGAACTCGTACGAGTACAGCGGCCATTTACCGCTCATTATTTTCAATACACTTTCTTTCAATAAATTAATGGTTAATGATATTTTGAATGCCCAGCGAACTCTTGCATGACAAATTGCCCACAGCAATTGTTTTTTCATTTTTTGAGGGTAGTGTCCAAAGGTAACTTATGCCAGACCCTGCACAAAAAGTCGCCAGTCTTCATCAACGAAGAGTGGCGACTTTTTGTTTGACTACTTGCCGTAAATAATATTGGACCCAATTACGCCTAAACAACAGCTGGTCTATGTGGTCATCCTGAATGTATATGTAAATTGCATTTGATATGGCAATATCGACCATGTAAGTAAACAGGGCACACTACCAGTTTTACCCGTCCAGTGAAGTGATATACATATTTTGTCTGAGCTCATCAACTCCTCTCATTCCTTTATAGTAATTCTGGAACGACTGTAGAATACCAACATTTTCCAAGCTTTACAAGCTTTTCCGCGGTTTAGATAAAACCATATTTTTACTGGTTTACATCCCAATGGTTAAATCGGACATAAATGGTCGCCGTCGTACAAATGCTGCCATCTTTCAATATTGCGAACAATAAATAATTTATTTTGTCCAATCTATAGTCATAGGTAGCTTGACTTTCTGTCTTCTTTATGTACTTTAGAGCGGCATTTCGTCAACCTTTTTGAGAGTCTCTTTTTTTCATATACTTCGGAATCTTCTTCTTGTCTTGAAGAATTATTTGGGTCATACTTAAGCCAGTGTAAAATTATTTTAGTCGATGTTATCGAGTCGCTTTACGGCTATTAGTTTATCATCACTACTATATTCATCACTATCGCATGAATGTAGGAAAAACTTCAATAGTTCTGAGAATGTCTCGTGGCAATGACCAAATAATCATGTTCACATCAGCTTCTTCTTCTTCATCCGTTGAGAGACTTGGCCGTAGTTCCACTGTGACTAAATCATAATTAGCCTCATCATCATATATAAAACAGTTTCAATGACTTCTTGTAGCTCCCTATAGTAGGTTATTGGCACAAAACAATTTAAAGTTATTATTAGTTAACTAAAAGAAAGAGGAGAATATTCACGCATGTTAGTTGCCGCTGTACTCAAACGAGTACAGCATTATTTACAAGAACATATTGTCGCTAATACGTATATTTAACGTCTATAATATGTACAATTATATGTAATGATACGTACATTATTCTTATTCACATATTCACTCAAACAAATTTTAGTTTATAAATTGTAATATAGAAAATAATAATGTACGCCTACCCACAACGACGTTTTGTTCTATGTTATTGCAATGCTCTGAATGATTCAATTCGATATCTATTCTCACAAAACATTAATATTTCAATAAGTTGATATCCCAAATCAAAAAAAAAACCGCAATAATTATACAAAACATATGATTATTAAACCTGAAGACACAAAGTTTAACCGTACTCAAATGACTACGGCGCAGATCTATGTATGCATGTATATTTATTAGTAATGTTGGCTAGGCAGTTGTTTCTGTGTTGAATATTACAAATATTGAAAATGCTTAAATTTATACAAATAAGTACAAACTTCAAATCAACACGAAACTATAAAACGGAAACACAAATCGAGATTTGATAACATTATTTATGCGTAAATAACTGTTTACAGAACTGAAATCAAATTCAAATTTCCCCGTGACCGTCGCCGAAGGTCCACACTATTTCAACAAATCCTAAAGCAATTTCGCCTTGCAGTTTATCAAATCCAACATTTAAATGACCAAAGTCGGCTTACAAACAAGTTGTTTGGTTGATGGGATGGCATCGTTCCTCGTATTGCGTTGTTTGGACCTATAAATCTGTCCCTAACTTCTTAAAACGTATCTAGTGTTTCGGCGTCCCATTTTGTAGACGTTCTGGAAAACCAATTTTAGTATATTGCATTAAAAGTTGTTGCCAAATGCAGTTTGTGTGTTGATTTTCCCGTTTCCTCGCCCCCACTGTCGCCCCATTCCGCACATGAATACGCATTAAAGTCGGATTTATACAAATTCAAACTCAGTTAGTTAACGTGGCTATTTGAATCAGAGTGAGAATGGCGGATTTCACTTTTGCTTTATAGGAATTTATAATAGCTTTTTAGAAAACAATATAATTTACTTTGTTTTGGTCCAAATTAAATTGTGAATTGTTTATTGTACGTGTAAGTGATTATTTTAAAGAATCATTTTGAAGGATCAAAATTTCCAAGTTTATATTCAAATATTTTTGTTCACGCTAAAACTTTTCTATAAGTTTTGTAAGGTAACAGAAATTATGATCCATCGATGGCTTTCACTTGTAAGGTAGAAAAACAAACATATTCAATTTATTCACTGATTTGCTCTCAATTATTGTTCACTTACAGATTTTTCACTAGATCCAGCTCCCATTTCAATTCTATATTAAGTTATTGCGTACCTACACCAACCTAACCGTTTCAATATATCCTCGTGAGTTTTATCTAACATCAAAAACGTCCTACTTTTACTGCTCGACGGTTAGTTCACGGATAATAACATTCAATTTTAGTCGAAGTATTTACGCGTCCCCGCTAGGTCCCAGCGCAGCTGATATTTATGGAGGTCTGTAGCAGCCACCCCAAATTGAAATACATTAATATTTTACCATAAATGCGACACTTTCATGCGGAACATAACGTTATCGTAATTGGATTCTTCCTTGAAAACGATGTACGTCCACATATCATGTGAAAACTACCGCATTTAAATAAATAATTATATGTGCCAGTTATTTATCGGGGTAAAATGACATGACATAATTTTTAGACTATAGCACTAATAAATAACAACATTTTTTATTTTCGTCTGCTGAATATTTATTACACCGGCTTTTATATCAAGGCCACCTCATAAGAAATTGATGAGACATGTAGAAACATAGGGACACTATTAAACTTAGTACCTTAAGTCACGTCAAAATAAATAATTCAAGGCACACGCGTATAAAATACACGCGCGGGCGTGTCGCACAAAACTTCACTATATCTCTAGTCGTATGTCGCATGTGTAAACCCACTTATAGCCGCTCGCAGGCTCTTGCAATAATGTTGCGTTGGCAATACTTTTTAATACAGTAATGGTTTGCTCATCCATTGAAATACGAATACGCAGAGAGATCTTTTTATCTCGCGTACAAATCGAATTTTCGTCTGTCAGGATATTTTACGAAAATGCAAGCGGAAAATTCTTTTGTGCTTCTATATAGATATGCTCAAATTAAGCGGCATAAGAGAAACTGGTAAAGAGCGCATAAGTCTGTCGCTGACAATCAATAGAAGCGCTGGAATGTCTCAAAGGATAAGCGTACCTATGTTTTCATTTCAGGAGATTGGAAGATTCTTTGTAGGTAATAGGATTTTTATGAAATAGCCCTTTGTCTGCGGAAGTCGATTGCACATGTAATGTGTTATAAAACTGGATTAATGTAGAAGAGTATCTTAATTATCCTGGCTTCATATCTTTGATAAGAAAATAATAAACCGTTTTTAACTGCTTTTCCTTGGAGTTACTTTTACTGAATTTTTTTTTGTATCATAGTATAAATGGATTAATCTATTGAAATTTGGTAAAACTAGACTAAAGAGAAAGAATGAGAGGTTTACATCGTCGCATATTTTGTAGTTTGTTCGTTTCGTTTTACCTTCAAACCTTCTCTGCCAGGATTGTGTCAAACGAATTCCAGCATAATTTTGTCTTTCGAATCACACAGTTTGAGACAAAATTCCTTTCAAATGCAATTAAAATGAATTGGTATGTGAATATAAATAAAAATAAATGGATGCGAGAATTTAAATATTGTTAAACTATGCCACAGTGTATTTTACTATGATCACATTCACAGCTTACAGCAACCAAATCAATAGTTTCACAATGTATTTGCAACCAAAATGTTATTTTAGTAAAAACTTTTGTTATTCCAGCATACCTACTAATTTGAGTAGCATTTTGTAAATAGGTTGCCGAGTTTATATTGGGTAACAAAGTAACAAACAATCCAACTTTGAAATTTGTGATATTAGCATGAACAACACCCCTTTGAAAACATGCCGCGCACAGATGGCACACGTTACAACTCCACCCAGTTCATACTACGTGTGGATGTCATCTGCCAAGCAAAAGTAATGGAACTGTATTTTTACAAAGTCAAATCTAGCTTTCATTGTCCATATATATATCTCATAAACAAACTAAAAACAAGTATAATTGAAAATACCTCCGACTCAAAAACCTCTCCATGGAGTCGCCTTTCGAACAAAAAAACACTTAATCAAAATTGGTCCATCTGGCTTAGGGCTATGATGCCATATACACACGTCAAGCATCGGGGGTTAATAAAGCTAATCTGTTCAATCGCAATGCATCACATAGAATACAGCTAAACAAACCTATCGTGCCGAATGAATTATACTATTTTGTGGACTTAATTTTACCAAAGCGCGAAATCAAACAAAAATCGCGACCTATTATTTCTAACTGTACTTATACCCTGTCCATTCATTTATTTTCTTTTTAACAGTTCGATAAGTAGTCACTTAGTGATGACCAAAAATGTAGCCATTTTGCTTAAAAATGACAATTGATTTCATTTAAAAGGATGTTTTTATCGATTTGAAAAACAAAAAAAAAATAATTTTAGCTTACATTGAACTTGTTTAATAAATTACTATAATTATTTATAAGAATTTATTATTTATATTATAAAGTACTCAGTGACGAATCTGGTGTGTATCATCTTTCTTGTGTTCATTAATCTATGTTTAAACTTCAATTTCAATAATTTTGAAGTTATCTATTGCAAACATAATTAAATATAACTATTCATAACAATAGACAAAAACCTTTTTAAACTGATTATTTAGAAATATTAATATCGAGTATTAAATATGCAGTAAAAACATTTGTTCACGTCACTACGTACGTACAATTAACGTAACTTCTTTTATTGCGTATTACAAAAATCATTTATTTAAAAAGAAATACTACATGTATAGTATCATAGTGTCTAAGAATTTTTATAAATAGTATAATGATCAAATGAAAATAGATTGTCTATATTTTTTTCTAAGAGTGCGTTTTATACTTTAATTTCAGAAACTCTGGCACAGTTACGTTCTCAAGCAACTGTCAAAAACAAAATAAACAAATAGGCAGAGTATATTCGATGAACTGAAAGGGGGTTACAATTCTCGGTTACATTGACAAGTAATATGAAAGTTAGTATTGTGTTTTTTTGCATAATAAGTTTTTTAATTGTCTCCTAAAAAACCAAAAAGTTTAAAAAGCTAGTGATAATTTCGAACATTCTTTAACTTATTCTACTTCGTTCTAATATATATTTTACATCAAACGGTAAGCATATATAAATATGCTTATGTGTATGGAATAGTATCTTGCATGCTAGTATATTAAAATAAATTAATCAATCGAACAATCAGCCTATCGTAGTCCACTTCTGGACATTGGCCTAAAATAATAATAAAACTAAAATAGTTATATAAAAGTGTGAGTTAGTTGATTTTAATTATTGTAAGTAATTTTGTGTTATTAGCGTAATACACTAAATTATCTTAACATAACATTCTACTTGACGTCAATAATGTGCTAGAACTTTGTAATTTTGTAGTTTATATAAATATCAATAGATGGCGCTACGTGATAGATTTCTTTATTTTATTGCTGGTACGATTTTAATTATCTTAACAAGATAATTAATAATTAACAAGATAATATTAGTGTGCATTCGAGTGACACATACTTTCTAGAATGGCTATGTGAGACTCACTTTAACCAGGAATTACTGTTCAGCGCCTATGTCCTACTGAGTATTTCATCATAATTAATAGAGTCAACGTTGATAATTAAAAATAAAGGTGACGTTATGGCACATAATCATTTTTTTCCACTTTCACATACTTGTTTTCCACCTTAGCACCGTAAAATATTATTATTTACAAAGTAAAACTTTTAAACATTTTGAAGTAATTTTAACAGTTTTAAAGTGTATCACATTGAAGATAAAACACGTTATCAGAGACGTTCCAAATAAACAGTAAACTTCTCAGTTTCTCAGCTTTCGAAGAGAAAATGTGCGATATATTTTATTTTTAAGGTCAAGCAGATCCGCCGCGAAGGGCCATTAAATCACAATTAGAAGTAATGCGGGTGGATGCGTGAGAGGCGACTAAGGGCTTAGCGGCTGCGAGGCTTGGCCATAGGGCTTTATTGGACTTACGCACGAGTCTTTTTGATACTTATTTTTAACGGGTCCAATCACAATTTGTTACTAATAATAAGTGCCTTATTAATACTGCCGCGCTTTGATACATAGTAAGTGGAACTTATAAAGTCATCACTTTCTGGATTATTCATTTCATTCATCTCAAATGAGAGAAGATGAGTATTATCACGGTAATATTATCTATCCAGTATTGTGACTTGGTGCTGTCCTTGAAATAATTACGTACAGCCGCGCGGTACGTAAGCACGCAATAGGGCTGCCTGCCTACAAATTTTTAATTCATCTACCTACTTGAGTTTTTTTCTAGTTTTGTGATTGTAAATATTATAATGTATTTTTCATATAAAAAATTGAAATTTGTTGTGAATGAAATAGGAAGTGTTCAGTAAAAGGCATGTTCTGTTTTTTTATAAGTATATTTAATAAAGAAACCACTACTTATTTCAATCAAATCCATAAATCGCAAGCTTACTGCTTACAAAAGCATCACACCGTTCGTTGATTCGTTCATCACTGCGGCGCATTTGCGACTGGTTGTGTACCGAGTGTATACGGAACTTGAAACGCGTAGGTATGGCTCGCTTGCCGACCGTTTGTATGAAGATAGAATACTGTAAAGATAATATTACCGTGGTGTTATCAAATTCAACAGCTTACTGCTATCGTTGCGGGTTATCTAATGAAATTATTCTCGTTAAGACATCAATATTAAGGATTTGTCCAGTTCTAGTGTCTCTCTATCTAGTTTAACTTTATATCTGTTTTAAGTACATTTAGATGCCATCACCCCATTTTGTGTAATTAAATAATATATTTTCGATATAATTTTATTACAATGCTAATATGTATTGTCTACTAGCAGCGCCCCACGGTTTAACCCTCGTAAGTCCAGATCCCGTGGGAATATTGGAATAAAAGTAGCCTATGCGTTAATCCAGGTCTCCAGCTATCTACATACCAACTTTCATTGCAATCGGTTTAGTGGTTTTTGCGTGAAAGAGTAACAAACATCCATCCATCCAAATTTTCAAATTTATGATATTAGTGGGATCACGATGGCCATTCTGGTAAATGTACGTGATGTAGCGGACAATATGATATACGTCTGCGGTAACGACCATAGTGCTTAAAAGCTGTAGGGTTATCGAGAAAATGACGCCTCGTCTCGATCATCACAATAGCAGAATCCTATCAGTCCAAGAATATGAAAGGTCGTTTGAACGTATTGAGGAAATCTTCGAGGCTCATTGGACAAGGCTTAATTATAAAAATATCACAAAGACGAATGTCAACTATACGTCGATAAAATACGAGCCAAGATGCTTAAAGGCTTTTTACGGGCAAAAAATTACTAAGAATAGGTACTAAATCAATAGATAGGCTGTTATCTAAAAACGAGAGAGTTATTGCTAGCGAGATAATAAAAGTGTTTGAAACCACCGAAAACTTTTGCGGTACTTAGACAGTATCTAATGCCCAACAAACGCACTCCCTCATCTAAAGTATGACTTCATAATAAGCCAATGTTTCATATTTTGTTCCCTTACTAACAGAACTTTTAACGAGAATTTTTGACGTTTGTCAAGAACACGCCATATTAATAAATAATATTTCAAAACGTTTTATGTACAACAAATAATTCGACTTTTAAATAAAATAATGATTCAGTCTACCCCACCGTCTAATGAGAGTGGACGTGAAGCAGAATTAAATTTCCGGCACTCAGAGACTCTTTTGTTCTTTACAATCTCATTAAATGTGAAATACTTTACAAATACCGTCCAATTCACCGCGAAAATCTTATTATCCCTCAATATCTGAGATTCAGTATGGTGTCTTATTAACGAGAAAAAAAAGGACAACGATTGACCGGGGGTGGACCACCCACAATTTAACACGAATTAACAACCACAATGCCTTGAAATAATGAGCGGGGGAGAGAGAAGTTTCCTAGGGAATCCTCCCGGGGCTTCGTGAAGATGGTGATTGATAGATCGAGTTAACGCGCGAAACCACTCGTGGTAATACCGATTATTTTGTATTGATCAGATTCTGTTTTACCTTATCTTGTTCTCGTTTATGTACTTATTGGGACCCTTGCGGAGGTCAAGAGGGAATAAGTGAGTCTTTTGTGTAAGTGTGCTTCTTTAGCAAGTCGAGAGAAAATATTCCTTTCGTCGAGAATGCTCAATGACTGGCCACATTGTTGTTAATGGATAATACATCGTGTTATTATTAGCGTTGTAACTTTATTTAAATGGAATGGAAATAAAAAATACTTAAACAGGGATAAGAGTAGTTTCTGTTAATAATAACACTTAATTCGGCTTAACGATCAGTGTATAATATAAAAAATATACCATAAGCCTGATATAGTGTTGATCCACGTCTTTTAGCTAAACGCGAATCGATAAAACAAATAAAATATTTAGACTTGTCTCACAAGGTTGTCGATGTGATGAATGTAGATTCGGCAATAACTGATCTGACTGAATCCGATAGTACCTAAAATCCGTTCATGGACTGATAAGTAATCAGGAGGCATGATCAGAACCTTAGGAGGCTCGCCTAGTAATTGATGGCTTGATTCTGGTACCCGATGCAAGTGTATGTGATACGCTTAAAACGAAATAAAGTACAGAGTAGAAATCATGATATTAATCATAAAAAAAACGGGTAAAGAAAGCCAAAGCATTTGCAACTAACTGACAATAAAAAGTTTAACACGCTTTAAAAATCTTGAAACTTACTTGTAAAAGGTATTATTTTAAGCAAAAGAGCTCTGCAAGTGCCGTAGTATTCAAGTCACCGTACCAGTGACATAGAGGCTCTTAGTGGCGTAACCGAATTTCGACTACCACGTCTCTCGGGAGTTCGTCAGCTGATAGTTACCACTGTCATTGTACTAAAGTCTGTATCTCGAGCTTCCTCCCGGCCCTCTATAAAAGTGGTATAAAAAGGAATATTATAACAGTTATGTTTTTATAAACTACCCGTTGTGAAAATGTATTTTTAAATTTAAGCGGCCCCCATGCGAAAAAATGAAAAGGGTACATTGACATACGTTTTTATTTGCGCCGCTACTTCTGTGCTGTTAGTTAGTACTTGTGAGTTACTCGACATATCGGTTTTCTATTCGTTGATTGGATTTTAACAAGCAGTTTTAGGAAAAATCCACCGAATTTTTTAGCTCAGTAATTAAATCCGTTGAATTCTTTCAACGATAGTTTAATAGAGTGTTCGTGTAGTTATTTGTGATATGTAATATGAACATAGTACAATAGTTTATTTCCTTGAATTTATAAATCCACCAATATATTCTTTAAATCTTTAAATAGTAATAATAATAACAACTTGAGAACTCACACACGGCCGTCTGATCCTAAACTAGGCAGAACCTGCACTATGGTAACGAGACAGCTGACAAATATACTTATATATTACTAAATACATACATATTATAGATAAATTACACCCAGACAAAACCAGTGATCGTGGTCATTATTTTCCTGGGTGGGAATCGAACCCAGGACCTCTGGCTCAACAGTCAGGATCTCTACCCACTAGACCAACAGGCCAGTCAAATGTAGCCCGACAATGTGTATTGTTTGTTTAGTTAACATATACATATAAACATATATATAACAAGTCCGGTTCATGTATACAATAAGGTTATATCATAGAATGTATAGTTTATATAGTATTCAGTGTTACAACACAATGGTAAAAGCGGGGACAACGCTAGTGCACTCCGCTGCCATCTTGTGTGTAATTCTTGTATAAAAGGCTGTTGAGTTTAGTTCTATTATATGTTGTGGTACAGTAAATACAATAAAACGGCATTGCAAAAGTGGTGGTTTTAATTAATTACCAACAAATAAATATGTAAGGTTACATACATAATTATATTTTTGTCCAACCAAAAAAGTGTTACTTTGGATATCAAAATCTTATAAAGATATTGACAGCAAACCACCTTATAAAACAAATTAAAGGAAATAATTTCAAAAATGATTCTTCTTCATCTCGTGGCTAACCGAGTAGGTTAGCATATTACAAATTTAAGTAAAACTAGCCAGGTGAGTCTAGGATGGGTGACCATTCATAACACATTGAGACCCCTCCGTGCCTTGGAGAGCATGTTAAACCGGCGGTCCCGGGTGCTATAAAAACATCTGTGGCATTCGTTACGGGTAGTTGGAGCCCTAAAAAGTCAGTCAACCTGGTCTAACTACAGAACTTCGAAATCGCCTAGTACTTGGGTTGTTAAGGTCTGATAGTACCTAGCCATTCTTCTCAATCAGATGTTACTTTCTTGCGCTATGCCAGGATTTCCGCAAGCAGATTAAATCCGGTCAGACCATCACAAGGTTCTTGGAAAAGGGCCTAGCGTTAGCAATACGCAAATGGCACCTCTAAAGAGCCATAACAGTACCATAGACTGATTGATAGGTAGTCATGCACTATCAGGACGATACTATTTTTTTGTGAGATTTCTATAAAAAACGTACAATTAGCCAAATAGACAAGTCACTATCAAACAGAGTGGACAATAATAATATGTGAAATTACAGTACACTTTAGAAAGTCACAATAAAAATATCGATGGCTTCATAACCTCTAAAACGAGATAAAAGGTAAAGTAGGCACGATAGCAGACAGGTCAATCAATAAATCAGTCGTCACTGGCGTGCCATTAAGTAACAGAGCAATCGAACATTGTTTGAATGTAGTGCAGCGAGCACGCTCACTCGTCCGGAAATGAGGAACTATTCATTGTTGGACGACTAGTTGTAGCGGAATACACAACGGACATTGCGATTTCTTGTGTACCTGTTTGTACTTACATCTTAATTACTATTTTTAATTCTAGTTGACATTGTCGTAAAAGACGTTCTCAGTGTTCAAACGTAATCATATTATTTTGCATTTAATCTACCAAGATTAAATGCAAAATAATACCAATACCATTGATGCTCAAGGAATAGATACTTTATATAATTTAAACACTGTAACTGGTGGAGAATAATGGAATAAAGTGATTCTAATGCTGTGGTCTCCATTAATTGAGGGAATACACGTAATTTTGTATGGCTTATTATACTGTGAAACTGCTGTGTATATTTTTTGTTGGAGATCCAAACGAAATAAATAAAAAAATAGAAGAAGTCCAGCAAGCTGAAATTTTTGAACTAAATGAGTTACAAATTTAAAAATTACGTGAAAACGGCTGTTTCAAGTGACAGGCGTCCAGTATACGTTATGTTGACCTGTCATAATGTGTAAGTCTATGCAATGACAGTTCAAGTTACACTGGCCAATGAAATAAACCAAGTAGTTTTTACCTTTGGGCCCAAAGAACCCCGTTATTGATGTTTTGTTTGTTTGTGTTTTTGAGTATTAGCTCTGACAACAACCAACCTAATTATGCGAATTATGCTTGTCCTTTGCTCTTTTAATTACATATAGGGTGGAGACTTTCTGACTAGTTGAGAGCCATAATAAATCACGGATTACCGACCCTCAATTAAGAGTATGACTTAGACGAGTTTCATAAGTATGTAAAACCGACTGCATTTAAAAAGGACGTCTGGTTTCGTATATTTCAAAGTAAGAAATTTCTTAGTTGGTCAATGGTTTGGGCTGTGACGTACGCTTAATTAAATGCACCAGTCTAAAGTACATTGGACAGGTGGAACGTTACTATTGGATGTTACTTAACGTGATTCGCATGGAGCTTAATTGT
Organism: Euplagia quadripunctaria; assembly: GCA_963859945.1. Taxonomy (NCBI): domain Eukaryota; kingdom Metazoa; phylum Arthropoda; class Insecta; order Lepidoptera; family Erebidae; genus Euplagia; species Euplagia quadripunctaria. The sequence continues at coordinate 11,298,194 of OY982566.1, read as the reverse complement.
CTGTAAGAGAGTTGGCCTTGTCTATGTAAAATGAAAGCTTCAACTGGTACTTAATACAAACAAAGATCGAACTACGCAGTACTCTCCTTTAAGCTTGTGTTGATTGTGTTAGTTTGACGCCGCAACACCTCTAGCTTTTAGTCAATAAAGTATGACTGAATGGTTCTAGGAGAACTAAAAATTATAAAACACAATTATTATTATGTGAAGCCAGAAAACCCTCCCGTATTTTTTAACATAACTCATTTGTTTTTGTTTATAAGCAAACGCAGTTGACTGGCTCGTACATTGCGGCGCAGTTCATGGTGCCCTGGAAAGGTGAATAGACTTTAGAGAAGTGTGTTGCTGTCCTTGAATATGAGTAACCAGTCTATGTATATATCTACTTAACCTTGTGTGCTTCTAGTCTTGTGTATGTATACTAGACTCTGTCTTACGTATTTACTAGACCTTGTATGTTTCTTCTGTTGTGTACTGTATACTAGACCTTGTGTGTTCAGATTTATGCGTTATTTCTGTAGCAGTAACCCAGACGAGAAGCAGGCTAAATAACGTTTCTGTCATTCAAGCGGTTCATTAGATATTGTATATGCGTTGAATTTAATCGCACTGTGGTTTCGTTCACATCGGATGAGTGTGCAAGTCATGCTTTGGCACCAATATAAATAAATGCTAAATATCAATAACATATGAAAGTTACTATTCCGTAAATGGTATTTTGTCTTCGGTTACTGTTCACATAGTATAGTATATATATATTCGAATTTAGGTTGGACTGTAAAGAAATATTTCGAAATTCTCTCCTATTCGTTTGTTGTTCCTTTGTTATTTTCCTGTTCGTGTAGTAATTTTTCATTTAAACTGATACTAATGAATTTTTAATGTATAGCTTACTTTTTAGTTTGTTATGTTCAATAAGCTAAGTAAAATTTTAGTGTTAGTTAGTAGAGGTAGTATGGACATTTTTGCTCCAAATTTCCACACTAGAGATTTCGAATAATATTACTGCTCATGGTCTACCATGGTATGTAACTTCGCAATTCAAATCTACCAAAAATTTAGTTAGTTGGTAAGGCCAAACATTATAGATACCTGACATAGATCCAAGTAAGAGCTGCTTATAATTCTACATGCAAATGGGTAAAATACACCCAATGTCGTTTGTAAACAAGCACTATCTATAATCAATATTGTATATTCCTAGACATTTTAGTCACTTTTGTTAAATTTTGTAAAAAGTTTTAATTTTATAATAATATAATTAAATACTTGTTCTATCCGGAGAAAGCCAGTTTTCTTGTAAATTTACTTAAGATAATGTTATATACTTCAAAAAGTCTTTAAAATTATATTCATCATATGTATGCTTTTAAGGTGTATTTATCTTTTTTTATTATTAAAACAAATCCTTCTGTTTACAATAAATTATACATTTGTCTTTTTGTTCTTTTTCATTCACTTTCAATTAATTACGAAAATTACAACCAACTCCTTTTCAATCAATAGAAATAATAAGTGGGATGACAAAAATGATGGATGGCCCCCACCCCACCCTGGACTAAAAGCTAGGCACGCCCATGAAGATACACATTTATAAAACACCATTAATTGTCACTATAATATTTATTTCTCACTTGAAAGGTGTACAAACACCTTTCAAGTGAGATACAATTCAATGTTATGTTCACGTAGGCAATAGATGGTATAGATGTTCGAAGGTAAGCTCAACTTTAAGTGTTTTTCTAAAGCATGCTAAAAGAAATTTTTGCGATGTTGAACCTTGGTCCCCGAACTAACATTGTACCTTGGACATTTGCCAAGGTACCCTACTATGACAAAATGAAACCAAATTATATTGACTACTTTTGCACAAGATACGTTTTAAGGGAGTTTAAAGGAGTTTTGAGAGAGCAAAGATATCTACCTTCAAAATTTAAAACCTACGAGCTTGGAACGTTCTTCAGCAGTCATTAATTTCAACACACCGTTCAATTGATGATCAATAACTACTTCAACACACCGTTTAATCAATGATCAATAACAACAAGTACAAGTTCAAGTCAGGGTTGCCTAATTTTTATGGCATCACCCATATATATTTATATTGTACTGAGGTTTTTTTTTAAATTGAGGTGTCGTCTGTTATTGTACTGAATTGAATTGTACTGTACATGAATATTCCTGTTGAACAATATTCTGATAAAATATGTCGTCAATCAGAATATTTCATTGCAAATTGTCAAAATAACTTCACAGATTAAGTGACCAAGTTTAAACTTTGATCAATAGTGTTGTCTGTCACTTATTGAATTTGTACTTATTAAATTTATTTATTTATTACTGTAAGGTACGCTTACGGAAATATAATACCCTATATACCTATATTGCAATTGCCCTTCATATCACTACATATTATAAAACAAAGTCCCCCGCCGCGTCTGTCTGTCTGTCTGTTCGCGATAAATTGAAAAACTACTGAACGGATTTTCATGCGGTTTTCCCTGATAGACAGAGCGATTCATGAGGAAGGTATAGGTGTATAATTTGTACCCGTGCGAGTCCGGGGCGGGTTGCTAGTTTCAAACAAATAAACAAAACACTATCTAGCTAATGGTTAAAACTTAAGCCTTAATGATTAAACTTTAAACATTTTTCATAAGGAAACCTGAGTGAAAATAGAACATGTTTGTACAAAAAATAATTGATGAATATTTTCCTCTACAAAATAAACGTGTGGGTGGTGTAGGGCAAGAAATAATATATTATATTGCAAGGAGGTATATCACAGCGGCGACAGGTGTGCGAAGGCAATCCTCTTTTACCCTCCTCCGAGCTTTTCGACCCCAAGAAACCCCTTTTAAGTAACATGACTTTTAACTTTGTGACCCATCTTTGCTTTAAAGTGCTCAGACTTATCCAATTCTGGGCGTTTATTACTAAGCTTCCGAGGCGTAATTTAAGCGGAAAATCAGTGCGTTCCAGGCCATGGATCACGTTAATGTTGCCTTTGTACGCATTGGCGAGCATACATTTCAGTGAAAATTATATTAATTACTAGTTTATGATCGAATTATTTTGTCTTTGTTATTATGATATCAAATAATTTATTTATTTTCCTCATTATATTAAGGGTGCTTTAATTGTAAGAATAATGGTTGTTTGGTGTCTGTATGTTTAGTTTTCAAATTTTTCATGAAACACTTGTATGTTTTTGTTAAATTGGGTTCCGACGACAAATTATAGATAAGCAATATTTTTTATGGCAGAGAGTATACGCTTGCAGCGATTTATATTTACTGTGGACATATTTTCGGCAGCCATTTTCCAATGCCGATCAACCCTTTTGACAATTTATCGGGACATCACATTTTCATACAAGCGGGTGGCACGAACTGTGCGACCACCGCTCATACATATTCAAATAACGGGGCTGTACAAAGCAGAAACACGCTGCGCCCCCGACGTGTTAGTATTACAAAAAAGCACATGAAATATGCCAACTGATAAACAATCTATATCGTGATAAGCTGCTTAGAGATATGAATCAATGAAAACGTACATGACTTTACTTTGTCGAGACTATTTTCGTAAATGATTCACTTATAACTGGCATCCTGGCAGATTAGGTGCTTAGAATGGTTAAATAAATATTTAAGAGGATGTGGCTTACTAAAAGTCACCTTTATTTTAATTTATTTAGTCATTTATGCAAATGCAATCACATTTAAAATAAATACTCCAATTTAAATAAATGGGTTCACTGTTAAAAGTTAATATATGGATGGCATCCTAAATAGACCGATCAGATTTGGTGAAAATCGGTCCAGCCGTTTGGATGATAGATATTTTCATATCAATTCCCGGGAGGCATATCAATTCTTATAATACTTCGTGCACGAAATAGAAGCCATATTTGTCAATTTTGTGTACTCTGCAATCTAGTTAAGTAATCCTGGTACCTACCCAACATCCTGATTCTCTCTCTGATTTTGAATACTGACATTAAATAATTTCATTGCTTACTTCAATTTCTTAACCACTTACAAAGTATAAGCCCTATATTTGTGACCCATTGATCACCGACAACAAACTTCTACTAGGAGCTAACCAATTTGATCCGTAAAATCTTCAAAAATTATATTAAACACTTTTTCTCATATGAATTTCTTTAAGTTTAAACGAAAGGAAGTAAGTAGGTAGGCCATTGTGAAATGCTTCTAAAATTTAAAAGATTTGCTCGGCTTCAAGATCGTAATTAGATAATACTCATTCATATTATTAGCGTATTACTGCTTGTCCTGTTTAGGTCGCCGTTGTTCCGGGGAGTTGAATAGAGTTGGGAGCACAGCACACATACAAAAACAAAACACAGGTGAGACCACTGGTATGTATCAGTAATATATGATCACGATCAAGCAGGTCGTATGCTTGTTTAGAGACATGCGAAAAAAAAAATTTTTACAGGCTTTTTTCCTTATTTAAATCTCAAACGGTTAATTACTAATACATTTAAAAGCTAAAAAGACGTTTCTACGCCCTTCCGCAAAATTCCAACAATTATTACTTTTGTTCAACTTGAAGTTATTCTATAGGTTTAACTCAGGTCAATTAAAAGTTGGTCTTAATTTCCAAGTTACGTCTTTGGTCCCGGGCCAATGTTAATATCTATAAAATAATTCCGTCACTTGATTTATATTCAAATATAAGCGGATTTAATTACTGTCTCAAAATTTTTAAGTCTCGTGTAAACTATAATGAACATTCCAAATTTTAAATTATAACCTTATTCATGCAGTAATGTTAAGCTTTTGTATAAGTTCTAGCACTCAAACTTTTTGACTACCCGTACCGTACAAAAACTACATGTTGCTAGTAACGCTCTTAGTAAAGCCCACTATTAACCCTCAGCGTTCCAAAATTTCAAAAAAGGTACCATCCTAGTTTGGTTTTGTTTATCTTTCTGTCTATAACAACCATTTTACTAGAAGATTATCAGCACTACTACTATTTAAATTAATATGTGCCTGTAACAACGTAAAACGGTTCGTTTTCCCTTCAAATTGGGTGGTTAATTTCGGGAAAATATTGTGTTCGAATTTAATAACCTCAAATTAAATTATAATGGATAAGGTAGTACCTACCTTATAACATTTTTTTTTGTAATTGAATATTTTCCGTTAAGTGCTATTTTATTCACTACAGAAATAACTTTGTTTTTTACAATCTTTGAAGAGTATCACATTTTATACAGATAAAAACCCTTTGTTTTTGTCGTGTTGAAGGAGAACGTAGGGGACGTTGGCATGTTGGCATTTAAACCGATTATATCTAAGAAGGAAATCCCCGGAAACAAGTACGAATGTCTTTATTACTATAATTTTCTCCAATTTCTATTTTATATAGGTAACCTCGTCTGGGTTATTCCAAAAATAGATTATAATATATAAAACTGACTTCAGTGCTAAGAGCTCTTTTTGTACTTCCTCGTATTCACGCCATGTATTTCATGTAGGCGGATTTTAATTAAAATACGATAAAGATAATTTCTGAACTTCACTGTAATTAAATCCGACGTTATTTTTAGAAATCAAATATTTCGTGTACTTATTAGGGTCTATACATACACGCATAGATTACATCTGATTTGGAACTAAAAAGCACGTAAAATTATTTTGAAAGTCCTTAACACCTAGTTTCGCGGTTAGCGTTCGCTACAGGGAGATGGTACCTCAATTATCAATAACTTGTCGAATTATATTATTTGCTCTAAGACTTTCTTTTCTTTTGTACAATTGAAATGAATATTTCGATTTTATACGTTTAGACCAGCTTGTCATGGCAAAGAGAGCAGATACTTTTTGTCTCCATAAATAGGCCGGTGGAGTCAAGTACCATTCCTTGACTACACCGGTCGACCACAAATAGACGCCCTCCCCCTTCCCTAAATAAGGACAAAATCCATTTCCGTTTTACTTCGTCCGGGCGTAATCTATTTCGGTAGTCGTAAATAAACTCCATCTAATTTTTTATATTTATGGATGACAAATATTGAAAATATTAAATAAATACATTTGATTTGCGGAAAGAAATCAAATATACACGCGAATATTAAACTACGCTATAGGTAGGTTACTTCTCATCCTAAAATACGATTTCATGCGAATTTACTAATTCGTTTTTATTTTACGTAAATTTGTGTTTGTAAGCTACCAAAACCATTAGGGCTTTTGCCTAGTAGTAAATTCGAGTATCGAAATTTTATTGTTTATTTTATGTACAGTAGGTTATTTAATTCTTATAGAGACATATAAGTGAACTATAACCGTCAGATTCACTGATTCTTTGTAAAGTGTTTCGCGGCTGTATTAGCGACATACGGCGAGCAATTACTTAAGTATTATATACAAACGTGTTTTCCCAATTTTTTTATGATTTCAAAAAGAACATTATTTTTCACAATCACCCGGCAGCAGACACGCATGTATACGTGGGGTATACTGACAGTTTTGCGTAACTTATTAATAAAACAATTTACATGTAAAGTAATATATTTACTACTTTTCGAAGTATTCTTCATTACATTTTAAACACTTTTTCATTCGGTCAAACCTTTTTTCAAAACATGAAGACCATTGGTCTAAGAGCATGTTTTACACGTGCTGGTTGAAAGCTATCACGGCCTCTTCCGGTCCCGTAAATGTCATGCCTCTCATCAAATGTTACGTTTTTTGGGAAAATAAAGAAATCGTATGGTGCCAGGCCTGAAATATGTGCGGGATGGGTCACTAGCTGTACCTTTTCAGAAGCCAAAAATGACTTTGCCTTGTTCGCGGTGTGCGCCGAAGCATTGTCATGGTGCAATAGGATGCGACTTCCTGGTCGTTTTTCCCTAACTTTTTCAAAGACACTGGGCAAACAAATGGTGGTGTACCACTCAGCATTAATTGTCTTTTGTTCTTCATGTGGGATCGTGCAAACCGTCACCCGTCCGGGAGAAAAAAAACGCAATCATTTTTTTGTCTACATTTCTCGCCTGCGTCAATTTTGTTGGGTTGCTGTAACTTCGAAAACCCATATAGACTGTTGCTTTCTCTTCCGGCGTGTAACAATATCTCCATACTTTATCTCCTTTCACAATGTCATACACAGTATTTGAACATCCGTGATCGTACTTTAATAACATTTTTTTATACCAATCAACACGAGTTTTTGTTCTGTTCATGAGGAATCCAGCGGCAACAAAGTTTACTAACTTTTAAAGGTTGATGTAAATTTTTTTTTATTTGGCTCATGCCAATCCCCAAATGTCCTCGAATCTCCTCAAAGGTGATACGCAGGTTTTTCTTCAATTAGTTGCCTTACAGTAGCCACGTTTTCCTCAGTGATCGCAGTTGAGAGCCGACCTTGCACGAGCAGTGGAGTCTTGCGGAGTCAGTGAACTTTTAAAATCATAAAAAATCATCGCCCTAAAATCTTTTCGCGTTAATTCTATTTTCGCTACGAACGACGAACTTGTGATAAAAAACAATTGACACGGGATTTCCCACATATTTTTTTTAAATCAACGATTGAGTTACCTTTGTTTAAAAAATGTAACATTCGAAATTCCAACATTAAAATGAGCGGCCAAGAGCGCAAAACTTTCAGTGTGCCCTAATTAGTCTCCAAAGAAAAGAAAATCGAAATCAAAAACACCTCCAAAAATCCTACAATTTTAGTATTTTTAAATGAAACGTATCCTCCAACGTCACAAATTGCTGTTCAACAGAGTTGGCAACACAGCTCATCATATAAACGGGAACGATAACCATCTACGGCAAGGCGTGTATTTTGCCTTTTTTTTTTTGTGCGTGTAGAAACCCCCTCGGGCCGTTACCCCACCGGGGTTTTCGGTGGGTCGGTGTGTCGGAATCGAACCGACTAAAACCACACGGTGTGCCGTACTGCGCCTTAAGTAGGAGGGATCCGGGAACAGCTTTTATTAAGACATCCGGACCCCCCCTAGCGCCTGCCCGCAAAAGCGCGGGCACCACCTTCGGGTAAAAAACCTCTCAATTAGGCGACGTCCAGGCACACGCGGACGCCGCCTCCTCGCGGGGGGCCACTATAGCGGGTGGAGGGGAAAACCCGTCCCGTCCACCCGCAGCCACACTCAGGGCGGCATGAGGCGCTGGTATGCGCAAGGCGTGTATTTTGCCTTAGGGCAACCTAATTACCAACCAATCTGAATAGACTACGAGTACAAGCGGACGGATTATAAGGAGCTTATTGTAACTATAAAATTCAAAGATGAAAAGTAAAACACAAAAACAAAATAAAAGTACCTATAATATCTCGCATCTCGTTAAGCAATAACTTTACAAAGATGCTAAATATACGGCTTCCATCGACAATGACGTAGCAAGAGCATCATAAAAGTCTATAACAGTTTTCGAACGTTTAATGGATGCTCCTCGGTTGTGTGGAATTGTAACCGAACTTTCAGCAAGGCTACAGTTTGAATTTCTTTGTGGTTTTTGTTTAAAATGTACTGTATTTTCTTCCATCTTCACTTAATTTTCAGTAGAAAACTTGTTTATATCTTAACCTTCAACGTTATTTATGAGTGAATTCAACTTATGGTGTACAAAGAAATGATAATTGAAATAATCCTTATTTGAGAATGTATGGACACTGAACAAACGGTAGCTGAAAATGTTAATATCTAGCTACTTACCGAAGAATAAGTAAGAAAATAAAGTAAACTTTCTTTAGATTGTACAAAGGAATTTTTAATGAAGCTAATGGTTTATATCCGAACTTGCAAAGGATATTATTATATATTACAGTGGAGCGATCTTACCCGCATCGAAGTTTATTTTTAAATACTAGAAGTATTGATTGAAATAAGCAGGTTTGTTTGTCAGGAAGAACGAGTAGTGACTGTCTCTTCAATTCAGAAACTCAGGCAAGAGCCACATGCCTGACGCGAGATGTCACGTTGATTGCTATAGTTGAAGCAGTTTTAGATAAATCAATGAGAGAACATGAACATATTGATTCAGAATTTCATTCAGTTTATAATGTATACACGTGATTTCATTATTCAGTTTACTTCTGGGAAATTTTCGAGAGGTAGAGGTTAGGGAAAAGCAGAGTGTGCAATAAAATGGAATTTATAGATTTACCCGGCCACGTGTTGCTGTAAAAAAAGTATTGTGACTATAAATTGAGATAAAAACTATCCTATCTCTAGTGAGCAAAATTTGATTAAAATCGGTGCATTAGTGTTGGAGTTCATCGAAAACAAACAACGTGACACGATTTTTTTTTATATAGGTATATCGATTACTAGCTGCACCCTGCGGTTTCACCCGCATAAGTCCCGATACCGTGGGAATGTCAAGATAAAAAGTAGTCCATGGGTTAATCCAGGTCTCCAGCTATCTGTTCCAGATGTCTTAATAAAGCTGTTCCCGGATCCCTCCCGCTTAAGGCGCAGTACGGCATACCGTGTGGTTTTAGTCGGTTCGATTCCGACACACCGCCCCACCGAAAACCCCGGTGGGGTGACGGCCCGAGGGGGTTTCCACAGGCAAAAAAAAAAAAAAAACTGCGTACCACATCTGTCGTCTATCTACATACCAAGTTTCATCGCAATTTGCGTGTAACAACAACAAACATCCATACATCCTCACAAACTTTTATAATAATATGGTTTAGTTGGTGTTTGCGACATGACGTACATTCTATTCACCTACTTAATTACCGTACCACGCCTTTATTACCACACCACCAATAATATAACTTATATTGGTTTATTAGTTGGTATTATGATTACTTGTCAAAGCAAGTATGTAAGTATACTCTTTTCATGATCAACGTTAACACTTCTCAACTGAAATAAAATGATCTTAAAATACGGAATGGAACTATATTTTAGGCTAGTTCTCCTGATCATAGTCGGTCCACGCAAATAATGTTTTATTTTAACCCAAATGCCCAACTAGGTCAAACTTAGTTAGCGCACATTCAGTTAAATGATAGATTTGAACAGTTGTGTTCACACCGGTGGTGAAAATCCTTATTAAAACTATTTAAATACGTACCCACTCTCTAGTTTCACTCGGTTAGAAATAATGAAACAAGCCATTCTTTAACTTTTTAGCCACTAACATAACAACTTCAAAGCCATACTAGGTGTAATACAAATATTAAACACTTTGAAAGATGATACTTTCGAAGACCAATTACACTCATTGGGGTTCATGTACGTAGGTTAGCGTAGACCACCCCACCGAAAACCCCGGTGGGGTTACGGTACGAGGTGGTTTCCACACGCAAAATTGTAAGAATTTTAAGTGTCTTTTTAATTTATTGGACTATTCGGCAGAAAATTCACGAAAAATCTAGATTTTACATCTTAAATTTTAGTTCTGTTAAATATTAAATGAAAATAATTAAAATTTCTTGTGTTACAGTGATCTTTAAACTTTTTATAATAAAACTGAAATCAAGACCAGACTAATATTAAAGTTTTTAAGGTTAATATATCCTATGCTGGCAATGAAAGTAGAAGGTACTTCCAATAGATACCATGTTCGTTAATAAATTGGCAATTGTTGTATCTACTTTACTTGAATAATAATTTTTAGTTTGATTACTTTGATTAAAGATGATTTTTATAAAAACTATATTATTGGATTTGCTTGTTTTCTAAATATTTCGTGACTGATTATCTTACTATGATCAATTTTCAAAAATTTGCATTAATTTAATATAACCTACAAACCGCGCAGATAAAGATAGCCAATAATGTTAACGTTTTCTCATAGAAATAAACACATGCATAATACAATAAATCTGTCGTACTACTAAAAAAGCGCATCTGATTGTGTCCTAATGGATACGTGTAGAGCGAAATCCAATCCGTTCGTTAATTGCACCACGTGCTCACCATCTACTTCATACACTCTATGTTCAGAGGAAATTGCGAAATGAGGTTTTCGAATAAGAAAATATAAACAAAGAATGGAACAGAAGCTTCACCGTAAATCCAATAACACGGAACACATTATCATGCAGCGAATGCCTCCCCTCAACAGAACGTTGATGGTAAAAAGTAGATGAATATTTGTCGGTTAAATTATATTTATTGTTATCGTACCTCTCGGTTTCATCTGCATAAAATTTGGAATACAAGAACATCTCACTTATATACTACCATATAATTGGCTACAATTGATTGGTTGACGTTTCATAGTACAAAATTCACTGGATAAGTCTTACAGTACACTAGTTCTATTAATGGTTATAAGTATTTTTATCGAAAACAGTTCATATTTAAGAAGTCAATATTTTTCCTTTCGATTTTGAACTATGGGTGCCCCACGACCTCTAAGTTGAAGAAAAGGCGTGAAGAGTGAACTGGTATTTAAAAATATTAAAAATGGATGCAAATGGTAAAATAACATCAATAATATTCTTACTGGTGATGAAACCTGGTTATGTTATTTCAATGTACCTTCGATATACCTAACAAAAGTTTGGTTGTTTCAGAAATGAGCAATTCCAGTTCAGGTGCGGAAATACGTCCAGTAAAAAAAAGATGTTTGCTGTATCTTTTACACGGCAGGGTATTTTGGTACGAATCGCATTAAAAATGGAAAATAAGCTTACTGTAACCACCTCCTAAAATACACATATATGTTTGCCCAAACTATTTCAAAAGGTTCGGCAAATTCGACTAAATTCAAAAATAGGCACTTGGCATTTTCATCACGATAACATAATCGCGCATAGAGCACGTTACACTGTCGAATTTTTGAATAGCAGTGGTGTTAAAGTAGTTAAACATCCTGCGTACAGTCCAGATTTGCTCCTTTTGCCTTTGCTCTTTTTCCAATCATGAAGGATCAGTTGAACGGGAGGAGGTTTCAAACATACTGAGCTTCTGGCTGCTTAGGTACACGCCTTTTCGGAACTCCCAGAAGAAAAGTGTAGGAACATTTTTGATTATAGGTTTTGCACATGACTAAGTGCATTAACTGTGATGGAAATTATTTCGATAGATTGTAAAAATAAAAGCGGTATTGCAAAACTTATCTAGTGACTTTCTAAGAAGAAGAGAAGTATCTTCGTAGAAGAGAATAGAGAAAGTACTAAAAGAAGAATGAAGATGAGTTTATGTAAGTGACTAACATTATTTGGCACACACCTTGGGCGGCTAAGTCCAAGTATCTTTCTTCTGTTACTGGAAGTGCATGTATGTATAAATGTTTGAATATGGGAAGAAACCATATATTTGACGATAAAGTGACAGGTAACCGTTCGATGGAAACGCTCTTCTTACAATAGTCTTTATAAGAGCTGTCTTTCGACGGCCTATGAACTAACCGACCGGGTTTTTAGGGTTCCGTACCTCGAAAGGAAAAAAGGCGGAACCCTTATTGGATCACTTTGTTGTCCGTCCGTCCGAAGGTCTGTCTGTCTGTCACGACCCTTTTTCTCAGGAACGCGTGGATGTATCAAGCTGGAATTTATATCAAATACTCAGGTCTACTGTCCCTTGAAGCTGTGAAAAAATCAAACTTCTAAGCCAACACAATCAAAAGATACAGCCGTTTATGCCGCAAATTTTCGACACTCGCAAGGGAATCAAAACCTACAGGGTACTTCCCGTGAACTCAGAACGTCTTATAGCACAGATAAAGGAAAAATTGCGAAAACCGTAAATTTTTAGTTACATCATTTAATAAAAATATTTTTAATAATTTTAAACTTACTACCCCTTTCCTCATGAACGCGTAGAGGTATTAAATTGAAATTTATATCAAATACTCAAGTCTATAATACCTTTAAGCTGTAACAAAATCAAACTTCTATATCAACGCAATCAAAAGAAACAGCAATTTAAGCCGCATATTTTCAAACTCGCAACTACTCGTAAGGGAATCAAAACCTAAAGAGTACCTCCAGTCGACCTAGAATCTTGAAATTTCGCATGAAGCAATTTTTTATAGCACAGATAAAGGAAAAATTTCGAAAGTTGTTAATTTGTTGTTATATCACATTAAAAAGTAGTTTTTGTGATTACAAACTTATATTTTGCGGTTGGATTGTTAACTTTGTCGTACATCGCAACTGCAAAGTTAAGTTTGTCTTTCGAAAAAAGTTTTTGAGAATCGATACCCGAGATGGACATTCTATCTACATACAAGTTTACGGAACCCTCGGTGTGCGAGTCAGACTCGCACTTGTCCGGTTTTTTTAGCTAGTACTAGCATAGTAATGTAAATAGTAAAAAATAATATTTGAGTCACGAAAGAACGGATAAGGTATGTTGGTTTTCTCAGTATTATAACTGATGCTTGGCATATTTACCTGCCCAATAAACCCTAAAATAATAAGACTTAATTTGATTAGAATCTGAACTTTAAATCATCTCAATTTTTCTTATTTTTTGCTACATTTTGAGAAACATAATAAATGGGAGAGAGTTGAGACCTGTAATAAATCACATAAATTGATGCAGGGATTACGATATTTCTTCATTTAAAATATTTTCTACTACTATATTCAGTTAATAGTTGTGAGAAAAGTGTTTTTTAGTCTAAAACTCGATTGGAACTCATCAAAAAACCTACAGGTAAATCAATATTAAAGGTTTATTTTCAGACAATCTTTAAAGTAATGGGCAATATGGGCAAGGGGCGATAAAACCGATATCTTTGTCGAGTTTGGATACGTACTCATGTAATAGCGAGAGCCAAGTTGTAAAGAGAGCAACGTCGAAAGCAATAAAATGACCGATAAAATTGGTTCGCTGTCCAAAAGAGGAAACTTTGCATACGAAGAGTACCTCCAAACGAACATTATGTTGGTACCTTATATACATAGAAATGGTAATGTTCCATTTGTTTCCTTCCTACCTTTTAAGTCGAACATAGACGTGAATACACCGTATTCAGAATATTAGGTAAATAAATATTCTAAAGCACCTCCCTTGTTTAATTGAGTAATTACCCTTGCCAGTTTTATTTTAGTAATATTTTTGAAAATACTTATATTATATTCAGATAATAAAACCCATGTAATCAAATTGTTTAGAGTTCATTCAAAACATAAATAATTATCATTATTACATATTATAAAATAAAGTCCCCCGCCGTGTGTGTCTGTCTGTTTTTTTTTTATTGTGATGTATTTATGAAACGAGCAGACGGGTCACCTGATGGTAAATGACTACCGACGCCCATGGGCACCTGCAACTCAAGAGTCACAAATGCGTTACCGGCCTTTAAGGTAGGAGTAGGAGAAGGGGGGAAGAGGAAGAGACTAAGGGGAGAGAAGGGGGGAGGTGAAGAGCTTGAGAGGGAAGGGTTAGGCCCTCCGGTAACCTCACTCACTCGGCGAAAAGCAATGCAACGTTGCTTCACTGCCGGTTTTCTGCGAGGATTTTTTGTGGTGGTACAAATGTCAAATACAGTGACAAAGTTAAAAACTTAGGTACATATATATTGAAAAATGCTTGTCCATGGGTCCCCAGCTGCAAGAGACTAGTCGCAAAATGTTTGCCAGAGCTGGGTCCCTGCTTAGGTTTAAAAAAAATTGTATTTTACAATTTTTTTTATTTTACTATTGCTACGAACATAGCGCTTACACAATCCCTTCCCTTCCCCATTCTTGATTATACCGATGCCAGTTATCCAGATCTAACCGAAGACCTACTGAATAAAATTAACAGACTCGAGAACTTCTGTATAAGATACATGCCTACAAGAAAGTGCATAAAGTTGTATCAATATTGTACAACTCCATCACCTTCAGGAGCCATGTATGCGGCGCAGAGTCATTAACACACTTTTATTAGCTTTTTATGTGTGTATGAAACGGAATCTTTGAACGTGATATTCACCGCCTTCAAAACGTCGGATTAATTTGAAACTTTGCACATTTATCAAGGATCGATGACAATGCAATAATTTAAATAGTTTGTTCCATTATCCTGCTGCGATTTTTTTATATCCGAAGACACGGTAGTGTCTTGCGCCAAGTACGCGTTTAAAATAAATATTCCGCAAATTACTTACTCCCGTCACAGGGAGGCAGTTACAACCTTAATAATAAAATTATCGTTGAAAAAATTAAAAACAACGAAATAATGATAAATTGAACTAAAAAGTAAAAAATAAATAATTATTAAAAAAACTAACAAACACACTTTAATAGAAAACCAAAGTAAATAGTCAAAAATAAATAATAGTATGTCAAATTGTTATAAATATAATTATTGGCAGATATTGGTAAAAGTAGAGTCATTATGAAAATATCTTAAAAAGCACCCCACGTTTTTTTACAATAAAATATTTTTTTTATTAATCACACTATTCTTAATTGAAATTTATTGAAAATTATTTTTTACTTTTTAGTTTAGTTTTCTATTAAAGCGTGTTTTTTAGTTTTTTCAAAAAAAATCTTTTTAGAATTTATCCAAAATGTTTAGTGCCACGTGTGTGTATGTGTGCTTCTACATCCGTTCTGAAAGTAAGATATAATAGAGTTGTTGGCTACACGAAATGGTATCTTCACTCTTAGAATGGTCATGAGTAATTTATATAATGTTGATAGACAGGTTATAGGTCTGTTAGGTTTTATAGAGCAGGTGAGTTACGTGGTCATAAAAGTTGGAAGTGAATCCGGTCCTAAGCGTGATTGAGCTCATTTGTTACGGAGCTCCACGCCACCCAGTCCGCCACCACAGTCACGGTGGCCAACATTTGCGTAGGCCAATGAAGACACTCAAAACTGCCAGACTGTTGTGAAGCTTACGCTAGAAATTATTATCCCACATGATACTTTCAATCAACAATATGTACTTATGTAAGTACACATGTTACTGTGTATCTAACTTTACCAAGTGAAATTATATTTAAGTCGATATCGTTTTATAACGTTTATTTGTTAGAGGAATTAGCTTTTACCTACGGCTTTGCCCGCAATAAAGTCATTCTTTCTCTTCGGGATCAGTATTTTTTATCTGCATAAAAAGTTATGTCCTTCTCTTAACCCTGTCATCATATATGCAAAATTTTATGAGAACGTTAGAAATAAACTCACTTTCATCACTTCCCATCACTTTATTATTTTTATATTAGTTGGGATGGGTAAACTAAACAGGTAAACATAGGATCTACGTATTGGAACAGGCAACTAGCTTGACAACCGACTTATACTGACTGACTCCTAATCGTAATAATTAAAAAATACCTACAATAGGTTTACTTGAAATAAATTATTTTGATTTTGATTTTGAAACTAACAGGCACATCTAAATAGCCTGTGCAAGAAAGAACTTCAATTTGTAGATTTGTAAAATATATTGATTGAATGCTATTATGACAAAAAATATGAATATCTAAAACAAGACTGTATCTTAGCGTTGCCACGTTTTTTATTAATAATTTGTACCACTTATACTTTAGTACATGGCCTAATTATTACACGATTTATTTTGCTTGACCTATCTATAATTTCTTTTTTGATGCCAACCACAGAGTGGTTGTGTTGTACGATATTCTGTCTCGCGCGAAAGTATGAAAACGACTGAGACCTACAGCCGCGGCATATGCAGTCTGCAGCTCGTTTCGGACTTGTACCTTCACCCTCCCAAGAGAAGCGGTAAGCGCTCTGCGACGACACATTATTATTTGCAGTACGGATACTTATTAATACTGTAACATTATAAAAAGATTACCTTCAATGCTATACGTGCGAGTATCCATCCACCCTATAAATATTCTATATTGTTTTAGCACTATTATTCATATCTATACTACTAACAGTTTTATTTATAGATCAGTCCATCAATAATTATGCAATGTGTACCTATTTGTAATGCTTTTAATTAACGTTAAAAGCGTGTGCGTAATTAACATTTCGTTCTAAGTGAGACAAAATGCTATTCATTGTTTGGTTGTTCGTTTTAAAATATACGCCATATCAATTTATTTTATATTACTTATATATATTTTATTTTACTCTCCATTCTATATCTACGTCACATTTATGTTATTAATCTGTCCACAAATTTAAATACGGCTTCAGATAAACCATCACATTTTTCGATTCAGTACAAAGATAAACATGCAGATAGGTCATTGTATTCATAGCCACAAATCCGCTTAAAATGAACTTCCGATAAAGACTATAAATTGGAATAGGAACGGGAACAAAATAAAATTAAAAGTATGTACATGTACTGAATCATGGGGTTCGAAGTGAGTGTCCCCGGAGGATTTGGCAACCGATACACGACTATGCACTTAGGGACAGGCCGGACCATTGCTACTTTGGGTGTTGTAATAACAACTTTGAGCCGGAGCTGCGATTGATGTGCCTATGAATTATATTATTATTATAATGAATTGCTTCAGGCTCTCTCTGCAATGTGAATTGTTTTATAGCAAAGACATTCGTTTTGATCTTGAAATGAAATAAAATGGTTTACTTCCTTGGCCACTCGTACAGAAATTATGGAACGTATTATGCTAATACAAAGGGATCAATTTGTTACAAATCTTTGGATCATTGTTTTCATTATTTTTGATAGTAGTATACTGACCTCGTTGGTATGTTTTAGTCAGCTTGCACTCATTCCTGGCATGTTGGTGCTAGTAAATAGGTGTTAGGTTTTAAATTTAAGTTTAACGCTTGAGAGAAACGTAAATGACACAAGAGTTGTAGTGTGACTGCGGTCCGGCGTGAAACTTTTGAGCTCTGAATAAATATTAATCTGTGAATTTCTATTGCATTTAATTTATAAATTTTTAAAATCCTGTAATTAAAAAAGTGTTCCAATAAAAAAGAAACGCGATTGTATAACATACTTAGTGCTATATTTCACATCTACTCGTAACATTCTTAGACAGTGGTAACCGTTTCTCATCAGGTAAACCGTGTGCTCGT
Organism: Euplagia quadripunctaria; assembly: GCA_963859945.1. Taxonomy (NCBI): domain Eukaryota; kingdom Metazoa; phylum Arthropoda; class Insecta; order Lepidoptera; family Erebidae; genus Euplagia; species Euplagia quadripunctaria. The sequence goes on along the minus strand of OY982566.1, from coordinate 11,280,248 downwards.
TTTGCAACTTATTAAAAAAACGCTGTAATAAAATTGTGATTTCGTATGAACAGTCTAAAAGTTAAACGTTTAGAATTTTAGTATTTAGACAAAATTAATAAAATTCTCAAAAAGCTTTAATAAAGGGAACGTCTCAAAATACAATAGTATTTTAACAACATATTAGTTTTGTGTTTCGCACGTACCTAATTGAACTATTCGAAATGCAACATTTCAAATTATGTACTACTGCACCATCATTTCTTCTGTGTCTGGGTGTAATTTATCTGTAATATATGTGTATTTAGTAATATATAAGTATGTTTATCTGTAGTTTGGTTACCATAGTACAGGCTCTACCTAGTTTGGGATCAGACGGCCATGTGTCTCAAGTTATTATTATTTTGAAGTATACATATTTATATGATGGCCCGGCATTTTTCTGTTTATGATGAACCTTATGATGTCTTGTTTGTAAATATTTTTCAAACCACACTTTCTGGTTTTAAAGTGAGAAGGTAAAGCCCCAGTGCCAGGAAAGTAGAAGGTAGCCATGGGTCATTATTTCAAGTAATGAATCATGAAACCTTGACAACAAAGGCAAATTTAATGTTAAAAAAACTAGTATATTTCCTTTTTTTTTTGTTATTTATGTATTCCTCATTTCTCTCTCCATAATGCAATCACATTTGTTTTAAAATTTCACGCTACGTGGCAGTGGTTTAATGAAACAGTCCGGTTCTACAACTACAGAACAATTTTGTCTATTATTTATTTAAATGTACCTGCCGATGCTTTTACTGCTTCCTCGTTGGAAGATTAGCAGATTAGCAGATTAAATCAAAAACATACAATCCGACCATCAGAAATGTTTAATAGGTATAAATGTTTTAATGCATTTACAGGTTGTTACAGAAAGGTGTGCTAATATTTTAGGGTCGTATAGTAGACCCGGTAAATAACATAAAGCGCTATTTTTTTCGAAAACTCGTGATTAAAAAAAACTCTTTTTAAAACTGACAAAATTACTTTGAAAATGGACCGATAATATTTGGTATGATAGATGGAGGACATGAATGAAGCTATGGGTATTTAATAACAAGGATGTGAAGTTAAGTTAAGTTAAGTAATGCTAAAAATGTCAATTAGAACAGTTCAACACAGCATTTTGTTAACGTTTTTGTAGCACGTATGTCCAACGTCCGTCGACGTCTCGAATAAAAAAAGAGTCATAATTATAATAAATACAAATTGCTAAAAGCAACAACGCCTGCGCGCGCCGTGCCCCACTTATTTGAAGAAAGTGACATATTTAAAGCTAGCGCATTAAGCTTACCGGTAGCTGCTTAGCTGCCGATAAGCTCAATTCGCTAGCTTTTATTATATTATTATTAGTATTTATGGACTCTATCCCGCGTGCAGACTCTGCGCAGGAAATCCGCCAACGTCAAGTGTTTTATAGCTTTTAAGTCAGCAAATAACAAAAATGTAAAAATTATAACAAAATTCAGCTCTGTTGGTCTAAGAGACCAATGTCCCAGACATTATATAGGAAGGTTAAATAAATGTACACTGTTACAATCGATTAATATTCTTAAAACCGAAGCCGGTGACACTTACATTCACAATCCCTTCCTGGTTCTGTGTTCGCTGTACAAAATTCTGCTAATAGTATATTAAATATTCCAGTCACGCGCTTTCCCTATTACAAGGTACAAATACAAAGTGACAATCTAAAAACAAAACGTCTGTAAACTGAAACCTCGAAATTGAAATCAAATAGAGCGTGCTATCTTATAATACTTTTACGAAATAATAGGTTTTGTACTAGAAAAATATTATTCTTTCTGAATGGACTTATTTTTATGTGAATCGAATACTGGCTATATAAACATTCAATTTTTAGACTTTTAAGATTACTTTCGTTTATTTATTCAAAAATATCAAGCAGACTATTCAATTAAAAATTCTGCCAAGTACCAGTTGAACTCGCATTGAGAGGGTTACGTTCAATAAATATACATCAACTATTTTTTTTTCAAATTCCAATAACTTATCTAATACATTGAAAATGGTTATTCTTGGGCTCGTCTACTTAAAATTATTATCTAATCAGCTTTTAATATACTCAGTCTTTTTGTACCCAAACATACTCACCCACACTTCCATCGCCCAACGTAGATACCATGTTGGACGACACCATATTCCGCCTTGCTACTAGCCTTCGTTTAGGAGCTCCTTCTGTTTCTAAGCATCTTGGTCACATATTCCAAGCACAGCTGGAGACTGCTGTTGCATGCGCGGAAAGCCTCAAATGGTGTAAATACAATAATATAGTCACTGATTATGTTTATAAGTTGTTTGGGATCGAGACGTTACGGACTGGGATCCAAGTGCTTGTTCTGTTCATAAGGATGTATCTAAGCCACTGATCTACGCTTCTCATGACCAGAAGGCGGTTTCATGCCCAGAGAATTAGCATTGCCATTCAACGTAACTGACAGTCGGCGATGATGCAGAGGAAAGTTATGCCACATGCATGTAAATAATCCGATTTTTTATTTAGGGAGGTAATGTTAGTTTAGATGTATGCCAATATTTTTAGTCTATTATCTTTATAAGAATTAGTTACATAATGTATTATATATGTAATATCCTAAGAACAAATTTAACATTGTAGTTAAACACCATATTCTCCCATACATTCCAACTGCAAATGTAAGATTGTACGCTCAATATTGAGGGATTTACCATCTTAGTTTAAGACCGTAGTAGACCTTTTATAGGTCGCCCTGTAATCTATAATTAGTAAAGAACTATTTTCTGTATTGTTTCAAAGTTTTAGGCGCAGTAGTTTCGGAGAAAAGAGGGAACGGTTAATTTTCATTTATTTTGTTAAATAACTTTAAAACTTTTTTTTTAAAATATATATTTGAAATCCTCATATTAAGCCCTTTCATTTGATATGTCACACGGTGCAGTATTCATGTTTTTTTTGGCCCCTAAAAGTAACCCCCATATTCAAAATTCATTTACTTACGTTGCACATCTATGTTTGTGTTACAAGAATTGATATGTGTCCCAAAATTTAACTTAATCGGTCCAGTAGATTCAGAGAAAATTGGCTGTTACAGACGGACAGACAGAAGCACGAGTGATCCTATAAAGGTTTCCTTTTTTCATTCGGACGTCCGGAACCCTAAAAACCGGCAAAGGCTGATACTGTGACAAAGATTTAGTTAATTTTCAATTCTTGTTCCCTCAATATCAAAATAGAAACAAAGCATTAGTGAAAGTAAACTCTAATAATACGTTAGTATCTATGAACTAAACAACAGTGGCGCAACCAGGATTCAAAGTGTCCATTTTAAATGAAAATGTTCGTTAGACGTGTCCAGGAAGGGATTCCTATTAAAATTTAATTGGAATCCTTTGAAGAGCTTCTGATGCCACGGTGATGACTAATACAATTGTCATTCCTGACTTAACTTCAAAATGAGAACGAAGACAATCAATAATTAACCAGAGTTTGGCACAGAGTACGGACCATGGTTAGTTAGATACGCGTCATTTATAGTTAAACAAGGCCGTATCATTTCAGTTTTGACGTGTATCGTAAATATAATATTGATACGAATTATATTTGGTCGTAAATTTATCCTGGAAAACCAGTTGCATTTTCGTATGTAAAATTAGGTTCGTGTCGGTATGGAGCTAGTCGGTATTAGCTAACATTAATATTGATTGCATGTGTCTATTATCCTTTTGGAAGACTCATTTCATCTAATATAAAAGGAAATGGTTCGAACCGTATTGAACGAAGTTTTTGTTTTTCTTACGAGGAAAACACAAAACTTTCCTATCTCCGTTCATACCTTTACACCGGACAAATACTCTTAAACGTAGTCCGGTGCCACGTAAACAATATTCCTGATAGGCTTCATAATGACAGAAATATATCTAATACTTTCTATCCTTCCTATTCCTATCATTATGAACCTTATGTATCCCATATTACTTCCTTATTATTTTTTTAATCAAACCAATTATGTATTAAGAAGTTGTAGATAATTTAAAATAAAATGAAAAACATATTACTACGAATTAGTCCGTACTGGTTACGTACTATTATCTTATTTGTGGTATCGGGCCTTTGTAGGTATAAACAGGGAAGGTGTCAATGATAAATTGAATTACAAATGAGGGAAATTTACAAATTAATTAATGTTAAGGCCGTGAAACTTTCATAGATTTTATAGTTTTCTTCTAACAAACATTTGGTTGTTCTTAATTAATCAAGTGCATTATATCTTACCAAACTGATTAACTGATAGTTTCTCCGATGTTCCTATCCCTGACAGAAAATACCACATTAAATCATCTCATCTATTATAAAAATAATTATGTTTTCAAGAAAGGATGATACGTATTTTTCTTAGTTTTTTATAAAGTCATGTCCAGGTTAAAATAATCTCTTTCATTAATATAATTAAAACCACGTCAGCACAATTTACCTATTATGGCATTTATTTTATTAATAAATATAAATGCCATAATAGGTAATTAATAAAGGGGGGCTCGTGGCTAAGTACTAAGCTAAGTAATACTAGCCAGGCAGTCTTAGGATGGGTGAACATTATTAACACATTGAGACCCCTCCGTGCCTCAGAGAGCCCGTTAAGCCGTCGGTCCCGGTAGCCACATGAACATCTGTGGCATTCATTATGGGTTGGTGAAATCCTTAAAAGTCCGACAACCTGGGCCCTTTAAAAAGGCGCGCTTGGAACACGTTGTGCTGCCGTTTCGGGATAGCTTCTGCTAGACCGACAAATAACCCTATTTGTCGCCCTCGGGGAAGTGCTCATGGAGGCCGTCGATCGATTTGCACTCTCCGGTGCCTGATGCCTGGTCTTCTGCGGGATGAAAGAATACTACCTTCGTTCTGCCTCCAGCGAGAGGCCATCGTAAGGTCGGCACGCCGCTGCCCCCACGCGACCAAAGTATGGAGTGCAGCATCGTCAGCCAGTAGAAGAGAACACCATGTCGCCTCGACAGTCACGCTCCAACTCCGCTACCGGCTCAAAACTTTTTTTTCACAGAGCCATGAGCACCTGGCGGAGCTGAGACCGTTGCACCCCGGTCACGAGGGAAAGGTCTCAGGTCCTGCTCTTACCCCTTACTGCTGGTACAGTGTTGCGAGATATTTGTTCTCCAGGTCTTATGGCGGAATTCCGACTAGGAGACTCAAACTCATGGTTTACCTAGTAAAGTAGCTGAATATCGTTTTCACTACTTATGTAGCCTTTTTGCAGCTTCTTTAACGCTTAAGACTGTAGCTATATACCAACCAACAGCGACCAATTTATAGTTGTTAGGCCAAACAGTTATCAGTCAGATGCTTTTAATAAACAAGCTGTTGCCCACTACTTCATTCGCGGGGAAATTTTGGTGAAATCTATCCCACGGGAACCGTAGATTTTTCAGGATAAAAAGTAGCCTATGTGCTATTCCAGACTATCACCTATCTCGTCCCCAATTTTCATCCAGATCCGTTCAGCCGTTTCTGCGTGAAAGAGTAACAAACACCCATTCATCCTCACAATGTAACGTAATGAGTTCGAGTGCTAACTAGGTTTCCAATAAAATCTTGCAGGGCTAACAAAAACCATAACAATCTCAAAACAACAGATTCACTCACAAAACGTTGTTTATTAATATTTAATGTCTCTTTCCTTTCTGTCATCTTCGTGTAGCTCAGAGGGAATGTCAGACGGTGTCCAAACTCTGTGACAGGCTAGGCATTGATATCTTTCCGAAGGCAACAAGTGTTCGAAAGTGAAAGCGAAAACAATCTACTTTTGATTAGCCCTCTAAAACAAAATACCTACGATTTAAACAAAAATTAAAATACCATCAATAAATTAAATTACTACAGGCCAATCACCAACTAATATTAAAAATGTTGATGTAAGTTTTCTGTTACACTTTCACGCCTTATTTAATGAGATAATCGTCATTAAATTTTGCACACATATATTCGGGGGTAGAAAAAAGGACATCTCGAGAGATACCTGACTGGATTGACAAAATCAAAGCCATAGGCAAAGCTAGATTACCATAAATGTATGCTCATGCGCTTAAGTAAATTTCATAGAATCCTATCGCATCTCCGCAAACTCCAATTTGAAATGCATTATAATATTGATTTGATTTGAATGGTTTAAAAAAGACAACTCCCGCATTAGGAATTACTCCTGTGTCGCGGGGGACTTTACAAACATACAAACAACGGATACAAAGAACACCCAGACTAAGGAGGGAAGCGAACCCACGACACGTCAATATAATGCATATATAGGTTGATGTGCAATTATACCCTGTATCACGTACTTGTCACAAGACGTTTGTATTATGACATCGTGCCTGCACGTCCTAAGATAGAGAATTGAGTAATCTAGAATGTAATCCATGCAAGACACAAAAGAGACCTCGCTTTTTTTGTTCTTACAAATGTAAAAAGAAATATTCTTTATAATTTAATTACATCCATTATTACATATTTTAATCCCCGACGCACAAAGGAGGGTGTATGTTTAATCCAAACGAATGGACCGATTAATTTATAATTGGAAAAAAATGTAAGTGCCTCCTTAAATGGAACAATGAAAAATTAATTAATTGATTGATAAAATGAAATAATAAGATACTGCTGATCGCTTGATTACCCATGAATGAGAATGAAATTTAAGCAGCAAGATTTCAAAGGCAATGGTTTTTAAATTTTTTCACTGTAAGATTATTAACAATAGGTGAATCGTCACCCTTCCTAATACTTACAGATAGTCTCTCCTTTTATTGATTTAGTCAATTTATAGCTAACTTTTAAACTTTCGCGTTCTATGATATAATTATGTATTTATACGGGAATTAACGCGATCACGTGATCGCGTTAATTCCCGTTCTCTCTCTTACTTTCTTTCTTATTTAATCCATATTTCTCCGCCGCGCTGTGCTGTAAAGAAAACACTGTTACATGGAGATCGTAAATGCATTTTACTAAGACCCGATTCACCCTAAGGTGAATTACCGTTTAATGAATTACCATGTGCAGGGTTATTTGTTGTGTTGTATTGAGTGAGATTTAAAAGCGAGGTAGCGGATCAACCTAATAGCGTTATCGGATCCCTAAATTAAGTTGCCTGAAAACACAATAATAATTTTATTCGATCGAAAGTTTTACTTATGTAACATATTTGTCGATATCTGTCAGGGGTATAGTTTTAGTATGAATTTGTACTGCAAACTACTATAAATACTACTAACCCAGAGATTTGTACTGTGTCCACTAAGTAGATAGGTATTTTATAGCCCCTATTGCACTCTCTCAAAAATGTTTTTTTTTGAATTCTTCTTCTTCTGTCATCTTCATAAATTCGAAAGATTTCGGGTTCGAATCCTACCCGATTTATATCAGTAAATCAACTTTTAAAATCAGCAATATATAACTTTTATATATATATAAAACTTTACACATCTCACACACGGCCGTCTGAATCCAAACTAGGCAGGGCTTGTACTATAGTAACCAGACTGCTGATAAACATACTTATATATTTCTAAATACATACATATTATATCTAAGCTAAGAAACTCATAAGATCACTAATAATAATCTGATGCTCGTGCGTAAGAGTTTAAAGGAAGCGAACTTTGTGCGTTTAATACAAGTTACAGTAACCATTCAAATTCTTTATCAAAAAAATGGAAATAATATCCACAGATCATTTCAAAGGCGACGTATTTTATTTTATTCAATGTGACCTATTTGAACTTTATTCAATTCCGAGAATGTGTGAAACGTCTAACATCTTCAAACCAATAAAATTAAGTAATTTTACATTTGCCACAAATGCGTCGAACTCCTTTCGTGTTCTGTTCAATTTTCTTGACAAAAGTGCTAGAAAGCCTGCCGTATCCTATTCAAAACTGTTGTATGTTTTGACAAATATCCCTCGCATCGCAAGTCCCTCACCAAATATTCTAAAACAAATTACGTACAATCATCTGAATAGTCTTTAAAATATTGCGCTTCACTGGACACTGTTATTAAATATTGTTATAAACATTCTAACAAATTGAATTGGGAGCGGTCAGCTGAAAAGCAATAACAATGTTGAACTTAGTAACCCAATCAAGTTTCAAATTATTGTAAATTTAATAGTGGAAAACATTTAATACAGCAGCTGTTAATATCAGCAAAATTTAATATTATGTTATACGTTTCAGTGTTTCAGTGTCTAGATTAAATAGTTCTGACGGGGTATGTTTAATTAGGACGCATTTACAAATTTTGCTGAGTCAACTTATGAGCATTTGTAGCGAATTAAAAAAATCTAATTGAAGGTCAGAATAAAGTTTACCTTAAAAGATTTTTACGATAATTAACCGATACGTTTTTTATCTTCTAATAGGTACACTTTTCAAAAACCATTTAACAAGGGTCAGTTAGAGAGCATTGTTTATGCATAGCTAGTAACATATCCTTTTAAATTATTGAGGCTTCGATACATTAAAATAAATTTCCACATATTTTTAAAGTCAAATGGGAAACTTCTAAGATTTTGCAGAAAAAGCCAATTTTACTGACTAAGCCGTTGTGCACGTAGTTATACCCGCATCTTGGTCGCGTATATGGAAATGCTACTTCAGTACGTCCGTGCGGGCTAAGACGAACTGAAGAAATATTTCAAAACGATAAACACGCGTAAATGCTGCTCCGGTACGTGTTCGACGGTGACGTACTACAGTAAGATTTGTAAGTTAATACGCATTAAGATGTAGTAGGAACCAGTGATGTTGCGATAGCGATATTTTCGATAGTGTTATCGAAAATATCGACATTTTCAATAGTATCGATAGACAACATTGAGAAAATCCTAGTGCTAGAGATCGAGAGGATCGATGTTATCGATAGTGTCGAAAAGTAATACTTTTGATAGTGTCAAAAAGTAATACTATCGATAGTATCCAAAGTTATACTATCGATAGTATTGAAAAGAAAAAATATTAATAGTATCAATATTATCGATAGCATCGATTTCTAGTAATAGTATTTTCTTAATGTTGTCTATCGATAGTATTATCGAAGTCGATAATTTCGGTAGGATTTTTTTTAATTTGTTGTGTCATTTTTTTAAGCCTTATTCTAGTACAAAAGTCCACAAAACTGTTTTAAATAGTTTGACTGTAGACTCAGTCGAGTCTCTAATAAATATCATGCCGATATATATTATTATTATGTATGTATATTGTACCTATAGCTTAATATAAATTTATATGTACATGAGTAGCCTAATATGTAACATATATGTATATGTGTAAAGAATTGCCTGCTATATATATTTATATTATTACATACTTTCCAATAGATATTGTCAATTGATATTGTTATTCCAATAGTGATTGTCGTAGTACCTACGATTGATTTTCAAGGTCACGATAGTATGAAGATACTATCGCTATCCTAACAACACTACTAGAAACCCTAACCCTATTCGTCAAGCTCGCATGACGTATTGGCGTAGGATTTCCAGAACTCAACGCATAAAATATTCTCAGAAATGCCAACGCGATTCGGCTCTCTATGCAAATTAGTTATTATTGGTTATATTCTCTATGTTAATTAACTAACATAAGAAATCAGCTTAATTCAAATCTTCATATTTAATATATTCTATTTAATAAATTAAATAATATGTTGGTACTGTTATTATTTTTCGTTGCTACAATTATGGTTTACTGGAATAATTGAAACACTTTGCATACACCAATCCAAATTATATACAGGGTGTAAGAAACACCGCACTGAATCCTCAAATAGTGTATTCAGATCATCATTCTGAGTCGAAAATCATTGGAATTTTCTGCCAGAAAATTTATATATATTTTTTTTTATTTTTTTGCTTAAAAGTGATAGCACAATGAGTAAACAGAACATTTTACCGAAAAAAATGTATTTTTTTTGGTATTGGTGTAGGGCTCTGTTTCCGCATTTAGACTCACAGACGATCCATTATGCGTTCAGATAGGCTGACTAGTTGAGCCAACCTAGCTCCTTCCAGAAGCACAGAAGTCTCCTGGGGCGTTCACAGGCTTCTAGGAGCGATCTCGCACCCGCGAGAATACTTGCCCGTTGTGTGGCCACTCCCTCGCACTCCATGATAACGTGGGCGGCCGTTTCCTCCGCGTTGAGACATCCTCTGCATAGAGGACTGTCTGTCGCACTGATGGTGAATAGGTGCCGGTTTAGGGCTGAGTGGCCCGTAATTGTTCCTACAACTATTCTGATGTCGAGTAGGTTAAGACTGAGCAGTCTGCAAGTTAAACGTGGTGAGACCTCCGTCAGCGCCAGTTTAGACTGCCTACAGCCCGGTGTGTTGGTCCAACGACCGTTATGCGCTTCACGAGTCCGTTGCCTTACCCATGAGCGAAGTTGATTGAAGGGAAGTGGCAGTAGTGTAGTTGGGCCTGCCACTGACGTTTCAGATCCCTTTCTTGCCAGCTCATCGGCGGCGTCGTTCCCGAATGAATTACTATGCCCTTTGATCCATTGCAGAATTACCCCGTTCGCAGAGGCTAATCGCTCTAGCGTCTGGTGGCATTCATAAATGAGACTGGAGTTCATGGTGTTGTCCTCCAGGGCCCTTAAAACGGCCGTACTATCTGACAATATACGGATGTTGTACTCCTTTATGCCTTTTGACATGACCGCAGTCGCGGCGTAAGTTATTGCAACACAGTCGCATTGAAATATGGAGCTGTGTTGACCAAGCGCCAGTGATATTTTTATATTTAGATCTTGTTAGAAAACTCCGGCTCCAGTCCCTGACCCTGTCTTGGAACCGTCCATATAGATTCGCACTTCATGTATGCCAGATTGATCTCGGTCGTTTTCAAATAGTTTGTATTTGATACTTCCTCTTGAAGATGTGTTGTTTCGGGATCCTGTCGCATGTGGCAGCGATTAGTGGTTGATATTCCACTAATTGATTCCATAATTTGATATGGGGACCCTCTCGATTATACCAGAGACCTAAAAGTTTAAGTCTGATGGCTGCCACAGCTACTTCCTGTTGTGTATACAGGTCTAGTGGGGCTAGATCAAGAGCCACCTCAAGGGCGGTTGTGGGAGTTGTGCGCATGCAATTAGTGACGGCAGTACATGATAGTCTCTAGAATTGCTGCAGTTTGTTTCTGACAGTGCTTAGCTCCGTTCTGTGCCACCAGGCAATAGCACTAGCTGGCTATATGGCTATACACAATAGTATGTGATGATTGGCCGTATAACCGTTTTGTACAGCCATAGTGTGATTTTCGGTGATAATCCCCAGCTTATGCCGAGGAGTCGCTTGCATTGGCAGAAAATAATGCAGGCCTTATTTAGTTTTGCGTCCAGGTGCCTGTTCCATAGGAGTTTACTATCCAGTATCACTCCTAGATACTTGACCTCCTTGGTAAGGGTTAGACGGGTGTCAAATAGTTTAAGTAGTCTCAGTTCTCCCAAACTACGTTTATTTGTGAACATAATTAACTCCGTCTTTGTCGGGTTCACTGTTAAGTTGTGTTTTTCACACCACTGTTCTACGACCTTCAATGCAGACCTCATTTGGTCGCATACCACACTCTCAAAGCGGCCGCTGATGAGGATGGTCAGATCGTCTGCATAGCCCACGGTGAAGAACTTGCGGTCATTGAGCTGGGTAATGAGCTCATCGACCACAATGTTCCATAAGAGAGGTGAGAGGACTCCACCTTGCGGACATCCTCTGGCCACCACCCCTCTCGTTGATTCACAGTAAAATGTAAAGCTCTGTATCTAAGCATGCTGTCGATCCACCCCACAATTGTAGAGTCGACCCCATGTCTTGACAGAGCCTGGTTTATGCTGGTGAAGCTGGTTTTGTCAAAGGCGCCTTCGATGTCGATGAAGGTTCCTAGGATTGATATTTAGCTGTTTAGATTGCCCTCTATATATGAAACGACTCGATGTAAGGCAGATTCTGTTGATTTGCCCATCGAATAAGCGTGTTGGTTGGGGTTCAAAGGGTAGCTGACTTATGCAGTGCTCCTTATTTCCCTGTCTATTAGTCTCTCCAACACTTTAAGTAAGAATGATGTGAGACTGATGGGTCGAAATGATTTCGGTTGTATGTAATCTCCTTTGCCGGGTTTAGGGATGAAGATTACTCTGACTTCTCTCCATTTCAAGGGGATGTAGCGGTGAGCCACGCAGCTTACGTAGATGATCTGGAGATGATCCATTATAGACCCATCACACCATCTTAGCAGGCCTGGGAAAATACCGTCCAATCCTGCCGCTTTGTATAGAAGGAAGCTGTTGATCGCCGAATTGAATTTTTCATGATTCACGAATTTTCGGGCGGTGGTCCAGTCTGAATCACTTGATGTAATTTCTTCACTGTCTTCCCATGTGTCCTTCTCATTTGATATTCGGCATCCTGGGAAGTGGGTTGTCATTAACAGTTCTGAGGTGTCTGAATCTGTTTTTGTATACGTCCCATCAGGTTTTTTCAAGAATCCAAGGCTGTGACCTCTTTCACAGATCATAATGTTTTTAACTCTGGATTGATGTTATCAATGTTAGTACAGAAGCTTCTCCAGCATTCAGTTTTTCTGGTTCTGATCCGCTTCTTGTAGTGATGTCGGGCCTGCTTAAATGCTTCCCAATGTTGGTCAAGTCGAGAGTTCTTTGCTTTATTAAACAACTTCCTAACCTTGCGGCGTAGTTTCTCCAGCTCCGGTCCCCACCAGTAGTGTTTACTGCGTGGTCCAGTTCTGGGGGTCGAAAATGGGCATGTTTGTTCGAAGCAAGTGATCAACGTAGTAGTAAGGTTGTCTACATGGTTATCAATATCCGCTATGGACCCGTGAGCATTTGACAGAAAAAAAATTTAATAAATCGGCTGATCTTGATGGTGCCGAACGTCTAAGGTCATTCACCGTACCGCACAAAAAGAATACCTACATACGTTGCATGTACATGCGTAGCGCCAAATGAAACTAATGACTATAAATCCTTAATCTCGCATTTTTATGATGAACTGACTTTTGTATTGTGTTAAGTGTAAACAGAAAAAGAGTGTATCTGACAATGGAACACTTACTTAAATCATTGAAAGAGCATAATTCTAGCAAGAAGAACTTTTAAAAAACAAACCTTAAAAAGTTATGACTGTTTGATTTTCTAGGTATTATTACCTCCGTTTCTTATAAAAGCAGGTTAAAGGAATATATAAAGTTCAAGATTTCAATTGGTAATTTTTTTTTTATTTTGGAATTATTCACTCAGTTTTTGAGAAAATCCATAAAAACTAACCTAAAAAAGTTTTCACAGTTAGTTTTTATGGATTTTCTTAGTAACGGAATGAAAAATTCCAAAATAAAAAATATGTACCATTCAAAATCTTTAACCTTCAATCCAATATTCAACGTCTGTCAAAGTACACCGCCATCGAATATCTACATTCCTCTTTCTGTCAACCAATCTTACTCCGCACATACTTCGAAGTGATCTCATTTTATGCATTTATTCTACTTTCATAATTTTTCTGCTATACCTAACTCTCACCAACGCCAACGTATAGCAGGGCAGCAGCAGCAAGCCATTATGATCTACTAAGCACACCTTCTTCGGCACCGACTAACCGCTCACAAAGGCGCCATTCACACGATTTACTCTTCATTCAATATTCCTTTGCATCTTCCATCCATTCCTCGATAACAAACTTCCATAGTATACAAATTCTGACACTTGTTCTACTCGTTAATTTTTTATCGTAACATTATATTTAGTCATTTCTTCATTCTTATCAAAAACGATATCTTTCGTCTAATTTGCGTTCACTTTCATAGGTTCAATCGTGTTTTTTACTTTTTTTTGCAAGTCATCGGCTGATGAAGTAAATTGTACTTGATAATTTGGAAGGGTTATATGTAAAGTATGTATTGAGTTCACATTAATTTTCTTTCAACTCACTCTTGTAACCATCCTTCCATTCTTGAACAGATTGAACAGTCAAGGAGAAGCTACTTATCCTTTTCTGACTCTTTTTGAGTTATTAAACTATATTGTGTGTGTATAGGCACCATTAATTTGAACACAGGCGCTAGAGTCCTTGTATAAAGATTTCAAAACCCGTATCAAACAACATATACAAAAAATACCGTCCGCAACTTATTACTGTTCAACATATCATAAGCCTTTGCCAGATCTACGAAAACGACAAATACCTTCTGTTTTTTTTGCCTCGCAGCACAGCATCCATACATCCAATTCCTTTTCGAAATCCTATCTGCTCATCCCGAATTTTATCATCCGTCCCACTTACTACCCTACCAATCAAAATCTTAGAATACAGTTTCTCTACTACACTTTGAAGGCTAATTCCACGATAGTTTTGGCGCTTCTTCTGCAATCCTTTGCTTTTAAATATTGGGCAGTATATAAAAAATTATTGTTATGATGTATAAATGAAACAAGTTTTTAAAATAATGAATAATAAATATTTCATGCTTATTTCATTCTTCTTCATTGCTAATATCAGTTAATGAAATATTATCGCATCGATATATTTAAGTATATATAATAATTATGTAGGTATGCATTTGGCAGCTCAGCTGCGAAAATAACTTTCTATCTGTCTGCCTGTAGCATTTTTATTGTTACATTGTAACAGGTGAGGTTTGGGTAAGCTTTGTTCTCTAAGCACAGGTTGATGCGACTTCATTTCAATTTATCACTTGAAGTACATATTTCAACTGTTCTTAAGTAATGTTCGTTTGCATACTGAGACTCTAAAGTACAATTCACACCGAACGGGCCACGCCGGAGTGCGCCGAGTTGTGCCTCGGTGGCCGAGCTTAAGTATGCGCAGCCAACCGCCTGCGGTGGCAAGAAGTGCCATGCAAAAATTAATTTTAAGTAATAAATATAAACTTCAATTTTCATCACCGTACTAAAATACGCTCCGGCGCGGCCCGTTCGGTGTGAATCGTACTTTAGAAATACCAAAGAAATTTAAACTTTTGACATGTTGACTCTCTCTGTATCTAGAGTGGTCTGATTATTTTATAACTTAGTAATATTTAACATAATGTAATTTCATTATTTACGTTTGATATACCTAACATAATAATGTTTTTTTATTAATATATTTACTAAAGGAAAATTAAGTGGGAGACGAATGAAATAGTTGGGAGATATTCCCAACTATTTCATTCGTTTCCCACTTAATTTTTATTCTGATAAATAAAATTTAAAAATAAACGGAAAAGACCAGAGATGGGTCAATCAATAAAAATAAATAACATTGAATTCAACCTTCGCCATATTGTCATTAAAAACATCAAGATAAAGCCCCCAAGTCTATTCTTTTTTAGGTAAAACATAGTAAAAGTAATTTACTACCAACAAGCGGTGAAATGTTAAATTTAAAGTTGAATGAAATCTAGCAACAAACTGCAGTAGTAGAAAACTACCTGTAATTTTTAAATTACGTCTAACGAGCAACCTGTGTTGGACAATAATGGCCGGAACAAAAGGAAGGAAGCTTCTGTCCTGTAATTAGTGACAATCTTACAGGAAATTAACTACCTACTGTGATGTATTTTGGTATAAGGTGTTCAAATAAGAAAGAGAATTAATTGTCTTAGTCATTTTACCTTTAACTGATCTTCAAAAAGGAGGAAGTTAGTCAATACAATTTGGCCTTTAATATTATGCACAAATCCGTAACAGTCTCATCATCTTAGCCAATAGGTAGACCTTCTCTGAGAGATTTAAGTGAAATCTTATACAAATAAGATCTCACTTAAATCTCTCAGAGAAGGTACAGGCACAGGAGGCCTGAACTATCTATACTATAGTTGCTCAGCTGTTTTAAAGCTGTCCATTTTAAATAAAATGTAAAACTATACAGATATAGCAAGGCGAACCCGCAAAATAGCAGAGAACTAATTAAGGTATATTTCTTTTATGGGACAGTGGGCAAACGAGCAGACGGGTCACCTGATGGTAAGTGACTAACGCCGCCCATGGGCTCCTGCAACTCAAGTCATAAGTACGTTATCGGCCCTTTATGGTAAAAGGGGTAAGAGGGGCTGAGGGGGGAAGAGAAAGAGAGGATGAAGAGGGGGAGAGGGAAGGGTTAGGGCTTCCGGTAACCTCACTCACTCGGAGAAACCCTACGAAGTATTGCTTCACTGCCGGTTTCTGTGAGACCGTGGTATCACTCCGGTCGAGCCGACCCATACGTGCCGAAGCATGATTCTCCCACGAATACAGAATTAGTAATTGCTTTCGAAAAATAAGTAGCAATACAACGAACCGGGTTAAATCTAATGCTGTATTAGCTGTGATGGACTTAACTTAGTTTACAGAATTCTGCATCAGAAACTAGCTCTATAATACGACCTTGTTATTGGACTTACTAACTACGCTGTAGGCACGTAAACAACACAATTCTCGAAGTCCTGTCAATCGATCGCAGTATAATACGAGCTGGGATCGATCTATTAGTGGGAATTGACGAGACCGTTATTGCAAATAAGCTTGATGTAGCAGAGATAGATTGATTAAAATAAAGTATATATATGTTATGCTACATTTGACTAGGTTCTATTGAAAATAAATGGTTAAGGTTACTAAACTAAACATGTTTACCTGGAAAGCTGCTCCTACTCCTCCTCCTCTCTACGATAACGTATGATTACGTGGGGTAGACTGAAAGATTTGCGTAACTCATTAATAAAACAATGCACATGTAAAGTAATAAATTTACTACTTTTCGAAGTATTCTCCATTACATTTTAAACACTTTTTCATTCGGTCAAACCTTTTTTGAAAACATGAGGACCATTGGTCTAAGAGCATGTTTTTCACGTGCTGGTTGAAAGCTATCACGGCCTCTTCCAACCCCGTAAATGTCATACCTCTCAACAAATCTTGAATTTTTTGGGACAATAAAGAAATCGCATGGTGCCAGCTCTACTTTTTCAGAAGCCAAAAATGATTTGAGGACCAAAAGTGCTCGCTGAAGTATATCGGCGAACGCTAAGTTCCGGGCGGGAAGCGGCTGTCAGTCCCCACCCGAATAGGTACGCAAGTGACGTGAGGCCGCTCGCCGAGTCACCATGTCGCGTTGGTCATCCCGGCTGAAGGCTCCACGTACAGGCTTTACCGCCGTGAAGGCGTTTCTGCGGGTCATCGTTGAGTGGGCAGGGGGGGCAGCACGGGACCTTTTCCCTCAGACTGACGCAGGTTCTTTCCGGGCACGGCTGCTTCGGGAAGTACCCGCATTCACAGGAAATTAAGTCCCGCCTGTCACCGCTATGACTGCAGTGATGACTCGGCTTAGCATATGCTGGCGGTTTGCTTTTACCGCGATCGTGATCTTCTGTGAGGACGTCATCTCACAGAAAGAGGCAGCGGAACGGGTTCGGGAGGACGATCTCCACTCGGATCTAATTCGCCGCCGGTGAACCGGGTGGCAGAGGCCCGCTTACAAGCGCCTCATGCCGCCCTGAGTGTAGCCGAGGATGGACGGGACGGATTTTCCCCTCCACCCGCTGTAGTGGCGAGGAGGCGGGGTCCGCGTGTGCCTGGACGTTGCCTAACTGAGAGGTTTTTCCCCGAAAGTGGTGCCCGCGTAAAAAAACGGTAAAAATTTTATAATCTGGCGATCTCTAGTAAATGAGTCATCGGTGATTGCTCGCCACCAGGCGCGCTTACAATTATGAATGTATGAGTTCCTTATAGTACTTTGTATATATTAAAAATGTGATTTAACTCAAATTTTTTTCAGGAGAATTGACGCCAATCTTATTTTCCAATCTTTATTTTTTCTGAAGTTTTACAATTTTCATCGCACTTCCTCATG
Organism: Euplagia quadripunctaria; assembly: GCA_963859945.1. NCBI lineage: Eukaryota > Metazoa > Arthropoda > Insecta > Lepidoptera > Erebidae > Euplagia > Euplagia quadripunctaria. The sequence continues at coordinate 11,262,312 of OY982566.1, read as the reverse complement.
TACCTAGCCTTATTACAAAATGAAGATTCAATTTGTTTTGTATTTAAGAATTACTGATTCTTACTTTAGTAAAAAAACAAAAGCTATTTTATACGGGGTATATATGTTTGTAATAAATCGTATGCATAACATGAGCTCATTATTCTGATAACAAGCCAATTATATTATTGTTTGTAGACAAAGTGATCCCAGTGGAATATTAATAAACAATTTGTACATATCATATTCGTTTCAATATCATAACTTGAAATTCTTTGTTTCAAGAAACTATACTTATGTCTTCTTCAAAAAAAGCAATATTAGCTAAGTAGAGAAGCACGATTTTGAGTACCTAATTAAATTAAATTAAATTATGTTCAACATTCATATAGGGCAATAGTTATAATTGTTTTGAGTTTAAGTCAAATTATACACATGGTTGTGATTGTGATATGCTTATTTTAAAAGTAAAGTTATTTGTTGATAAACTTTTTTATGAAAAATATGCCGTGGAGCGTATTTATCCTAAATTAAAACTAAATTTTAAAAAAAATATATAATGAAATGAGATACACAAAATCCATGAAAAAAAAAATTGTTTTTCTAATACTATGATCTTCTGCTCAGCATTCAATATTTTCTTTGCGAATCATGAAATTGGAGGTTTTCGGATTAAGGACGATGAAATCCGCAATTTTGAAGCGAATAAACAACTGGGATAAATGTAAAATTTGCATAATCTGTTGTTTTTAATGTTTCAGTTGTGAATTTTAATATTTATAAATAAACATTGCAGTCAGACTAGTATATGCCGAAGCACGGGTAAAACAATGTCTGAAATTCGATCTGCGGTGTAGTGAATCACATAGCACGTGTTCACATGAACACTTTACTGGCTCGGTAACTCACTATAGATATGCAGGGTAACTCGTCTGTTCTTGGTCTTGGCTCACGTAGTACTGACTGAGACGTGCGCCTTCTACGTTAAGTTTCGTTCTACCCTACCTACATACTGCATGCGGTGTCAAGGTTTTTTTCACCTATGAATAACCTGGATGATGTTTCCTATGAACTTGTAATTATGTCAAAGTAAACGATTAAAAATTATTATTGATTATTACAGTGAAACTTCTTTAGAATCGTTGTGATTTGAAATTCAATGAAACGCAAAACTCACACTAAATAGAGACAAACATTCATAAATAGGATTTAACCTGCAAGAGAATGAGATAGAATACAAGTATACAGCACTAAAAAGAGACAAATATATCCATAAATAGGATTTAGCCTGCGAGAGACTGAGATAGAATACAAGTATACAGTGTTTCCTATAATCGTCGTAATTTGTATGCTAGCACGTGTCTTTGCGCTTGCGTACTACGAAGCCTTCTTGTATCATTCACGTGTATCATTTTTGTGCATTTGCGTATTAAAATTCATTGGTTAATTAACTTAGAAGTTTCACTTCTGCCGTATGTGAACTGCACAAACGCACTTTTTTATTATTATTGACATTGCAAGTTATAAACCTACCGTTTTGACGTTTTATAATGAGAAACTGATTTGATCTTAAAGTTACTTCGGGATGCTTAGCTTTATGACAATTACAGGTACTTAATGTTAAATTTGTTTAATATATACATAAACTGCTATGTAGAGAACCGTTTAATATTTGCGTATCTCATAAATATCGTGTTTTAATCTGTACACAGAACAGAAAAGAGCGTTGGCGTACAATAAAGAAAGCTTAATGTAAAGGTTCTGTTTTCTTGTCACGTTTTTTCGCCGTTTAAACGTCCCTCCAACAAATGACTCGGAACATAACTACATCGACAGAGGCGTATACCTAATACGAGAAAAAAGTGTACAGTGTACATATATTACATCCTTTTGTATATTTTAGTTTACATACATGCATGCATACATTTGTAGTTGTGAAGGGAAAATAATGAAAGGAAAGGAATATTAATTACTAGCTTCGAACGGGTAGCAGAGACACCTTCAACAATCATCAACATATTTCAATCAATTTACACAAAATCTTAACAAATTATCGAATCACTCTGTCTATTAGTGATAACCGCATGAAAATCCATTTAGTAGTTTTTTCAGTTTATCGCAAACAGACAGACAGACAGACGCGGCGGGAGACTTGGTTTTATAATATGTACTAATACGGATGGATTTGAGAGTGTAAGAAATATAAGCGATGTAGTTAGCTCGAGCATGCTCGGCTCGGCTCGGCTGTTGCCGGGAAGTCAGAACCCTAACCTCAATTTTAGGCTTACTAGCAACGTGGGTCACACATTACTAGTATTCTTCTGAACCCCTCCAGCTAAGCTAAATGATTGTGTTAGGAGTAGGTTCACGTCGGTAGTGCACTGGGTGGGGTTCGAACTCGCAACCTCTTGAATACTCTTGATCGCAAGTCCGATGCCTTAGCCATTACGCTACCGCCGCTTACTGTTACTGTTGACTGTTTACTGAATTTTTATTTGAACCGTTACTAAATGATACATATTTTCAACAGGTGCTTTTCATTTCTATAAGTAGTATTTAGTCTGCACTTATATTCAATGATTTTATTATATTATTCTTATATTTTGAACAAAAACGAACGAAGACACGCTTTTAACGATAATTATCTACGCGATTAATCTTGTTACGATCTAAATACTTTGAACAAATAAGTCAGTTTACAAAGAAAATAACTTCTATTTTACTTAAGTTGTTGTTTGTTTAGAGTCTAAGAGTCTAGAACTTAAATAATTATACCCACAAGAAAACTACCAATATCTTAATACATTATATAGGTGATTGTAACACGACAATGTTAACCCCAAACAAAGTAATGCCCGTGCTACCGTTTTCGAAACTAATTAGTATTCCACATAGAAAGTGACAACGCGGTAGATCACAAAGGAAGCTTTTTACAAAGAAATTCGTCACAAGTCGCAATAGACAAGAAGAAGTGACAACAGAGAAGAGAAGTGTCACTGATGTATTTACATATGAATGTTACGTCTGGTATGTGTTGCTTTGTCTCTTCTAATTATGTTATTTAATAAAATAAGTTTTGTTGCGAATGCCAATCACAAAAGTTGATGAAGGTTTAAGGTGATTGGAATAAAAATAAAAAACTCACGGGACTGTCAAGTGACCCAACTGAAAGTGGGATTTACCGGTATGATATCCCACGTCGAAAACTATTAATAGCAGCGATGTCGTATTGAAGTTTCCTACAAGGTTTCAGAGTTACGTAAGTAGGTTTTTCTATAAATCTTACTGTGTTTTATTGATCGTCCCAAATTCGCAATCTACTCGTATTTGGCTTAAATATTATTATATCTGCAAGTTGTTCTATAATGAATAGAAATGAAACACACGGTGATCAACATTCGTAACGGATTTATAAATATTGAAAAGAGAAGAAGAGGTTTCTATTGTTATTATATATTATATAAATCTTACACAACCTCGATATCGATTCAACGAAGCGAACTGGCTGTTTGGTGTCCTCGAAGATTGGAAGAGAACCATTTAAGTACTACAGAACGGAAATATGAATATTAGACCGCGTTTGGTTAAAACTAACTAAAACCTTTAGATTTCTACATACCTCTTCAATTCATTTGTGATTTTCAACGCAGCGCAGGTAGGTGGTGCCATTATACCATGATCTAAGTCTAAATTCAAGATAGTGAAAGATTATCCTTGTGATAGGCGAAATAAGACAAGTTGGCCCCTTGATGACTTAGTACGTTTCAGTAAAGTGTAAGTACAAGTTTCAGTTCAGCCTATTATAAAAGCAGCATACATTGAAGTAAATTGTAAATAAACATTTTAAGCTACGTGTCACAAAACATTTACCCTTCAGATGCTGGGTACACAACAAAATAAAAAATAAAACGTTTTAGGACACCCTTAGAGATGACCACGCCTAAAGGTGGCATTGTGAATTAATAAGAAGCTTCCAATGCTAAGATACAGAAGCTTTTATGTACTAAAACAGAACCATGTCTTAAATAAATAAGTCGGCAAGTAGGATTGTAATGTATTCATTCCAATCTCATCCTAAATCCTTTTTGTTATTTTCTGTCCCCAATCCAGACGTCTTTGGAAGAAGCAAACCTCCAAAATTGCAATCACGCAAATTGAAAATTAATGGACCGCGAAATCCAATTTTGCATTAAAGCTTTCTGGTAGGTAAGTAGGTACTCGCCCCTGCTCCGCGCTGAGTGGTCATGGTATCATATTTATGGTTTTTGAGACAAAAGTGAACGAACATATTTGTGCTTTGTTCAGAGACAGGGGATAGATAGAAATGTAGAAGATTTACACAAATATTGTATTTATATGTTATTGGTATACGATGTTGGAGTTGTTATTTAGTAGTAGAAAATACCCTGATCAATGAAACATTTAAGAAAAACAAATGAATGATAGTTAATACAACTTATTTAAATTTTGTTACAAAAAGAAATACCGAGAATGTTGATGGAATGGTCGGATTTCTTCAGATATCTTTGTATATAAATAAATAAAAATGAAATGGAAAATTGATAACTTGTTATTACGCTTGTTATTACGGAATATACTATGCATTTGTCCACTTTTACATAGATGTTTTACAATATAGAGTTTTATATTACTAACTTTTAAATTCTCGCGTTCCATGATATATAATTATGTACCGATTCGGGAATTAACGCAATCACGTAATAGGTATTTCAGGTCAGTTACCTGATCGCGTTAATTCCCAAATCCATAATTATATGGAATATTATTGATAGTAGGTTTTTTTTTATTTATTTTTTGTTTTTTATTTTTTTAAAGACAACTCCCGCATTAGGAATGACTCCTGTGTCGCGGGGGACTTGACAAACATACAAACAACGGACACAAAGAACACCCAGACTCAGGTGGGAATCGAACCCACGACCTATGGCGTAGCAGTCAGAATCACTAACCACTAGGCCAACAGGTCAGTCCTTTAGCCAGGCTAGGGTTTAGTTGAGATAGTTTTAAAACTAAATGTTAGTTAGCTATAGTTAGCTTTGCTCTTTATCGCTCTAATATACTTTCTATGTGAGCTGGCAGCCCACCCGTGACCACGATCGATTGTATTTTGAAACAGAGGTCTCGAGCCTAGCTTAGGCACCAGTCTCCCACAATTTTATACTAAGGCTTTTATGTATATTTTTAAAATGTAATGTTTACTATATTGTGGTGAGAAAATAAATCTAATTAGATTTAGATAGAAAAGTATTGTACCTTATAAATATTACTACAATTAAGCCCTGATCTACACACCTAATCCAAAAAGATATTATAAATGTGAAAGTAAGTTTGTTTGTCACACTTCTTACGCTACGCATATCTTAACTACTTAACCGATTATCATAAAAATTTGCAGGATAGAATAATAATCTATACTAATATTATAAAGCTGAAGAGTTTGTTTGTTTGTTTGGTTGAACGCGCTAATCTCAGAAACTACTGGCTCGAAATGAAAAATTCTTTTAGTTTTAGATAGCCCATTTAGCCTAGGCTATACAACATCACGCTACAACTAAAAGGAGCGGAGCGTCAATGAAAAATGTTGCAAAATCGGGGAATATTTACAAAGTTGCACGAGTCAGCTAGTAACTTATAAGCGAGCGAAGCCGCAGTTGAGAACTAATATTTTGTAATATAATATTTAGTACAAACTCACATTTCGTGGCTTACAAAACAACCAACATAAAACAAAAAGCGAATAGAACTTTAGAAGCATAAGTAACAATAATAGGAACCAAAATAATTTCCATTTAGTAGCGCTGTATAGAACTTTCACAAACTGAAATACATATCTCAATAGTAATAATTAGATTTAACTTCGAGCAGGCAAACCAAACCATAACTGACTATTTCCCATCTCCATTTCAGAGACCATAATGACTTTTTCGCAGAAGGTGTTTATAAGTGTTAATACACCAGGTCAAATACTGAGTAATGCCATTACTGACTACCACGAGTGGCAAGTAATTCTTGTTGGTAAACAAAGAAAAATACTGACAACCGTATATGTATAGTCCTTTAAAATCTTGGATTTAAAACATCGCAAAGTTTAAGAATGTTCATAGTCATTAAATATTATGTATCTATTATGTAACCCGCATCTGCATTTTGCATTTTGTATTTCTCATTATGAAAGATCATGCATAGGTATTTAACGGCCATCATAGTCATTTGTCATAGTCATTTCACGCTATGGCCGCCACTTTACATAACAAAATACAGATTTTTAATGTTTCTCGTGTACGTGGATGTTAAAGCAAATAAAGTTTTACTGTGATTTTTACAGCTGTCAAACAAAAAGCACGGCTGATATGTTATTGGTAAATATGAAATCATTTTATTTGTATTTTATTCCGTTTTTCTGACTGAATTTTTTTTAGTTACCTTTGAATACGAACATTCATTTATTTTTCATTCATTAAAAGTATAACGACATCATATATATTAATGTAGTTGCAAATTATATTATATATAATATCATGGCTGATATGTATAAATTAAACAACCTAAGGAAATTAAACAAATTAAATAAATATTATTAGTTATTAGTTATTTAAGCTACTGTAAAAATTTTTTTTTCAATTTATTTACCTTCTTTTTAGTCTTAATTGCCATACACTACTTTGTCCCTCATACTATGTAGGTACAGTGACAGGAAGATGAAATTGTTAAACCTATCTCTTTAACGGTAGTTCGCCCAAGCTGCATTATAAGTTGTATAGGCCAGTGGAATTTGAAAAAACGCGTATATAATTACGCAAAGGTTTTAACATAGTAAAACTTGTTTGTTAGTATATCAGGAACATGTTCCTCAATTTCATCCCATTTTTGACATTCGGAACATTGTCAAACTAACGCTTTAATGCCAAAAAAATGCCAAAAATTGAGTTTTTTGTAATTGTTTTCTAACCGTATTATAATTGCGTATATTGAACTTTTTTATCGTATAGGTTTTAAGACCAGTTTGATTAAATTTGGTCTATTATCTATTTAAATAATGACAAATTACGGTTGGAAATCGAAAAATTTTAATTTATTTTTAATTTCGAAAATGTGACGTGAAACTTAAGGAGAATAAGTCTTTTATGCTATTTAGGAGCATGAAAGATGCGCTACCTTAGATTAAAAACCGTTAAAATCGAGTGAGATATGACTGAGATAGTGTTTTTTTTTATTTTCAATTTGAAGTAGCTCGATCGAGTTATCAAACACCGTTTGGCATGGACGAAAAATAACACCGCCCGCTTAAGCACAAAATTATTATAAGTTTTAAATGATTGTGTACCTGCTGGGAAGGCTATTTTCGCATCACTGAGAATAGATTAACCAAATATAAGTATTCAACTAGTTATATGTAAAATTTGGAGTAATTGTTATTAATAAACAAATAACGATTTTTTATTATTATTTTTTTTAATTTGTATAAAATTATCAGCAACAAATCTGTGAAGATTACATGACGCTGCGACCATTAAGTTTTTGAGGCATTTCAAAAAGTCGCATCGCTGAAAACTGCAAATTTTTCGGACGCCATTTTTTGGGTTAATAATGCATACGCCAACTGCAGAATCATAAAATATAAGCCTCCAGGAAATAGTGTGTGCAATATCAATCGATTTGGAGGACGAAAACCGGATCAAATAGCAATAAACATTTAAGAAAATTTTAATAAATAAATAGAATTTCTCGCTAACAAATAAATATTTTTTGATAAAAAAAATTGTATGTTTACGAGCATAAAAGACGTATTCTCCTTAAGTTTCACGTTCATTGGAGCTTTCTTTTCGAAATTAAAAATAAATTTAAATTTTGCGATTTACGACCGTAATTCGTCATTATTTAAACGAATAATGGACCAAATTTAATCGAACTGGTCTTAAATTTTTAGGATTTTTATCACCTCTACGATAAAAAAAGTTCGAAATGCGCAATTATAATACGGTAGAAGAAAATTACAAAAAAAAAACTAAATTATTGGCGATTTTTTTGAATTAAAACGTTAATTTTACAATATTCCGAACGTCAAAAATGGGATGAAATTCAGTACCATGTTCCTGATATAATAACGAAAAAGTTAAACCTGTGCGTAATTAAGTGAAAAGTAGCTCCTTTTAGTCTAATTCCACTGGCCTAGTAGTACATGTACAATGTACCTACACATGTACCTTTAATACGATGGTTAGTTCATATAAGTTGATTACATAAGACCTTCGTCCACGCGATCTGTCTATTTCGTAAATAATGTGCCATGAACAAACGTACACACACGTACATTTCTTCGACGTACCCTCTTAACTCGAGGCCCGACCCAAGAAAAGTGTCGTTTACCCTCACGTTATCTTCAACTTCGAATGTCCAAATTCGTTTCATTTCGTTACAAGTGAAATATAGTTAAATCGAAAGACTAGAACCGAGTAAAGTAACATTTCCTACGTTTGATCGCGTCTACATTCTTCGATGACAGCTGTTAAAGGTGAATACAGACTTGTAGGCCTTTTATTTTTGTTTTTTTTTTTAAGAACAAGTTAAGACTTCCCGCACTACTGTAAAGCAAAAAATATCTATATATTAATCACCATGATCATTTCAGCCATAGGAAGTCCACTGTTGGACATAGGTCTCCATTAATATCTTCCAAGAAGACCGGCTAGAAGCGGCCTGCATCCGTTCTTCACGTGCTATGTGCCCTGCCCATTGCCACTTCAATTTGCTGACCCGTTCGTCTATGTCGGTAACCTTCGTTCATCTGCGTATCTCCGCATTTCTGATTCGATCCAAGCATAGCCCTCTCGCTTGCTTATCAAGCCCATACTGAGAGACCACGTTTCGGATCTATATGTCATCACTGGTAACACACACTGGTCGAAAACCTTTGTTTTTAGGCACTGAGGAATTTTGGACGAAAAGATGCAGTGGAGTTTCCCAAACGCTGTTGAATTCGGCGATTGACCACTTTCTCGAAGTTGGACTTACCCAGTTGGACTGTTTTTTCCAGGTACACATATGCGTCAACAACTTCAAGAACTGAGTTTTCGACTATAACGGGGGTAGGCACCACATGGACATTCGACATAACCTTCGTCTTGTCCATGTTCAACATAAGGCCCACCCGCCTGGAGAATCGATTGAGGTCGCTGAGCATCGTGCTAAGATCTTCAATTGATTTCACCAGACCACGATATCGTCCACAATCGAGTGATGTATTCGCCTATACGTGAAGAGATTTGTTTGAAAATGTGAAATGAAATGTGAAATTAGGAATACTTGAAGTTTGTATGTAAAAGATGCAGAAAGCAAACATTTTTAATCAATTAATGTTACGAGTTTAAAAATTATGCGGAAACGGCTATAAGAAGCTATATATGTTAACCAGTCATGGTCTGGAAAGTCTATGCAATGACAGTTCAAATTATACTGGTCAATAATGTAAAACAAAATAGTTATAGCTTAATGAATTATGGTTAAAGTTCTCTCTCTGTAGTTTGTTATTAATTTCTGTAAAAGTTGTTTTGGTAATACGTGACTATTTCTTATATCACTTCTTTTACATATTTGTATGGACTATACATTATTTCAAATCTAATTGTGTCCAGAAACACTCGAAACACGGCTTCTGCTATACATATACTCATTGTGTTCTCAGAAGGAGCTTCTCGAAACCTTTATACTGCATATTATTTCTTGTAATATTACACATACAAATATCAATTGAGGTGGGAAAATAATTTGGCCGGCTGTATGTTACAGCCAGTTGGCTATAATTATGTTACTTTGTTTACTAACAAGTTGCTTATCACTCTTGTTAGTCTGCAAACTATAATTTATAATATGTTTATTTATTGTCTGATATATAGGATTTCTAAGTTCTATTAATATATGTGTTTGCCTATGTTTCAGATGCGATGCTAAGCAACATACTTGAGACCCACATGGGAAAATTTTCAAGAGACGTGTCCGGCCAATAGACGTTCTAGTTGATCGTTAAAATAAGACTACCCCTTCACGAGGCATCACCTAAGTACGGTGTCTAAGTTAGCCACAAATGGTTATAAATTGTGACGTGAAACTGGACAGTATCTGTCATAGGGATGATGATTCCATTTTGGAAAGTAAACGTACGGAGACAGTGTAAATGTTTGTCTCAAATTGTAACCTAATTTATTGAGGAATGGTTATATCATAATGTATTTAAATTGTGTCTATGGAACTAGGTGATCGTGGTAGGATGGTAGGTTTGGGGCCTACATTATTTTTTATGTCTTGTCCTGGGGTATCGAATTAGATAGACCGACCGGTAGGGGCGGCAAAATTTTAATAGCCTACTGGCGGTAAATGTGTAAATTCGCCGCTGCTCAGTAGCAGCGGCGAATTTACACATTATCTCAGTAGAGAAGAGCTCGTGATCTGCAGAAAACACAAATGTATATAAAGGAGAAGGAGAGAAACAGACAGACAGACAGCCACGGCGGGGGACTTTGTTTTATAATATGTAGTGATAAGTGCTTTTTCTTTTTTTATGGGATAGGGGCAAACGAGCAGGCAGGTCACCTGATGGTAAGTGACTACCGCCGTCCATGGGCACCTGTACCTCAAGAGTCACAAATGCGTTGCCGGCCTTTAAGGTGGGAGTAGGGGAAGAGGGAGAGTGCGGGGAGGGGGAGAGTTAGGGCCTCCGGTAAGCTCACTTTCTCGGTGGGACACAATATAAGCATTCCTTACTTGCCTGTTTTCTGTGAAACCGTGGTATCACTCCGGTCGACCCGGCCCTTAACCGAAGCATGACATGACAATACAGGTACTTACCGGTCCCTGAAAGGCTTTTCAGTCAAAAGTCCTCCATTGCAAGAGCATACTTAGTTTCGAAAACGTGGCAGATAACTAATTCTGTACAAGTCTGTTGGCTCCTTTATGGTTTTGCGAAGGACCCGCGCACTCTATTTCTACTAAATGTTATTAACTAGTCGCCGAAGCTTACTCGTAAGTTTTTTAGTGATAGTGGAGACCTACCTAAGCCAACGCTAATAGTGTGCGAATGTTCATCACATTGCTAGGAAAGACTTTCAAGAAAAAATATTTTCTGTTTGGAGAACATTGTAGAGATTTAGAATTTGTTTTCGCATCTAGACCTTTTGCTAGGACTAAATAGGGGTGACTTTATATCGACAAAGTGTACCGTGAAGGTGAACACACCTTCAAGGTACAACAGCAGCGTTGTACCGTGAAGAAATGAGTCTTCCAAACAAATGCAATGATGATGCGAAAACAGTGAAACCAATCAATTGCCCTTGGTGACATGTTAAGAGAGCGCAAAATACCAAGCAGTATGTAGGAATCAACAGTTCTAAATGCGTTGATGAAATTAATTAAGGATAGTAGCGTTACATTTCCATTATCCATGCTTTCTCTGATGTCATTTGTAATGTGAATTAATGCTGACACTATACTGTATCCTGCATAGAAGCCAACTGAAAGGGATTTAAGAGATTATTCTTTAAAAGGAAGCTGTTGAGTTTTGATTATTTACAGACAAGACGTTCAAGAACTGTTTTTTTTTTTTGGAAAAGAGTTAATTTCATCTGCTATACAATATATACTCATATACATAATAAAATATATGCATACATATATGAAAATATTTATCATGATGATCTTTTTACAATTGTTAATTTTGTTTTAAAACTCGAATCGGCAAACTAAATAAACAATATCATTCCACAGATCTCGGAATACAATGCAAATTTCATTTAATATTGTTTATCTATTTCGTGCTATGCTACATAGGTACATTCATATCGTGATAGTGCAGTTATTGTTGCAGTTTTTTTTTGTTATTGAATGCTTCTAGATCGAAGATTCCCACATCAGAAACTTTATGCGTCCGTCAAGACTTAGAGACCTCAGAATGTTCTTTGAATATAAATTATCACAACTACTGTTATGTAAGAAGGTATTTTTTAGGGTTCCTTACCTCGAAAGGAAAAAACGGAACCCTTATAGGTTCACTTTGTTGTCCGTCCGTCCGAAGGTCTGTCTGTCTGTCAAAACCATTTTTCTCAGGAACGCGTAGAGATATCAAGCTGGAATTTATATCAAATACTCAAGTCTACTGTCCCTTGCAGCTGTGAAAAAACCAAATTTCTAAGCCCACGCAATCAAAAGATACATCCGTTTATGCCGCAAATTTTCGCAAATTTTCGATACTCGCAAGGAATTCAAAACCTACAGGGCACTACCCGTGAACTCAGAATCTTGAAATCTGGTACGAGGCAACGTCTTATAGCACAGATAAAGGAAAAATTGCAAAAGCGAGTCCAACTCGCACTTGGCCGGTTTTTTTTTTTGTGAAGTAGCATGGGCGTTTAAAAGGTAAGGTAATTTATTTCATTTAAAAACTTCTCTAAATTACTTAGAAAAATGAACTGTTAATCGTTGTTGTTGTTGTCTGAAAAATGCCTGGTACAGTTATACTTTAGATCTACTTCTAAATACTCATGGACTTGAAAACATCTTATAAACTTTAAGTAACTTTAAGACCCCAAAATCACACCAAATCTGGACAATATTATTGTGTACGTGTCCATGTCTCGTTAGACGGGTTCAACATAATAGTTCAACACGTTTAGATTTGATGTCCCGACCTTTTGCGACACGCACTCACACATTATACAACAAATGGCGCTTTGAGTAGATTTCTATGTTTTCAACAAACATTATGTTTAATTTAAAAAGCTTGTATTCATAACGGTTGTAAAAATATTAAATTAGATTGTTACATGGTTTTCTACTTATTGTTCTTCTACTGTCGGTTTATATTTATTAGAAGAAAATGAACATTCAGAGTAGGTATTGTTAAACAAATATACTTACATACCTACATCAATCAACTCAGTGGTTCTGAAGAATTCGTTACACCTTCCGATCCGAGCCGACCCTAATAACCGGATAGTGTAGGGCAATCGTAAAAATAATAATTGTTGTTAAATCTGACAATTGTTCGTTCTTCATCTTGAAATCGAATGTTGTATACAGAAACCTCTTCTTATTTTTTAAATAAAACTGAAATACATATTGAATACTTCATTTTACGTACAGAAAATCTAAAAAAACATAATTAGATAAATATTGACTAAGAAAAAATATTCAAATATGTAAGAATTCAACTCAGCACTACAGAGAATCACAGGCGTAAAATAGTTTAAACCTATCAGAAAATTAATAATTTGCATTACCAAATAAAAATAGAAATTGTTCCTCTTATAAAATTAAAATAATAGGCTTTCTGTTGTACTAATGATTACTCTGTGGTGCTTATCGGAAAAATATGCAAAGAAATACCTGACAGACGATTTCTTCTGATCCAGAACAATATCGGAATCCTTTAGAGGTTATTCGCGTTCTTCTGTACAATGTAAAGAATGTATTATTAAAAATCTTTGAAGTGGCACTTATAGCGAAATGCTATGTAGTGAAGGCCGCCTGGTCTGCTTTAATAGGTTTAATTAAAAACTTAATTAAAATCTCAAAGGTTTGTTAAAGATTTCTACGTATTTCCCAGTACATAAAGGCACTGTATTTTCTTTTGAACCACTATCTTCCAAGATTAAAGAACAACCAAACAATGTTTTTGATGAATCGGAAATTTATTTTTATTTAATTTATTTATTTTACATAAAAAGTACAAAATGCACACTTAGGTACCTATTTTATTTTTGTCTATTATTAATGACATTGGTACCGATTCTATTGTCAGACTCACTAAACTAAAACCTAACTTAATTTCTTCATATCAATCGATCTTGTCTTCTTCGCAACAAGGTCTATTTGTTACTGGCATCTATTTCTCAGCGACACTAAATTTCACTAAAACCTGTCAACGCAACTCAACTTTATTTCCACGCAGCGAGAGTCCCCATTTATTCAAATGCCGTATAATTGCCGTACAAAAACTTGTTCAAAACGAACTAAGATGACGTTATTTTAATCGACACCTACGAAGACACTTACTAAAAACACAGAGCAAAAGAGATGGCATTCAACGAATAGCGGCTCTCGCTACGTAGTATTAAAGTTTATTTAAGCGTGTCAGACTTTAGTCGACAAATAAATTGCTTATTTCGATAGCGACGTATGTTACCTACTTGTTTATATTTAAAATAAGACCTTGTTTCGAAGGATACAAGGTTTACATCTTGTATGAAGAAAATTTTGTCAATTATAGTTAAGAGAGAAATTCAACAGAATTGACACCATTATCATGCTAAAAATAAATTGATATGAGAAATATGGTAAATTTGCCATTCTTGAATTGTACCCAATTAAATCCAACTATAACCAGTTACAGAAATACATCCAGATATTATTTGATATTATGCTAACATTATATATAACATGCTTGACATTAAAATATGCAATGAATTATAATTAAATGTAACTTTAACTAGTTACAGAGTTGCATCCAGATGTATATTGTTTTTCTTTTTTTTCCTCTCTTTCTATGGGTACAAGTAAGTATAATGATAAGGAGTAAGGATAATGGTTTAGGTTGCATATTTACAAACACTAAAAGCGTTAAACCATTTGATACAGTTACTAAAAAAATAACAAGTGTGTAACCGATTGCTTTTCGATAAACATTTTTATTTTTCAGTAACTACGAAACTCAGTACTACGAACTAAACAAGATCTGCTTAAATTGTCAAAACATAGGTGTTTTTGAGTTGTCACGAGTAGGAGTCAGTCAGACTACATCAGTCGTGAAGCTAGTTGCCTGTTTCAATAGGCAAGAAACTCCAAGGACACTATTTTTCAACATGCTTTTTTTTAAGTTTTTAGGTTATATTGCTTGTTGATATATTAAATGTTATTTTTCTGTAATACAATTTAAACATTTAAAATCACAAAAGGTCAAAATATAATGAAAATATGTATCTTATGTAGTTCGTATTCAGACCTCATAGCCCATATCGGACACTGTAGTTTATGGGAGGCCGAAATTGCGACTTAAAAAGAAACAGCTTGGAAGTAAAGAACTGTAAGCGTGTACTATGTAAGAGGAGTTGAAATAAACAAAAAACACTTAGAAAGTCAACGTTTAAATTTGAAAATTTACAGTTACACGGAAGGGTAGAAAGTTCACAAGCACCAAGTTATAAAAAATAGTTTACAGTTAGAAGCAAGTAGAAAAGAGTATACAAAAGCACAGAGGAGAAAATAGCACGGAAATTTTGAAATTGACAGAAATTGACTGGCCTGTTGGTCTAGTGGTTAGTGGCCCTGACCGCTATGCTTATAGGTCGTGGGTTCGATTCCCACCTGAGTCTGGGTGTTCTTTGTGTCCGTTGTTTCTATGTTTGTAAAGTCCCCCGCGACACAGGAGTAATTCCTAATGCGGGAGTTGTATTTAAAAAAAAAAAAAAAAAAAAAAAATTGAAAGATTTTCTACAATTACGCGGAAACGTTATTAGCGGGCGTTTAGCGGGCGAGCGTGAGTGTGCCTCGAGCGGACGCGAACAATGCACTGACTGGAGGGAGTAGGCTCAAACCGAAGCGGCGCCCGCGCGCCCGAACGGCTCCGAAGATTGCCGAGGGCCGTTGAATATATTCCGCTACAGCACTCCCCTCCGAGACCGTTACTACGGTCGATAAAAATCGGTGAAACGGACTCTTCTGCCACTCCGTGTGTACTTCTCATCTCTCGGGGTAGGCGGTGAAGGTGAGGTTGTAACCGTAGCTGGAGTGACGTCCTGAGTAGTGAATGCGGGTTTCAATCGGTCTACTGAGATGTTGACCTCCGAGCCTGGCATCTTTATTTTAAAAAATTTTGGCGATCGTTTTAGCACCCTGTAGGGACCAGCGTAGGGTGGCTCCAAACTCTTTCGAACATGATCTTGTCTCACAAATACCTGAGGCGTATCTTGTAACTCCTTTGGTACGAAGAAGGGTCCTTTTCTATGCCAAGATGTAGGTTTCGGTGCAAGATTGGCCATATGTCGCGCGAGACGGGTAGCGAAGCTGGTGATGTCTTCGAGTGTGTGGTCATCGGAGGGTGAGAGAAATTGGCTCGGCAGGCGCAATGGCTCACCATAAACTAACTCAGCCGACGATGCTTGCACGTCTTCTTTCCAAGCGGTGCGCATGCCCAGTAGAACTAACGGTAAGATTTCCGTCCATTGTGTAGTATTGTGGCACATGATCGCACATTTCATTTGTCTGTGCATGCGTTCTACTATCCCGTTGGCTGAAGGATGGTATGCAGTGGTGCGGTAGTGGTGCGCGCCAACAAGTGCTGCTATGGCCTTGAATAGGCGAGACTCGAACTGTCGCCCCCGATCGGTTGTAATCTGCGTAGGGCAGCCGAACCTCGATATCCACCCGGATACTAAGGCGGCCGCGCAGGTGTCAGCAGTGATGTTTTTCATTGGGACTGCCTCACACCATCGTGTGAACCTGTCAACTATGGTGAGACAGTACCTGAAATCAGCAGACGGGGTTAGCGGTCCTACAATGTCGAGATGGATATGGGCAAATCTCGACGAGGTAATAGGGAAAGAGGAAAGGGGAGCATTAGTGTGACGGGTGATTTTGCTTCGCTGACAATGAAGACAGCACCTAGACCACTCTCTACAGTCTTTGCGAATCCACATCTACACACACAAATCTTTGTGTGACCAGTCGCACGGTAGCAGTACGTCCGGGATGACTCAGACCGTGTAGTGCATCGAACACTTGCTTACGTAAACAAGGTGTTACGTAAGGTCTCGGCGGTTGAATGGCAACGTCGCAATATACTGCTATGTCAGAGCCTGCCGGAGTAATAGGTTGTAACTTTAGCGACGAGCCATGTGAGAGTAGTGCTTGCAGTTCTGGGTCGGTCTGCTGAGACTTGGCGAGTACTGAGAAATCGATGGCCTTAGTAATTTCTTCGACCCGGGACAAACTGTCGGCGACTACATTTTCTGTTCCAGGTATGTATCTTATATCGGTAGTAAACTGTGAAATATAATCAAAGTACCGGAATTGACGAGGTGAGCAGTTTTCCCTAGGTGTAGTGTAAGCGTAGGTAAGTGGGCGATGGTCGGTAAACACGGTGAAATTCCTTGCTTCAATCATGTGCCTAAAATATTTTATAGCTTCGTATATAGCCAGAAGTTCCCTGTCGTAAGGGCTATATTTCTTTTGTGCCCGGTTCAACTTCTTTGAAAAGAAAGCAAGGGGTTCAAAGCTTCTACCATTACGTTGTTGCAGTACAGCGCCAATGGACACGTCGGATGCGTCGGTGAGAATAGAGAGTTCAGCGTGAGGTTGAGGATGGACAAGAAGAGTGGCGTTAGGGAGTGTCCTCTTACATTCATTGAAGGCTGCTAATTCCTTCTGCGTCAGCTGCACTGGATCGGAGCCTTTGACAGCCCCTCCTGCTAGCATAGAATTCAGTGGTGCTTGAACTTTTGCAGCACCTGGAATGAATCTTCTGTAGAAGTTAAGCATGCCGAGAAATCTTCGAAGCTCCTTCACCGTCTTAGGCACTGGGTAATTCTGAATAGCCTGGACTTTGGTGTTCAAAGGCTGAACACCAGAAGCAGATACTTGGTACCCAAGAAAAGTTACCTCTGGTTGCCCCCATACACATTTGTTTGCGTTAATCAAAACGCCATAGTCTGCCAGACGTGTCAATAGCTTTCGTACGTGAGCTTCATGAAGACCAGGGGGAGAGAATACCAACAAATCGTCGATATACCCGTAGCAGAAATCCAGACCGGTAAGTACTTCATCTATGAATCTCTGAAAAGTCTGGGCCGCATTCCGTAAACCAAAAGTCATGTACGGAAACTCGAATAAACCAAACGGAGTAGTTATTGCAGTTTTAGGTATATCAGCTGGATGGACCGGTATCTGGTTATATGCCTTTACTAGGTCAATTTTAGAAAATATGGTGCATCCATGAAGCTGCTGTGAAAAGTCTTGAATGTGACGAACTGGATATCTGTCGGGTATAGTGCGGGCATTGAGTGCGCGGTAGTCACCACAAGGCCGCCATCCGTCGTCTTTCTTCTTCACCAGGTGTAGCGCTGATGACCATGGGCTCTCTGATCGCCTAGCAGTGCCATTAGCGACCATTTCGTCAAACTCCTTCTTTGCTACCCTAAAACGCTCTGGGTCTAAACGTCTAGGCCTGCAGGCCACTGCCGGTCCAGGCGTTGTTCTAATAAAGTGTACTGTAGAATGTTTATTAGGTCTAGATTGTGAAACAGTACCTGCAGGACGGGTCAACTCCGGGAACTCACGCAGCAGCTGGTGGAACTCCGTGTCGCCACTCACAGTTTTTATAGATGCCACGTCGTCCGGGACTCGTTGTGGAGCTGCTGACACGGTGAGTGACGTGATGCCATCAATAAGCCTGTGATTACGGCAGTCTATTAGTAAGTTATAAAAACTAAGAAAGTCGATGCCTATAATTGGTTTCGATATGTCGGCGATCGTGAACTTCCACTCAAATACTCGGCGCAGGCCTAGGTCCAGATTGAGTTGTATGGGGCCATAGGTATGTATTACGGTACCGTTAGCAGCGGTTAAACCATATTTAGTTTTATAACACGGTGTCTTAACAGCTGACCGTGGAAATACACATAAGTCTGAGCCGGTGTCAACAAGGAAAAGCATTTTAGATCGTCTGTCAGGTATAAACAGTCGGCCTGTACCATTCGGGCAGTCAGAGGCCGCTAATTCCGGCTGCCCTTTGAGTTTTCCGCTCGCCACTCACAGGGTTGTACACATTTACGGGCTCGGGAACCGTAAGTGTAATGGTAAAAACAGTGAGGGTGATCAGGGGGTGGCTGACGTGGTCGTGAGCGAGACCTGGTATCTTTTCTGTTCCTACCCCCAGTACGAAAATGTGAACGGCTACGTACCTGATGCTGTGAGTCCAAACGAGTGGTTAGTAATGCTACCTGTTTACTGAGCTCGCTAATTTGAGTAGCCATCTCCTGTACTAATGAAGAATGACCCGATGCGGAGGTGCTTGCCACCTGGTGAGGTCCGGCGGGCGCGATCTCATGTACTGTATCAGCTAACTCCGCCAATTTATCCAACGTAAGCTCGGGTTGGGACGCCAACACTGTTTGTAAATTGTTAGGCAGGCGACTCGACCACAAAGTTTTCAAAAATTCATCCGGCATAGATGGGCCGGCCAGGTTTTGAAGGTGCCGTAAAAATTGCGACGGCTTTCTATCGCCCAATTCCTCATACCTCAGCAGCTGTTGAACTTTACGTTCTCGTGATGCCGATAAGCGCTTGATAAGCTCCGCTTTTAATTTTCCGTACTTGTCTGTTACCGGCGGCTTAGTTATAACATCTTTTACCTCCATTGCATAGCGAGGTTCTAACGCACAAACGACGTACTGGAACTTTGTTGAATCCACGGTTACGTTGGCTATAGCGAATTGGCACTCCATCTGAGCAAACCACATCTCGGGGTCATCTGGCCAGAATGGGGGTGGACGTACACCCACACGAGATGTTTCCAGGGAAATCGGTGCTTCTTGTTCTCCTCCCATTGTCGGTGGTCACCAGTTATGTAAGCGTGTACTATGTAAGAGGAGTTGAAATAAACAAAAAACACTTAGAAAGTCAACGTTTAAATTTGAAAATTTACAGTTACACGGAAGGGTAGAAAGTTCACAAGCACCAAGTTATAAAAAATAGTTTACAGTTAGAAGCAAGTAGAAAAGAGTATACAAAAGCACAGAGGAGAAAATAGCACGGAAATTGAAAGATTTTCTACAATTACGCGGAAACGTTATTAGCGGGCGTTTAGCGGGCGAGCGTGAGTGTGCCTCGAGCGGACGCGAACAATGCACTGACTGGAGGGAGTAGGCTCAAACCGAAGCGGCGCCCGCGCGCCCGAACGGCTCCGAAGATTGCCGAGGGCCGTTGAATATATTCCGCTACAGAACTGTTTGACTCTGAGAATTACACTGATCTTTTTAGATGCCAGTACGGACTAATACAGTACTTGAGATCTCAACACCAAGGATCCAATAAACTTGAAGATGGTGACATACGTGTCTTGGAGTTAAAGTGACAGTCAATGGTTTGATCGGAGCGGTTTCTACACCGTTAAGTTGAACTAAGTTTAATATTCCCTTAACAGATACTCTTGTCAGAACCATCATGATTGCAAACACAAGCTGTACTTAAGTTATTTTGTTTTACTGTGGATCGAAAGATGTTGGCACAATCTTTGCTATGCCTTCCGCATAGCAAAGATACAATGAAAAGACCCACGTCATTACTATGAATCAGAAAAGGTATGGATAGATGGAAGCAAAGCATAAAGGTTCAGGCACAGTATAAGCAATCAAGAAGTGCCAGTCTAATAGTCAGTAGTCTACTAACGTTATCATACTCTCCATGCACGCTTCCAACAGTTAGAAGTCTAAACAAAAACTCTGGGTCTTATGACAATATAGTCTTTAAAAAATAATACCGACTACAGTATCATCTACTTGATAATTCCATTAGGCAAACAGATAGGTCATTGAGAAAATTATGCAAATTCACCCAACTCTGTTTCAAATCGCTATTAATACCCGTGAGAAAAGGATGACTCGCACAACTGACCAAGGGCGCATCTCGTCGGAGCTCACTTTCTTTACTTTTTGCGTTTAACACCATTTAAAATCATTTAGTATAACCGTAGTTCGTTCAAAGTAAGATCTTTTATAAATGAAATATTTTGATGTAGGTTTATATTTAGAATTTTCAAGAGAATGCCCTAAAATTATATTCAAATTCATCTTTGCTGCCACAATGCTCATGCGGGACAAAATGAGATTATTTAAAATTTTAAAACACAAATCGCATATAGGCGAGTTTGACCAGTCTTTTAGTTGCATTAGCTGAATTCCCTTTCAGTGGTCGAATGCTTCAATTTTAACGTTTCACAGGAATTTCGAAACTATACTCATTTGTCATCGAATAATTGAATTAAAACCAGACTTACTTAGCGTCATATTTCAAAATAACACACATGGAATAAAAATGTTTCAATTAATTTGTTTAGTTTTTCTTTTTATAAAACTTTATGTACTTACAGTACCGATACGGGCTTAATACATTAGGCATTCTCTGCCAGTGAACCTACGGATGACGCAGAGGAAACAGAAAGTAGGTGCATTGAAATCTGAAAAATAATCATATGCGTACAAACTAATATTATTATCTGTTATATTATGTATTTTTTAACTATTTAACTTTTGTTCGGTATCGTTATTTATTAGTACCAGACCTATGTCATTGGATGTACTTGCGCGCACTAAATACCGACAACTGCATCGCACGCACACGCTTTTATTTTTAAGGTGCAGAAAATGTAATTAGATTTCGTATTGATATATTCTTTAAATACTGTAAAATTCATAGCGATAATTGGCAAGTTTATTTATGTGCAGTATAAGAATGTAGATAAAGTAAGAGAAAAAAAAGCCCGGCAGCGCTATATATAGAATTTTTAAAAATGAATCTTCTCTTCTGAATGAATCTTTGTTTCCCTCAAATTATTCCTTAAAACTTTTTGGAAGATTTAGAATAGATCCTTCATACAGTAATCGAGAGAAGGAAGAAGCTTATAAATCTTTACATAAAAATAAAACACATGTAGGATTTTTCTATACTGAAACATTAGAAATAAAAAATAAGCGTTAAGTTCTTAATTAACAAAACAATTGTAATTTAAAAAAAATATATAAATTGAAGAGGTAACCCTACACTCATTTCAAAGCCCGGAAAGAGTAGGTAATTAAAACGGTAGGTATCGATATTTTTATAGGGAGTGATTTATCTGTTACGTAGTAACTTACTTACTTAATCTGTACTAGTACTACCTACTACTATTTTTAAATAAATTATATTAAATATTTTTTTATCAGCTGGCGGCGTCATTGTGGATCACTTAAGGTGGTAGCAAAATACCAGCGGTGCTTTTCATCGTAAATGGCCTATTTTTTTAAATCCTTTTTACTGTGTATTTTTTTTGATAGGCCATCGCTATATTATGTACCTATTATAAGTTATTTATTCACCATAAATATTATACTAGCTGTACACAGTAACGCCTCAATGCTCAATATGCCTAGTAGGCAAGTTAATGCTTTGCGCCGAAGTGGGTACCCACAGTCTCCAGATATTCATAATTAAATTCTAGTTAGGAAGCAAGGACGCCTGTGGCGCAGAGTAGCTTTTCAGAAATGGAATTTAACAATTCACATAAAGTTCTAACTAGAGACGGAGAAACTATAACTTGGGAATAATAGCATATGCATAATAGGTGGGACTTGTGACTGTTACAGTTTGTTTACAGGATCAATTGTTTCGGCATTTGTAGACCTCTGGTTTAGGTACTTCTAGATGCTAATTTTTTCAATCATAAAGTCTAAAACTCTGTAATATAACCTATTTCACCTTACTTCACTCACCTTTCACTTGTTCCCCCACAATAGTTGGTGTAAGTTTTACACCTGTTTTTGACTAAACAGAATTAGATACAATGTATGGTGCATTAAGCGCTCAACCTAACATTACAGTACATAAGACGCAAATGAATACATATTTATAATGTTTACGTACCCTCACACAAGTACTATCTATGCCAAAATATGAAATTCAAATTCAAGTGATGCACCTCAAGTCGTTACAAACTCGTTTGGTTACAGCCTTTGGCACAGTTGATATATTTATTTTCCTATATTGTAGCGTTATTCGCCGTAGTAACAGAACTTTAAGAAAATATCATATCGATACAACTATTTGAATATCAAAAAGAACATGATAAGATGTTATTTGTCAATGCACAACATATTTTCGATCGTCAAACAAGCTGAAATATTGTTGTTTAGATTAGGTGTTATCTAGCTTAAGTAAATGTAATGAAAAAATGAGTTAGGAAAAATAAACTTCAAACGAGAACAAATATGAATCCTAATCTTGCAAAAGAAACGGTTTCTTTGAGATAAAAGTATTATAAATCTTTCCCTTTCCTTTCGGTTGAAAACAGATATAGTTAGTAAATAGAAGTCTACCGAAAAGTACACAGATAAACAGTTAGCAGATCGAATACTTAGAGAGCGGTTTCCATTGATAGGTACTTAACCGCGTATAATATTTTCGTGAATTTGCATCATCATTTCGCGTCAAATGTCGAATACGATTTCCCTTGTAGGCACGAACAGGTCTATTTCCATTTTGAAATGTCGGCCTGAAGCTAGAGGCTCAAGTGTTTCGTCAGAATATTTGAATAATTTAACATCGACGCTCGCGCCAAAATAAAATATGAAGTTTTATTTTGTCGGTGAGCAACTCAATAAAATATACTGTTATATGATTAGGCACGGCTGATTAAAGCTTTCACATTAAACAAACTACAATATGGCGAAAAAAAATCCATTACAAAATAATAATTGAATTTTGTGCGTTGGTTTCAGTTTTAGTTTTATACAAAGCTACAAAATCTAATCCAACTTTAGAATAAATTAAGTTTGTTTTTGGTTGCCATGTTAACTGTACCGTGTGAGTTTGTGGGATGAAAACAATTTGAGCCCCGCCAAGGCTCGACCACTTTTATAGTGACCTCCGTACGTGGACCGAATCCAAACCGCAGGGCATTAAAGCTGCAATAGGCATATTGCGCCAGCACCCGCGGCATTACATGCTAAATTTACAAACTTGACAACTTCTGGCAATGTGTTTGTGCTGCACGATGTTGTGTTACTTGTGGTATTGAGTTATTTATAAAGCACACAGTCCTATATAACAATTTGCTTTAAGACTTAATATAAATGCAAAATACACGTAAAATGTGATGAATTAGTAGAACTCTATTACGTGAATTTCGGGTGAGTATAAATTAAAATATTTTAGTAAACCGAAGAATATAATTTGGACAGTAAAGGAAAGCTTTTATGAGGATTTAGTAACTAAAAGGTTCGGGTTATCCTAGTAACCTTGTTTGTACTAATAAGTTTAGGAAAACTTTCAATGTATTAAAATCCTAATTTCTAAAGCGACCAAATTAATATTTTGTTTAATAATAACTGGTGAGTTTAGGAAAATACGTTGTTCATGTTTGCCTAAGCCACTTCTCTTCACTGGATAGTGGTTGTGTCATAAACTTTACAATACCACTTGCTTTTCCTCTTATTATGTGAAAGTAACGAACGAAATGATTTTACGCAAAATAAAAAATGATTTAAAAAAAATATTGGAAATTAAATAATACATCTATTATTTATAATCAAGCTATGAGGATACGGAAAACATACTATCTGTACAGGTATAACTCATACAACTACAGTATCATATAAAATATGTATACATAATCACACACACATAGACACGCGCGCGCGCTCACACTCACACTCACACACACACACACAGAGACACATACAAAACACACACAAAAGCATACACACCAATACTAATCATACTAACACTACTTTAAACGAAAAATATGTAAAACCTAAAATTCTTTACCGCAGCCATAAGTGTATTATTTTGTACATGATCTAATTTTTTTAATGTAAACTTGGCCGAGGGGTGGGGACCTGGTGTCCTGAAATACAGACTCTCCGTCTAGTTTAGGCACCATTTTCCCACAGTACATCCAAATTAGAAAAACTTATTTAACACTTTAAGTAATGTACTTCTACTGTATTGTGGTGAGAAAAAAAAAATTAAAATATCTCCAACTCGAAAATAACTTCAACAATTAGAAAAGAGCTATAGATGAAGCTGAACAGATTTTCTTGAATTGTATCTAAGAACACTCTCGATCAAGTCGCCTTTCAAACAAAAAAACGCACTTAAATCGTGGAGCGATTGGTTGGGGAGCTACGATGCCACAGACAGACACACAGGGACATCAAACTTATAACTCCTCTCTTTTTGCATCGGGGTTAAAAATAGAAATGCATCTCGTCCAATGATGCAGAAATAACAAGATTCTTATAAAAAGGATATTTGTCCCACTATACAAACGTATATAATAACTTGATCTCGTAGCGAATACAGGTCAGTCTGGCTCAAGTGAAATAACACTAAATCCAAGAGAACCATCGGTGTCGTAAGCAGGACAAACAAAGGAAATTGAAAATAGGTACTTTTTAAATCGAATATATTTAAGTCTATTTTTCTCATAATACCTAAAATACTTATCTTCCATTGGTACGAAAAGAAGTCCTGTTTTGAACATGTACAGCCGTTATTTGACATAGTTTTATCAGGGATGTATACATATAAATAATTTAACGCACAATCCCTCGGGCTTTTTCAGTATTGAAAGTCAAAGTTGCCGTCTCTTCGTTTTCACTTTTACATATTTATTAGACAAGGATCTTTTTATTAATACTAGATGTTGATAAAGTACACAAAAATGTAAAAATAGGTAGCTACCCTATAAACGTAGATTCGGTTACATATTTATTGCCATTTAAAACGGCCAATTGCGTATCAGAACACAAACATTTAAGGGATTCGTAGTAATAAAGAAAATTTAACGTCAGGTAAATTTCATGATGACGTAGGAGAAATATAGGTAATTGGTGCGGGAAGCCTTTCGCTTGCGACCATGGTTCTGTCCATGGTCCGAAGCGAGAGTGCGTGGAATTCGGCAGCCTCACTTTGCGAGGACGTGATGATGGCTAAAGAGAGAGGTACGGGAGAGAACGAGTACTCATCCGTCTTGCAGTAGACGCACCAGGCGCCCGAGAGCGCAGAACGAACTCCGGCCTCCATGAGCGCTGGCCTGGGGGTGACGGATGGGGCTGTCCGTTACCTTGGCAGAAGCAGGCCTGAGACGGCGGCGCGACGCGTTCCGAGGGCGCGTCTCCAAATCGGAGGGGGGCAAGGGCACCCCGTACACCACGGTGTGGCCGCCTATTCATCAAGAGGCGGCCAAGGTCTGCAGGGGTCCCCAGAGGCTTCCTTCTTAGGGTATCCCGGGTCTCTTGCAATAGACCCACTTGTGACGGAACACCATATGGTTTTAGTCGGTTCGATTCCGACATACCACTTCACCGTTAACTCCGGTGAGGTGAAGACCCGTGGGGTTTCCACAGGAAAAAAAATGTGAAATATAGGTAACAAAAAAAAAATGATTACATATCTTTTGTGAAGACATTTTTTAAAACTAAATTATTTGTGGTGTTTGTAAATTAAATTTTTTATTGATAAATTATTATTTCTTCATTACCATTATTTTGTTCATATAAAACAAACATTCTCCATTTTATTATAAGTTTTGTCGCCTACAAGTAAAAAGGTTACTATAAACTAGCGGAAGGAGGGAAAGATGAAATTATAAGGGTTTTTACCATTCAGCTATTCAACCCTAAAAATTAAAGTTAATAGCCTAGAAACATCTATTATCAAACGAGGAGAACTATAATTGAAAAATCTGGACAGAAGAAGAAAAACATTTATTGAATATATTTTACGATTAGACGAGTCTCCAAGAATCTTCTTCATTTTACAGATACAATTAACAAAGTAGTTGCGAATAAGAAACATTTGTAATCATTCCAAAATCATTTAAAAGTTATACAAAAGTACAAACTACTTTTCTTTATAAACAGCTACACATAAATTAAAATATAGGTACCTACTTTGTTACTGCAGCTTCTACCGAATTATACAGAATGTTGATAAAATTTTAGTCACTTTTACCTCGACAATATATAATTAGATACCAATATATTTCGGAATTTTATTTCGCCGCCGAAACCTTTAGTTATATAAATGACTAAATCCACTACCACAAAGATATTACATAGCGAAACAAAAAAAGTATTTCAAGCATTGTAAATATTGAATAATGTACAGTGAACCATTCAAGGAAAAAGAAAATAAAAAATACTAGCAATAGCTTTTCAAATAAAAAAACTAATTATTGTGTATTCCGGGTCTGCCAAACGTTACTAATATGAAGGAAAAAGTGTCATAATTACTTGACTAACCTTCTTTGACCCGTGAACGTGCAGGAAGCACTTAATTGCTATCCGAGTCGTTGGAAGACCGTTATGGAGTGCATTTAATTATGTGTTTCGTATTACAACGTAGTAAGGTTTAAATTAAACGTTGTCGAACAGTAGTTGGAGATAGACTGCAATTTTGCTGAGTTAAAATTAAACACATGGTGCCTGTCGGTCGAGCGATGACATGATTGATGAAATATATATTTATATATACGAGTAAATGTTGTAACTCATCAAATTTGGTAGTCAGCAAAAAATGTAAAAAAAAGAGTGTATTTAATTGTTCTATTTTTGGAAGAACCGACTGATGCCATCCCATGACAGTATAATGTATAGCCATAGCGAAGAGTAAAACGCTCTTCCGGGCGTCCACATAACATAAATACAATTTATAATAATGGGACTGAAGGGCGAAGCCGTGGGGTCCCATCAGTTACAGACATCCCAATTACTTGTAAGGATTTCACTGAGAAATGTATAATATTCACTAAGATGTCTACATCTTTCTTTTATTTTCAGAAAGTAGGTTACATAATAATAATGTGTAATAAGTATACTCAAGAGCAATGAACCCCGGTCACATAAAGATACCTGAAAATCTCGGAAACTGAGAATGCTATCTTAGTGAAATGAATTGTATATAATAAACAATTTAATATTCTGCATGTAGAGCATAAATTTTGATTCGTCTGAAAACATAACTCTTTATAAATCTTCAACACTCCAATTTAAGTCGGTTTAGGTCAGTTTAGGGCGGGGTTTAGTTTAGGGTCTTAATGTTTTTATATTAGCTTCAGCAAGTCGTCGTCTTACAATCCATGCACTTGGGTCACTTCCTCCGAGGTATCAAAACTGATTTGTAAGCTCAGTTCTTTTGAGAATTTGATTTCGAAGTATTGTGTTGACCAAGAATCGATCTTCTTGTTCTGTGGTACACCTGGGCCTGCCTGTTTCTGATCATTAGATCTAGTTTTCTCAGAAAGTTGGAGAACTCATTGTACTGTTGACAGGACATACCGTTTACCGGCCGTTTTCTAACATTGTGAGACTTCTTGTGCATTCTTCAGGTGTAAGGGTCATTATAACAGCTTCAATAATGATTATTGAATACTACGAACGTTTCGTTTATGACAAAATAGAAGCAACAGCAAATTCATATTATGCAGTCAATTCGTAGTTCCATTTACAAAAGTCCCATTTCTTTTTATTTTGAAATTTTTGATGAAATAACTTTAGAACAATCAAGAAGTAATATTACTTTCATTTAAGGAGTGTTTAATTGTCTATTAAACACAACTTGTTTCACTAAGCTGGCATTATTAGTTTCTGAGATTTTCATTTAGTGACACGGATTCATTGTTCTCGAGTGTATTACTAGCTGTCACCCGCGATTTATAGGTATTATTATTCCTCTTTATTCAACTTAATACTTATAAATTACATTTTTAAATATCTGCAAAACAATATGTATATTTAAAAATATAAAAAATAGTAGACCACGGGCATTGGGTACAGGGAACAAGATACCGGTGTTTAGGGCTTCAAAGATAGGAACCTCCTCACTATACGAGCCGTGTCGAGGAAAACTGCCTTCTGCATCAGTCCCTTGATCCAGCCGTCTAACGCGAGCCTCTTAAGGTGTTGATCGAGGCTTTTGGCTATCAATCCATTAGCAGATATGACGATCGGAACAATGATCGCCGAATCGACATTCCACATATCGACAATCTCGTGAGATAAATCCAAATATTTGATTTGTTTTTCTTTTTCAACTTTCACGAGGTTGTCGTCACGAGGAACAGCGATATCGATAATCATATTATTATTATTTATTCATTAAATCCTTAACAATTATTATTACAGATCTAAAGCCTAATGCAATAGTGTGGCATATTTCTTATCTACCGTATATTATACCCATATAATTATCTAAATATCACTATATCATTCACTTACAAAACCTATTATATATAAAATAACTTTTATAAACCTATATATATATACCTTTTATATATAAACGAAAATATATCAATGCGCTCATGAACTTCGTTCAATATACTGATTGATCGTACGTTCATTCGTACGTTCGCCATCAGGTTGGTACCCGCCACTGGCACTGCCAGTAGTAGTGGACGCCATTGTTTCTACACGAACCGATTGGGCACGCAAAGGTGAAAGCACTCACGGTTAATGTACTACACCGCACAACAGCTTAACTATATAGGTAGCCAGCAAAATCCTAGCTCACTTTATTGTACCCGACCATACCAAGAACAAACAGGGTAGTGTACATCAATGGATACACTCCAAACAGTTTTGAAATATAAGTGTCTTGTGAAATTGTTTTGTACCCGCTCTAACATGATACTGTATTTCGCTTCGTGTGGAGCCCAGATGAATGCCGAAGTTATATTTGAGGACCCCTGTAACTGTCTTCATACGAAACCTAGATTTCGGTGCGGTTTATTGCATATTTTAATTCTATAATCACAAAACGTTACGTCAGCAGTTAGATATACTCCGAGATCTCACACCTGTGACACTCTTTCCATTGGTTTCGCTTCTATTAAGTACACATAGCACGCAGGAGTCCGCGCGCGACTATTACGGCGCACTTGAATACATTGAAGTGCAGCTTGCTCTCTTGGCTCCATTCGACTACCCTGTTTATTTCTTCCTGCCTATAGATGTTCACGATCTGACTAATCCTTAACTTCGACCAGTAATTTCAGGTCATCAACATACAATAAACAGGAACTTTGCCTGACGACCAGCGGTATGGCGGTAATCATTCTTTTTGTATCATTGTTTTGCCATGCCATGTGTAAATTAACCGCTAACACAGTGTTAAAAGGTGGTTGTTTTGTGAATTGAACCACTATTACACATGAAGGAAACATCTCTAACTATTAGTGTTACTGAAATAGCAAAATGTAAACGCAGTGGCAAAAAACACATAGAAGGCTTCTGCAATAACCATTCTCAGCTTAGCATCCGCTCTTAGCTGATTTCTCTTGCCTTTAAACTACTACATGTCTACCAAAAACTAGTTCTTTTATTTTAAAAAAATCAACAGAATACTCGAATGAAACAAATATCTTTTGACAACTTTAATCCGTCCCTGAGGGGAAACATCTAAAATCATATTTATTAATTTTACACTGTAAACCAGAATAATATATAATAAATCTCTGTATATCTCTTTGTCCAGCCGCAAAAACCAAAAACATTCACATAAAGTAACAAAAGACCTAACTCCCTTAAACCGGCCCTATAGTAAATCCGTGCTTAGCTGACGTGTGCTACCTGTAAACTATCTCCTTGTCCAACTTTTCAGGCCTCAATGTCACAAAACCTCCTTAATCCAGCCTTATCATAAAGTCTTAGCTGACGCAGCCCCCCTATAAACTACTTCCCTGCCAAATTTTAGATCCCTAATTGAAAAAACTATGTACGGACTTTCATATAAACTTCCGAAAGCCCTTAGACCTCCTGTCCTTGACCTTAATCCAGCCCTGTCTCAAAATCCGTTCTAAGCTGACATGTCCTACTTATAAATGACATCCCTGCCAAATTTCAGGTTTCTAGTACAAAAAACCAAGACTTTAATACAAACTTGATAGGGCTCTTATACCTTTGATTCCGGCCCTGTTGCAAAATCGATTCTCAGTTGACGAATCCTACTCATAAACTACTTCAATGTCAAGTTTCATCTTCATAGGTCAATTCATTTTCCAGATTTCGTAATTAGTCAGTAGATGAGCAAGTGCTATTCTTTCGCTTCAGAAAAAGATCATTCATACATTTGACATAGAAATTCATTAATATTATAGGCAAGATTAACGCTGCAAAAACTAAACCTTGCAGGGGAAAAATGTGTCTATTCTTCGGCCTACATCACAATTTTTACTTTACAAATCTTAGTTTGCGATTAAACTACAAGTTACTCCATTTCAGTTTTTCCTTTAACTATGTGCTGTCAATAAAAATTTTTATATTTATTTTGTCCGGGATTGTTAAAATCAGACTGGTGGTGCCTTGCTTCATTGTATATACTAAAACATCCACATGAGCAGATCAGACAACCAGTTACTCAAATATGTTAATAAATGACAACGTTTCAAGCCTAGAAAGTTATTACAAGTAGAGCACAGTTTGAAATTTAGGAGTCGGTACA
The DNA here is from genome assembly GCA_963859945.1 of Euplagia quadripunctaria. Classification (NCBI taxonomy): domain Eukaryota; kingdom Metazoa; phylum Arthropoda; class Insecta; order Lepidoptera; family Erebidae; genus Euplagia; species Euplagia quadripunctaria. Next base: position 11,231,076 of record OY982566.1, on the reverse strand, counting down.
AAAGTAACCACATAACAGAATAGATGTTCTACATATTCTAGTTTTGAATAACGGTTACTTGAGTTGATATTACTGTTAATATTAATACACGGTGTCAGTACAGCCTAGTAATATGAAGGAGCTTCCTTTAAAACTTGTATCATCCTCTGTCATACCCTTTGCTTATTAATTATTAACAACTGTGAAGCCAAGGCTCGTTGCAAACAACGCGTAAGATTTACTACCAACCTGTGCTCATAAATAGAGATTGTTAATTGAATTGTAATGATATTAATATCGATCTATTTATAGCTAACGAACCGAACGGTCAACTCTGATATAATGCAGCCAACGAGATGGAAAATGAATCGCCTCGTCTGTATCACATTATTTTCAAGATCTGAAAATTAATTACGCAGAGCGAGGAATGTATTTTTGATTCTCTGGAACGGCAACGTTCAAGGCTTTGTTATTTATTTATTTTTTTACCATTCAAACGAATCGTTTGAAACAGTGTTGTAATTTGTATTTATACTTGATTGAACTTAGAGAAAACTTGAAACCTATATAATTGGTACACCTAATTGATCTATAGATATGTTTTTTTATTATATCTGACTACCACGTCTATTATACAGTTTGATGTGATTTTTTTTAGCATGCATAGCATAGCTTAAACAAAAAAAGTGGAAATTTAAAATACCCCCAACTTGAAAATCCCTTCAACGATTAAAAAAGAGCTGATGATCTTCGAACGTCGGAACAGATTTTCATGAAATAAAATTAAGCACACTCGCTCGATTAAATCACCTTTCAAAGAAAAAATTAAATCAAAATCGGTTTATCCGTTTAGGAGCTATGATCACACAGACAGACACAGATAAACTTATAACACCCCTCCTTTTGAGTTGAGAATAGACTAAAAAAATAAATAGGAAGTTTTTCGATGTTGCTTAAAAAACTAAAGAAAGTAACGTGATGGCGACATTATGACAGTAAAGAAGAAATAATTTTAACGAGTTACATTTACAGACCGGAGCGCCCACGCATCCCTTATATGGCTTATAAAATGATAATAGGTACACGAAATCTGGAGCAGTCACGTTGAGAACTGACAAACACGTTCAAACGCGTTACTGCGAAACTTCGGCACGGCGAATTTTTATGAGTGTCGCCTCTAGACGACACACGAGGGACCCAGTGGCTTTTGAAACGACTGGTAGTCAAAGAGAAATGGAGATTTTCCAGTTACAAATGTGGAAGCAGTAGGTAGAGGCTGTATTTCTTCGCGGATTACTTTCTCGAAAACACACTTGTAACGTGCGTGCCGGAATTTTTATTACTAGCGGTTCCCAGAGGTACAGTTTCACGACAGAGATACATTCCAATCATTATGTTTTGCTCCAACCTTAGTATAGTCATGCTACCTCTGAAAATGATTTTAAATAAGATATCGCTTATTTTACGTATAGGGGCGAGCTCCTACTGTATTGAAATCAGAAATATAAATAATAATAATTGACAATTCCTCTTTTGTACTACACTACAATAATGAGCTATCAAATGTTCCATAAAACAATTGAATTTATTACTAAGTGTGTACATTTCATATCTTCTCTGAATCACTTATCATTTCACTAGACACAATTAATTCTAAGATAGAGAAGGACCATAATCAATTGACCCGTAGACTATCAATTAATTGCATGATACGTATCGCTTTATCGTTTATTGCTTTATTAATCAATCTCATTTTACTAATATAGCAGACAATGATATTTATTACACTACTGATATTTGTGTACTTAGAAATTAAATACTTAGAAAACAAATATACGGGTTGATTTGAGAACTCCTTCTTTTTGTCAGTAAATAGCGATTTCAATTGATGTCATATTCTATACTAATATAATAAAAGTATAAAGTTTTTTGTTTGATTGTTTGTTTGTTTAAACGCGCTAATATGTGGACCAATCGGAGTCGACAAATTATTTTTGTATTTGATAGAGGTATTATTGAGGAAAGTTGATATGACCCTTAGGAGAGGAGCAGTGATCGTAAATTCGAAACTGCGGGTAACGAATAGTAATTGTATAATGCAATTCACGTGAAATAAATAAGCCTAAAGGAACATGGGTATAAATATTAAGAATAGAAAAGAATAAACTTTCTTGTACACCTGTAAATATTGCTTACAGTAAGTTTACATAAATTGATATGTACAAAGGGCGGCCTTATCGCTAAAAGCAATTTCTTCCAGGCAACCTTGGGATTGAAACTTCATGTATTATAAGTTTTTAACAATTAAAATATCATACCTTAAATTAGGAAGGGAGCATCAAATAGTACTTAATTAAAATTTTATGACTGCCTTTTGCTTAAGGGTGGTTTATGTCGGTACATTTATGTCTTTGATATGTAGGTGTATGTGTTTCAAACCCACCATAAAATGTTAAATCTCACATAAAACAAGGTTCCCTTCCACTTTCCTTTAGCATAATAGTTATACAACCGTACATCTTTCAAGAGTGCTCAACAGTACCTGGGACACCGCGACAGGATATTTTAATAAACGAAATTGCCCCAAGCTCTATAACACCTAAATCTTATCACACGAAATTTCATAACAAGTTGGTGCAGCGCCCTTGTTAAGTAGTTACTTCCAACGCCTCAGCCCGCTTTTATTAAGCCTTGATGAAAACTTTACATCATCATATTTTCTGGATCGTTCACCTAAATTAGAGGTAATTTATATCCCAATGTACACAGGCGGTGCCCGTTTGAGCTTTATTAAACAAATAAAGTAATGAATTGGTGAGCTTTCATAAACAAGCGTGGAGAAATTTGAAACTTTATTATTTACGAACGGTGAAAGACACAATGCTCAAATAAATTAAGGGTTCTCATAATGGTTCGGTAAGGTTTGTTCGACTTATTTACTGTGGCTAGACTTTTGAAAGTTGGTCGTTGAATTAGCAACGTCGTTCTGCTGTATTTCGTTTCAATAGCGCAAAGTTTTACCTCGGCCATTACATCAAAATGATAACATAAAATGAATGGATCAAATAAATTCAACTTTCAACGGAACTTTAAAATGTACCTAGTAAAGACAAAGATTTTTCGTGAATATACCGTACAATACGTATTCGTATACAACTATTGACCGTTTTTACAGTTGATTGTGACTGTCAGTCCAATAAAATCTGTGATAGTGCCTTCGGCTAGCAATGAAAGTTTGGCTGGGTATCAAAAATATGAACAGAAATTTTAATATAATTCCCGTGTTCAGAGTAGCGTGAAATTAAAAATATAAATATTGTGAGACATCGCAGCTGCTATTAATCCGGAGAGATTACCTCGAGTATAACAGTGATCATATACGTTGTTCTTACGGTGTTGCTAACGAGGTTACCAAGAAGTACGAAATGTTGTATTATTCAGGACAAGTGACATCCTATTCATTTTCGTGTGATCTGTCACATGAAAATTAATAGGTTGTCACTTGTCTTGAATATTTATTTTAGAGTGTGTAGCCTAATGTGAGCGTTAATGTGTGTTTTATAAGAATTATTAAATGTCAGCTTTCTGAATCTCACTGAAGCACAACTTGATAAGCTTGAGCGACTTCAAAATTTTTGTATAAAAATCATATATGGGATACGAAAATATGATTACGTTTCAGAATTCCGTCAAAAGCTCAAGTGGCTTCCAATTCGCTCTCGCCAGAACACGCATATCCTCTTTTTACTTTACAACATCTTATTCAACCTTAAAGCCCGATTTTATCTCAAAGAACAGTTCAAGTTCCTTCATGACACACATGAAAAATGTCTAAGGTCATCTGCGAATTTGAGACTGGAGATGCCACAGCATTCCACTAAATTTTTTGTTCATTCTTTTACTGTTCAAGCTGTGCGCTTGTGGAATGCATTATTTTTAAAAAGATGGTTCATGAACATTACCTTTCACTTTAGTTATATTTATATATGTGTATGTAGGTAGTTACTACTTATCACTTTAGGTATACTGTATATGTATGTATTGTTTATAATATAGTTCATGCTTTATGTACATATATGTATATTTGTTAGTGTATTGATAAGTATTAGTATTTATAGTAGGTAAAATATACAGATATTCTACATTAATATGTAGAATATCTGTATATTTTTGGTATTTATTAGAAATGACAAATATTTTTTTTATTTTTGTGTTCTTTTTTGTAAATACACCATCAACTGGCACTGTCTCTCCAAATCAGTTTGATCTAACCAAGGTTGCCTGGAAAAGATTGCATCTAGCAAAAAGGCCGCCCTTGTACATTATATTATTATGGATATAATTATGTAAATATATATTACTTCAATTGTAAAAATAGTGTAGAAATAAAGAGTTATCTATCTATCTATATCGTTTTAACCTACAAAAGTCAATGTTGAATATCATACTTACTTGTGTGTATGTTCAAATTCATACATTTACATGTCTTTCCTTTGATTTCCCATGCTATTTAAAACTGCTTCGTTGGTCGCATGGCAATAAGTCAGTATTTTCCCGGGTTTGGCACGTTGTTACTGGATTCTTCTGATAGGTAAGTCTTAGTCTAGATAGCAATAAACGTGCTATCTAGACTAAGAACATTCGATCGGGTCATGAACGGTCCTGATATATTCTAATAGGTTTGCGAGTGTGAATGTTTAACACGCCTCTGTCTTCAACATTCTATATGTAATATGTAAAATAAGTGTACCTATAATTTTCACCTTTTATGAAGGTGGTTGAAAAATTTTTTTTAAAACAAATTCATCAATATAATCTGTTCACCAAAATTGACGAGAATAATACGTTGCCTGATAAAGACTTATCGGCCTTTTGCGTTTTAATTAGAAGTGTGAGAGCGAAAACATCGCTATACGGTATGAGAATCGTTAATCAACCTCCGGTATGTAGGAATTTTGCGTGATAGCCCGCATTTGGTTGATTACATTGGCTACATTACCTCATTAAATCCTAAATCTAAGTAAAGATTAGGTTGGATAACTAGCTAAAACTAAACTAAATGTAATTTATATTCGTTTAACAGAAAAATTGATTATGACCCTAAAACAAAGAAGCCTTTGTTTCAGGGTCATAATCAATTTCAAAATTAAAAAGCTAGCATCTACTATTAAATTTATGTGACAAAAAACTTCAAGCAGTGCTTTGCAGTTCATCACACTTAATATTATTCGGGGACTTGTCTCGTCTCGCCCCGCTATCGCTCTTACTCCGCTATCGCTATCATCCCGTTGCAGGTCTAGGACATGACGTTAAACTTTTACGTTAGTTATGTTAAATTACTAAAGCCTCCAGAAATTGTTACAGAGTTAGTCATTGTTGTTCCTACAAAATTCCGTAGTCTTTCTGTCTGTTTTGTAGTTATAATGTCGAACGTTGATTAAATTTGATGTTCAATTTTGTTTGAAACAATATCTAAATATCACATGAATATGTTAAAACATGACATAAAGATAAAAAAAATATAACCATTGAGAAAGTTTTTGTTTTATCTCTACATGTAGGCCGAGAGTTTTTCATCAATAATTAATGCTTAACCACTGCGTATTATATAATCTTTACATACGAGCGTTAATGAGAGAAGCATTTTCTAGAAAATATCTGCCTTACACCACTTTTCAAGAAACAGGATTCTATTTTTACACGTTTTTGTTTATCTGTTTTTAACATTTTTTTTTTTGATTTCTTTCATCTATCTAATCGATAAAAGATCTAAAAAAAAGAATAATGATAATTAAATGAGACTATTATCTAGGAAAGCAACACTTGCGATCAAGTCGTATATATTGTCAGACCTCTGTGACATACATTAATACTGGCGTGTGAGAAGTCTGCACTGAATTACATTAGAACTATTTTCACTTACATAAATGTTAGAAAGAGAAGACTCTTGCCGCAGCCAGCAGTCAGAGCAAACTATCTATCACCCGCCGAAACATCGATGAAGCAAATATAAAGTGATTGTATTTATGTAGTGTTGAAATGATCAGTTATCAATATGATTAATATTGCTTTACAGCCTTTTCAATTGTACTCCTCAAATTAGCGACATCCCTCCTCATAACCTCTCGCGCAAAGTGAAGTTATGGCAATATTGGTACCCTACCACCTAAAGGGATTGACTAGAATTCTAGTTATATTACCACGAGTTTAAAAAAAAACAATAAAATGAATTTCATTAAAATACCAGGATACTAAACTCTTAAATTCAACGTTGCTCCTTTAATTTTACAAAACATAAGAATAACGTATAGTATAAGATTGATTTGGTTCCAACACTAGATATGGTCGCTTCTTAAATGTTAATTCTTCAAGAATATACTTATCTCATATAATACATGCATAAGCAACAGCTTACCAAATGCATCATAACATATTAACACGGAACGCGCTTTGTGGCTAATAAATGACATAATATATCACTATGTATTAAACGCTCTGTTCTAGCGACACTGCAGGTGAGATTAAGTCGGTGTGCGATGTACAATCCCGCCTCTTGATTTATACTGTGCACTGTGCAATGCCTCCGGTGTATACCTTGCTTTATTATGAATCACGATACACAATGCATGTGCCATGAGCGTTATCATTCTAAGTTTGGGTGGTATTTGCAAAATTTGGATTATGTTACGTTGTGAGATATTGCAAGTTCTTTGCGGTAGACTGTATTGTGCTGAGCTTTTTATTTTATTATTATTTATTGTACAGAAAGAATAATAAAACAAAAACCTTTTCATTTACTTATCTCTTTATTGTACACCTTTTAAGTGAAATACAATACAAACATAATATAAACATATAGGTATATCAATCGGCGATCTTATCGCTCACGGCGATTTCTTCCAGAAAACCTTTTGAATTAAAGAAATATAAGTTTGTATGTATTCTTTTTCTGCCAGCGTTATTGTTTAATAGCAAATCTCTGCTTCTATGTTCTTTACTGCCTACTACTACCTTGTTTCCTGAAAACGTTGATGCAATAGTTCACGATGATCCGTTGAATAAGCGAGGCATGAAAAATTAACAAAATAATCGCATTCGCTTTTATAATATTAGTAAGGATAAACATTAGCTTATCTTTATATTAGTTAGAATAAGCATTAGCTTATCGTTATATTAGTTGGGATAAGTATTAGCTTATCGTTATATCAGTTAGAATAAGCATTAGAATATCCTAACTAATATATTAAATTGTTATATAAATTCACACTGTATAAAATATTATTTAGGCTGATTGTCTTACCAACCTTCTACTATAACGTTCTCATGAGAATCAAAATTATTCATAAGGAGCTTGTGCAAACTTTCAACTGTCAGTAGTGTTACAGTTAAACAGCAACACAAGTTTTTTAGGGCTTCACCGCAACGAGCAAGATTTCTTACCACAAATAATTCACATATTTCGCAAGTTGTACTTTTTAATATCGCTCCATGAAAATACCACAGTGAAGAGCAAAAGAGCTCCAAGTTTTGAAGAAGTCTCCGCGAGATTCACAATATCTTAACGAAACTTTGCATCGTTTGCAAGATTTCCGCGGTTAAATTACCCTCGCTTTTACATCCACTTCTGTACCGTCCTTTTAGAGGTCTCGGTAGGTGGCAAAGGATGCTGTACAATACCTTCCTCCGGCATTATATCAATGCGCATTTTATATTCACACGTATCCTTTATAGCCTTTTTTATATTACGTTTACACGCTTCGTAAAAACTCAAGAGTAAGACTACAGTTTGGTGTAAGGAAAAAAATACCTATCCCATTTTTTAACCCCCGAAGCAGAAAGAGGGATGTTATAAGTTTGACGTGTGTCTGTATATTTATGTGTCTGTTTATCTGTCTGTGACATCGTAGCTCCCAAACGAATGAACCCATTTAAGAGCGTTTTTTTTTTTGGTTGAAAGGTCTGGATTGAGAGTGTTCAAGATTTAATTGAAGAAAATCTGTTCCGCCATTCGAAGATCATCAGCTCTTTTCTAATCGTTGAAAGCATTTTCAAGTCAGGGGTATTTTGAATTCGAAATTTATGATTAGAATTATAGAACTGTATAGCGGCGACAGCGAAAAACGAAATCGTTGAAATTGACATTGAAATTCATAATGTGTTGTTAAGAAACGTGCACCAATACTAAGAAAAAAAAAATTAATATATATAATTTCATACGAAAAATTAAATTGATGAAGGGACTTATGCAGAAAGCAGTTCTTCGACAGGGCCCGTATGGTGAGGAGGTTTTTGTCTTTGGAGCCCCAACCGCCGCGGCGCCGGTGTCTTGGTCCCTGTACCCGATGTCGGTGGTCTACTATTTTTTCCAATAATTTGAGCCACCTTTCTGTAACAGCCTGTTTATGTTTGTGACCCACGTTACTAGTATTCTTGTTAAACGATAATATCGTATGTATTATTTATGCATCCATTGTAATCTAAGTAAATAATTTCTATCAAAAACATGGCTGTCGGAAGGTTGCACGGACGGCTACTTGTCTGCTTTTCTCTTTTTGTAAGTTACTAGACAAACAGCAGACTGCGGTGTGCTTACACAACATGTAATGAGATGCAACATTGTATGAAGACAGGTCCCTCATTTTGTTTGCGTTCACCGCTGATGTGGCTCCGGTGCGGTGTCTTGCAGTACAACATAAAATTGTGTATGTAAGTCCATGTACAAGCTTTATTTCTGCTACACTTTAGAGTTGATTACATTTTAAGGGATTTGAGTTTTCGTATATTTTGAGGAAGTTTTATATAAGAAACATACATAAGTAGGATCTGTTGGTAAGCGATTGACGAAGTTAGGAACTACTTGCAACCATGTTTTGTTGTTAGAAGTGTTTATAAGTAATCTTAGTGATTTCGCGCGTTACTAATTCTGTTCATCAAGTATATGTTTGTACCACATCTAATTATGTAAAAACAATTACTTAAGATGAGTAGGGCTAAAGATAAATGGAACTCCTTAAAGTTTTAATGGTCTTACGCCTATCATACTCAATAACAGACTAGTCTTTATTTTTACTTTTTTTAATTTAGGTTTACCAGTTTACCAACAATTGTTTACATTAAAAACGAAAACCAATTACAAGCGAGTATTTTATAACAATAATGTAATAATTATATTTATAGGTAAACACCACTTAAGTTTTAATTTGTTTTTAAATTTAAAATTTAATAATGATTATACAGCATGATACAAAACAAATAGTGTTATGACTGGGCTGGGACAGTTTATGGACATATACAAACAAAAAAAATACCAAAGTGCTCGTGCCCGAGTCGGGTGACCCTACTCAAGAGCAGAAAAGGACAAACGGTGTTATTAGTACCGTCGACCCATAGCCTTCTTAGTATGTAGGATGAAATTGTGTACCTTACCTCCTTTTAAAATATAACAAACATATATACTCCACGCCTGGATTCCTGAAAGGGTAGGCAGAGATGTGTTAAACAGTTATCTTTTGCCAAATATCCTTTGCTCCCTAATACTCACGTAATAGGGGGCAAGTCTAATCGAGCTAACCGATCACTTTAGGAGCTAAAGATGGAAAAATTGAGAGTATATTGAAACGAAAGGTAGGCAAGAAGAGAAGGCAATGAAGGGAAAGCAAATAGGTTGAAAAATATTTTATTTTTATTTTCTTTTATTTTTATTATCCACACCTACTACCGTCATTACACATTATACATTACATATATTAATTACATTATAACATCGTTTATAAATTCAGGAAATTATTGTTTTACGAATACTTACCAGTCGTCGAAGGGTCTGGCTGCCACTAGATCACAGTTTCCCTATATGTTTACATTGATCATGATCCATAACCATCCCTACATTTATAATATTAACAGTATTCTCACTTCGATAGCTTTGTGTTGTAATTGTATGCCTAGACTTTTTTCACGTGAGTAAATCTGGCGTGCGGGTCGAGCGGTTCGATTGCAACTTCGGGGATGGTAGGTTCAATTCCTGCTGCATGCTAATATTTGTAAGAATATTCGTCATCTATTCTAACATTATAAAGCTGAAGAGTTTGTTTCTTTGTTTGGTTGAACGCGCTAATCTCAGAAACTAATGGTTCGATTTGAAAAAATATTTTAGAGTTAGATAGCCCATTTATCGAGGAAGGCTATAGGCTATATGACATCACGCTACAACCAATGGGAGCGGAGCATCAATGAAAAATGTTGCAAAGTTAGTAGTTTAGCTCGTCTTCGCTAGATGATGTTGGAGTGTGTTTTTGATGATGTTGCTGTATGTCGAAGTCGCCACACTGGTCAAGGATATAAAACAAAACGTTTAAAGTTCATTAATTATATTCGAAATTCGACTAATAAGCGATCTCTAATTATTATTATAAGTACCTTATTGTGGGTAGAAACACGGCAATGTCAGATCGGAAAGATTAAAAATCACGCGGTGTGCAGTTTTGGTGGTCTACACTGAGAAGAACTACCTTTTTTATTCTTGCGAAGAAGCTGGCAACTGGAGAATGCCTGACTTGCCTGTCGGTCTAGTGGTTAGTGATCTTCACTGCTGAGCCATAGATCAGGGTCTGGTTCCTACCCAGGGCAAATATATGTGATGAGCATGATCATTTATTCTGTGTCTGAGTGTAATTTATCTAAAATACATATTATGTATTTAGAAATATTTACACAAGTATGTTTATCAACAGTGTGATTACAATAGTGCAGGCTCTGATTAGTTTGAGATCAGATAGCCATGAGTGAGAAGCAGGGATGTTACGGATATTCGCATCCGCATCCGCAATCACGGAGCTTCCGCATCGATTTTAACATCTGCATCCGTATCCGCATCCGCAATAATCAATGCGGATGTTTATGCGGATGCAGATGTAGTGCAAGTCGTGACAAGAAAGAAAGTGAGTGGGGCCGACGACTGGCGTGTGCCGTAAACACATGCTGATTACAAGATCCGACGCGTTTGTTAGTGTATATCAGGGATGTTGCAGATATTTGCACCCGTATTCGCAATTGCGGAGCTTCCGCATCGATTTTGACATCTGCATCTGCATTCGCATCCGCAGATGTGAGCTTTCAAAAATCCACATCTGCATCCGCATGTCAAACATTTCTGCATCCGCAACATCCCTAGTGAGAAGTATCAAGATATTGTTATCATGAACTTCAACCTATATAAATAACATCATTCTTGAGAGGGGAAACAGATCACTAGCTAAGCATACTTTTCTAACCCTTATTTTTCGCGTTCCATTATTTATAAATATTTATACGGGAATTAACAAGCTGACAGTCAGCCCGTGATTACGGCTGGTCTAAACATCAGGCAATTCAAAGGTATGTAATACCTATTGATCGCGTTAATTCCCATATAAATAGTTTTATTGATAACTTTTGTTATTATTACAGTTCAGAAACCATCGTACTAACTAGTTATAGAAACATTTATTACTCTTTGTTAACCACTAAGAATTTCTAACTAAGTTAGCTCCTCGTTAATTGAATCGATACTCCATAACTTACTAAATTAAATCGATTGATCTCAAATTATTAGACTGTTATTGTGTTCGTGCAGAAATTATAACTTATCTTTGTCCTACATAAGAAACTTATTGATCGGATTTTAAGTCATGTACCTTATGTTCGTTTTCAAATATCGATAAATCTTACGCAGATCATGTATTTTTTTTTATTCAATGATTAATTATGTTACCCCGTGCATTTTAAGGCTCAACTAAGGCTCATCTTTTAAGGCTCATATTATAAAACAAAGTACCCCGCCGCGTCTGTCTGTCTGTCTGTTTGCGATAAACTGAAAAACTACTGAACGGATTTTCATGCGGTTTTCACTAATAGACAGAGTGATTCATGAGGAAGGTTTAGGTGTTTAACTTGTACGGGTTACTAGTGAGCTGATAAATCAATTTTAATTAAATTTATTAAATATTGTAAAATAATGTGAAGTGTCTCATTTTAATAATTTGAGTGCTTATTGTTGTGTCCGTTCATAAACCAAACATATATAATGCAAAATGAATAAACCTTCATTGACAAAAAGAGGCCAGTGTTTTATTTAGAATACATTAAAACCAGTCATATTTAACCATTAGTTTTGTTGACGCCGCTGCCGGTGGAAAATTGATCCAGATGCTCACCGCCCACAGCACACTAATCAAGCTACGAGGATTCTACGCGTGTAGCCCCGTAGACAGGTGCTACGTGTTCTACGACTTTCAGATAATGAGTTTGCTACGGGGTGTGGATTTTATATACCTACACTTGTTTATGGAGCTCACGAGCCAAATATTTTGTTTGAATTTACTTTTAAGGCGAGGCGACGATAGACTCTAATCCGGATTATATCGTTGACTTGGAATGTTTGATTTAGTTAAAAATAACGTTTTCAGTTGTGATTTTTGGTTGTATACATGTCGTCGCCACATCAGAAATTCTTATTTATTTTATTAAAAACAGGGACAAACTACAATAGATGATAACACAGTTCACTATTTAATAAGAATAAGTTACATGACATTATTTTGACTGGTTATACCGGTAACGCAATGCTATTGATCGATTGATAAATATTAATGAATAGTGGGGTTATAAAAAGGGTAGGAATAAGTTCAGAATATTGTCTTAAGAGCGAACAGTGGTACGAACAACTTGGCAGTTACTGTTAGTTATTGATTTTCATATTTTATATCAGTGGTTGTGAGACTGTTTCTAACATACATTAGTACTTTTACACAACCTTTTATCAAGATGTAGAATGATTAAGCCGTCATATTTAGTGTAATTATTAAATGTTTAAAAATTACTGTAATCAGCATACATGTTTAAGTAAACCTAAGTAATATATTGTGTTGTCAGCGTAGCCTCAAGTAACTGCTTTACGTAAACCAAGATGCAAAAACCAACATTTTTGTAACAACTCAAAGCACTGGAACCAAAACGTATACTTTTACGTCACATTTGAATATAAATACTTGCTCTGTAATCATTCTCGCACTTGTTAATTAGTGCTCACTTCGGAGGGAGAGAATTTATGTTTATATAACAACGAAACGGTTGGAATAGCAAGATGAGAAACAAGAACAGTGTCTGTAATTAACATAGTAATTATAGGCGTCTAATTGCCTCACTGTTCATGCCTTGAGTATCAAACGGGCGTGACAGGACTGGAGAGTGGTGGGGCTTCGACTCCATCGTATAATAGCTATGACATTTAATTAAGGAGATACTGTAGCATCAATGCGTTGACGGCCGTACACGAAACGTGACTGCGCTTAACTCCTAAATATTAATTAATATTTACGACAGGCGATAAATATAACATCATGAACGTAATCCAGAGACACCGGCTGCTTTACAAATAAATTTTCAATGGATCCAAAAATTAGAAGCCTTTGTCCAATAAATTAAGGCTAACGATAAATAAATTCCCTTTTCCGTGTTTAATATTCATCTATATATATTGAGTTGAACATAATTAAGTAAATGGATGAACAAATTTAAAATAATACAGATTGCTTTTGTTAATCCAATTGTCCTTATACAATAGTAACTGTCGGAATCAAATGATTAATAAGAATCGAATCATTTATCTTATCTTACTAATATTATAAAGACGAAAGTTTGTGAGATGTTGTGGGTGGGGTGATTTTGCATGTATATATTGTAACATTTTAGGCGCGAGTAACTAAGGGTTAAGTAACCGCAAACACACATACACCATACACTACGCATATATATATACTCATATACGAACACTAATAAGAATGTGTGTGGGTGTCTACACATATTCTTACATATCGCCCCCCTATTTCAAAAATTTACTTAATACCTACCGACCTATAAACCAAATTTAAAAATATCACCACTACTCGACGCTAGACGCCAAATTCACTAACACGGGCTCAGCTGAAAAACTAAACAAATATACAATACATTGTTAGCAATAGGGCAATAACTACAAAAGTTCAATTTTCAGCCCCAAAACATGATTAAAATACAAGATTCCTACAATTTCTTTCTTCTAGCTGCATATAAAACTCCAAAACTCCCGCAGTGCAGTGCGCTTCTGGCCTACATAACTGTCAGTCGTTTGACAGTTGGCGCGATTGACAGAATGCGCGCTGCAAATATCGTTTAAAACAGATGCATCGGTCGGAACTATGTTTTTGGAATAATTAACTTTTTAATTAATTATACCTATTCGAATTCAATATTCATGGTTAAGACAACGTCGTGTCAGCTAGTATAAGTATAATATGTAGGGAACGGGAGAGGACTAGTACTCTCCCGTCCCGAAGAAGAGGCACCAGGCGCCGGAGAGCGTATAATGATCTACGGCCTCCATGAGCGCTGGCCTGGGGGTAACGGGTGAGACTGCCCGTTACCCTAGCAGAAGCAGGCCTGAGACAGTGGCGCGACGTGTTCCGTGTGCGCCTCTCTAAATCGGTCTATCGCAGTGCCATCTACTGGGTCTAATTGTAAATCTAAACCATTCTCGAATCCCCCTGAAGACACAAAAAAATTTCATTAAAATCTTTACATCCGTTTAGGAGTTCAGTAACATACACACGCACAGAAGAAATATATATATAAAGATATCATATACTAGCTTACCCACTCAACTTCGTCTGCGTTTGTAAATTTTCCCCGTTTTTGCAACATTTCTCATTGATGCTCCGCTCCTATTTGTTGTAGCATGATGTTATATAGCCTTTCTCGATAAATGGACTATCCCAAAAAAAAATATTTTTCAGATACACGTCTATGTAACCTGATATACTGGTATGTTGTATAAGTACTTGTCTATTTTCGCAATCCTTTCAGTAAAACAACATGGACACCTAATCCCTGAATGTTTTACATTGTAGTAAATGTCTTCTAACCTCATAAAGAGCATTCACTTACAAATAGTTTGTGTGAGTCATCATTTGAAATGTTTCAAAGTGTTCTCAAGTTGTAGTCGGTCATAAAGTACTATTGAACGTTTCATTCGCTGTTCAACTCTTCTTCAAAAATTCAAAGTTAAATTCATATTGGTTCAATCAAAGTACAGACAGACTTTTTCTCCTGACTTTATAAGAGTTCGTTGTGTTTAGCGAAAGATCTTTATTCAACTCAAAAGCACCGAAAATATAGATACATAGGTAGATGAGTCTGCTAGGAAATACTACTAAAATATTATGATAACTTTTATTCTTATGCTCCTTAAGTGGTATAGTGAAATGTCTCTTGATGGTAAGTGCCCGTCGGTGATAACTACAACCCTGCTTTTCTCTGTGTATAATCATAGTATAATGTTTCTTTAACTTTTTTTTTATATTTAGATTAATTTCAATTATATTCTATATACAATAATAGAAAAAGAAATGTATACGGGCTATTTACATGCATGCGTCATAAAATTCCTCCACATCGTCGCCTACTGGCAGTGTTCCCAGAAGGCTGGCAGCATTTCCACGTTGAATGGCAATGCTAATTCTCTGTGCAAGAAAAAGGCCCGCCTTCTGGTCACGAGAAGTGTCGATCAGTCGCTTAGCTATTTCCTTACAAACGGAACGAGCACTCGTACCCCATGACCCAAGCGTTTCGACCCTAAACGGCTCAAAAACATAGTTACCAACTAAATTATTGTATTTACGCCGTTTGAGGCTTTCTGCTGATGCAGCAGCAGCGCCAGCACAACCAGCTGTACTTGGAAGATGTGATGGCGCGAGGGTGTCAACGCAGGTTGCGTCCCACACCAAAGGCCTACCCATCTTCCATGGCGGTAACGACATACCATCTGGTCTCTTCCCGTCGTTTCGTACCAGACCTTAGGTTCACGTACGACTGGCACGCCGGCGGTGACAAGAGCACGACAGATTATGTCATTAAGATTGGCATGTCGAGATACACGGCCTGCGCTTCTGCTACAAGAAAGGCCATGATGTCCGAGACTGTCGACAGCTTCTCCACAGTGACAAAGATGCGGAGAAACACAAGGAGCTCCTAAACGAAGGAAAGTGGCAAGGCGGAATGTGTTATCGTCCAACAAGGTGCCTATGTTGGGCGATGGAAGTGCCTGAATCCATAGGCCTGATTCCCATTCTCCAACAGCCAACATACGAGCGCGCTCTGCAACATTGGATGCGGTGTCAATTAAATAATTCCTTCTTAAGGTGCATAACGGCGCGTCCCATTGCCTCTGAGAGAATGGATTAACAGGTAAAAGAGTATTGGGACAAGCTATCTGCCAAGCATTTATGGCATCGGTCTTGCAGGACACTTCAGAATTAACCAGTGTGTTTGTTAGAATTTTCCTGGTTAACTCTTCTGCGCCGTGGACCGAACATAAAAATGCTGGAAGGCTGACATCTGAAATTTTGCGAACGCCAAGACCACCCAAACGAACCGGTAAGGATTGGAGCCAGCCTCGGTCGTTCAAAGCCACATTTAAAATTTTGCTAAGGTGTTTTGAATAATTTTGTCAATTTTTTCTAAAAGTGTTAAATGTTTCCAAAGTTGCGATAATCGAAGGGCATGAGTAAATTTTGGTACGAAAAGACAAAAACGGAGTATAGTAAAAGCCGAATGGACATTAATTTTAAGTAAACGATCCGAAAAATCACCAAAATTTACACAACAAAGCATACACCAAAATACATGATAAATTTACAATACTTTTACATTTTATAGTGTAGCCTTAATTAAAGGAAGTAGGAAATGCAGTTACAAAACAGATTTTGCTTATCAAGTAAAATTGTTAAATAAATGCAGCTATATGTTATTCAAAGAATCGGTATGTATATCGACTCTTTCAATAACACCCAACATACAAATAAAAACTTACTAATAAATGCGATGGATTTTTGTGGTTTTACTCGCAAAAGTAATAGCATAAATATATACATATACATACACACACACATACATACATTCATATATACATACAGCATATACATATATATAAATACCATACATACACATACAAACATATAAATATACACAATTTTGTCTTCTATGAAAGATTGGAAACCATCTTCCAAGACCGGGGACCCAAGAAGGCGGAGAGACGTTTTTTCTAAAACTTTAATGTTAGGTGCCAATGAATTAAATTTCTGTACAGTCGAGTGTCTGTCTGTTTTGTCACAAATAAAAATTTCGCATTTGTCAGAGTTTAGTTGTAAGCCTATGGATTTAAATTTATTTTTATGAAAGTTAAATCTTGTAAAACTGTCTCTACTTCCCTTTCTTTAACTAATTTAGTGCAAATGTATATAGTTTGTAAGGGAAACCCTAGATGGCGGTGGCAGGATGACGTCACTTTTATACGATTCTTTTGCGCCACGATACGTGGGTCACATTGAAAGTTTTAACCCACTTCAAAAAAGGAGGACGTTCTCAATTCGTCGGAATCTTTTTTTTATGTATGTTCACCGATTACTCGAAGACGCCTGAACCAATTTGGAAAATTCTTTTTTTGTTTCAAAGGGTACTTCCCAGGTGGCCCCATTTAAATTTTATCAAAATCGGTAGAGCAGTTTTTGAATAATCAACAAATAGCTAAAAATATTATACATCAATGATATTTTCGTTTACTCCGAAACATCACTGTCTCATTGGAGCAGTGCGTTTAGTTGGCCTACCCATATTATATTTAAACAAAATACATCTACTTTCCAATAAAAATTTGAAAATAAAATTAATATTTAACCGACTTGAAAAAAGGAGGAGGTTCTCCCCCGGTGTCTACCTTTCGTTAGAAATGAGATTTCTCAATCGGTGCATTTCTGCTAATGCTCGTTCATTGTGGCGTTTACTAGTTTAGAGGGTTCTAAATGAGATAGAGCTATCCCTGTTAAAGTTTTGACTCTTCTGAGAGCTACGTATACTTGTCCCTTCGCAAAGTTTTACAAATAATTTACGCTGAAAAAGTTTTCAGTTCTGGGTGTATAATTGCAAACTATGTGACGTCTCACAGTGAGGGTCACATTTGTGGACCCCCCGCAAATGTGACCACCTGTTACAAGGACGGGGGGGGGGGGGGTCCAAAATTCCTGTAACGTAATTTATGGATGGCCTCTTTTTACAATTTATCATGATTTAGGCACATTGAAGTCGGTGATACTTTCTTTAAAAGATAATTATTAGAATAGGCCAGTAAGAAAAGCAGCCGATGAAAAATTATTTAAATATCGAACTAGGAACTCTTTGGGAATCTGCAAATGTTTAATCATTTCAGAAAATTTTCACTCAATGATTTATTACGACTTTCGTTGCGGTCTTACTAAACAACAATGTTACGATAGACTTCAATTGACATTTCTTTACAAGGACCCATCTCCTGCCACTGTTTACAACTGGTTTAATGAAATTAAACGTGTTCAAAGCAAACTCACTGATGATTCTCGAGATTGACGTCCTTCTACGGCGACTACTGAAGATAACGTGAGTGCTGTGCGGCTAATGATAGAATAATGACATATCAACAGATTCGGGCGGCTTTAGGCATTAGTATGAGTCAAGTACAAAAAGTCTTACACGAATATTTATGCGTCAGAAAGCTTTGTACTAGACGGATACCTCATCATTTGACGGAATTTGTATGCTTGAGAAGTATGACGGAGGTGACCCAAATGCTGTATATGACATCGTCACAGATGATGAAAGCTGAATATATTGTTATGAACCCGAAACCAAAAGACAATCTGCGCAATCAATGTTTCCATTCGAAGATTTGCCGACAAAAGTAAAGGTGATTGCCTCATTCTTTGGACGGACGGGTCATTTGGCAACAATAATTCTAAAAGATAAAAGGACTGTTACTACAGATTGGTATGTCAGTCAGTATGTAAGGTGTCTACCAGTTGTCTTTTAAAATGTTAGACAGCAGCGCCCAAGAAGTAGGATCCTCCTCCAGCACGACAACGCTCCAGCTCACTCCGCCAGACGGACTATCGAATATTTGTCTATCGAAAGTGTGGAGCTAGTGAGTCATCCTTCTTACAGTCCCGACCTGGCATATTGTGACTTTTATTTATTTCCAAAAAAAAAAGATACATTTCGAGAAATTCGTTTTATGAACCCTGGAGATGACGTAGCTGCATTTGGAAAAAAGCGTGGAAGAGATCCGAATAAAGAAGAGAAAAGTGGGCTCACTGCTTCTGTCATTGGTTCCATCGCATGTGACAGTGCTTAGAAAGAAACGGAGACTACTTCGGAAGCTTTCTATTTTCTAAAAACTTTCAGTGTGACCCCCGTATATTTCTAAAGTTTGTTTGTGCATGCATGTAATAATGTTGTTTTGGCTTAAAAGGTCCGAGTAAAATATTAAAATTATAGTGTTTGAATTTGCATTTCATTATTGAATTCGGTCGAATACATCCCGGCAGGGATAGGTAAACTCGGAATCTTTACACTGCAAAATACCATGATTATTCATCACTAGCAGCGCCCCGCGGTTTCACCGGCGTAAGTTTCGATTCCATGGGAATATCGGGATAGAAAGTAGCCTATGCGTTAATCCAGGTCTCCAGCTATGTAGGTTCAGTGGTTTTTGGGTGAAAGAGTAACAAACATCCATCCATACAAACTTTCACATTTATAATATTAGTGGGATTACTAATGTAATGTGATCCTTTACAGAGCTTCGTGGGTGGGGGCATAGAAGTCACAACTTACATCTTTGGTTATGCATTTATTTATAGACACTGTTAATCGCCTACGACAGGCCAGTCAAAAACATGTTTGCCAACTTTGTTCTATAAAATAGAGAAAGACCTGTTGACTAGGAAAAGAAAAGACGTCAAGGCCAATTCATCTTCATGGATGGAACATGGATAGAAATATCTATTTTATCAGTAACTAGCGCCCCGGCTTTGCTCGGGTGCAATGTAGATCCTAATGTGGTGAACAATTATCATCAAAATCAAAACAATATGAAAATATGCGTATTAACCTTCCTAAATTAAAGAAAAATTATGACACCGGTAGGTAGATGTGTGACATTTAAAAAAGTCCTTTGACATTTGTATGCATAGTTTTTGAACCTCGCTTGTCGCGTTGACGTAAACTGTACGAAAAAAATCGTCTATCTTGATACATGCACTGAAAGCATAGTTTATTTTAAGCCTCAAAGTTCAGGTAAGGTGTTATTTTGTCCAAACTAAACTGCATGCTTGTGCAAAAAGTTCTCACTCTGTATATTAAATTGTATATGAAACTGTAAGCTCGAGATGTGATGTAGTTTAACTGTTAAGCTATAGTGGTTTTCAAATAAAACATTGTTCTATACAGAAGACATTTTAAGTCAAATGTAAAACGCCGCTGTAAGTCTCTTATCATTTGTTCAAATTTCATGCAAGTTTTGCACAAAGGCGCACTTAATGTCCAGGGCATTCTCTACTAGTCAACTTACGGGTGGTGTGATAGAAATTAATTTAAAAAAATAATCTAAAAAAATAAAAGTATCACCGACTTCAATGCACCTAAGTCATGATAAATTGTAATAATTATGTTATTACACGGCCATTAACGCGATCACAAAATAGGTATTACATACCTCTAAATTACTTGACGTTTCGACCAGGTTGCGCTGGCCGTGGTCACAGTTAATTCCCGTGTAAATACATAATTATATCATGGAACGCAAAAGTTAATAAATTGTAATAAACTATATTCTTAGCCTCTTAAGTGTTCACCCTTAGAAGTGGCAAATTTTCTTCAAATTTAAATGGGACCTATCTTGAGCCAATTGAATTGGTTATATCAATTAAAAAATATATTATTAAAGTTGGTTCACAAATGGCGAAAAAATCGTGTAAATTACAAAAAAAAAACGAACACAAGAAAACAGTCGAATTTACAATCTCCTCTTTTTTGAAGTTCACTAGCGTCCTATTGTTTGCTCTACTCATGACCCTACTCATCGGCAGAGCTTCAAGGGGGAAAGGGTTGGCAAGTGGCAAGTTGGCAATCATGTGATTATTTGACAACTTTGCAGAAACGTTTAGATGATTTACTCTTCGAGTTTATCAAAGTCGTCATCTCATAATACCGTATCTTGAACATAGAAACCCGAAAGATGTTGAAACAAGCGAGCATTGTACGTCAGTAACAGAGGACATTTGGGTCTGAAATACACAAATAAATTTCTGCAGGGTCTGTGACGAAACAAACCACTTCACGAAACTATTAACTTCAGGACATAGCTATTACACTATTCAACAACAACAGCGATTCAAGTTACGATATCCCACCCTTACTGCGTGCTATTAACAAGTTTTGTGTATTAGGTTTTATTACAAATGTTTTATGGTAGCAACTTGAATATTTTTTACACTGCCAACAAAAATAATAATTATAACTTGACACATCTCACACACGGCCATCTGATCCCATACTAGGCAGAACCTGTACTATGGTAACCAGATACCCCTGACTCATAAAATAACTTCAACGATTAGAAAAGAGCTGATGATCTTCGAACGGCTGCTCAGATTTTCATAAATTATGCTGAGCTGAGAACACTCTTGATCAAGACCCTTTCAAACGAAAAAAACTAAATCAAAATTGGTCTATCCCTTGAGGAGCTATGATGCCACAGACAGACACACGTAAAACTTTTATACCCCCCTTCTCTTGGCATCAGTGGTTAAAAAGAAACGCTACTATTAATACTAAATTGACCATTGCGTATATTGCTTCGGTTAATAACACTTGTAAAATTTTCACATACGTTTAGATTTCTTAATGATATTAATTAAAACCATATACAGCACTAATCTGTGCGATACACATAGATAGTAACACAAAGCTGTGCCAAAGGGCGTCTCTAAGGATTCCTTTGCGGTGAATGCAATTACCGCTAGACAAATGATTGGCAAATGCATAGTGATGTTATTATTGCATAGACGTACTATTCTTGATGCCTCTAGTCTAAACTAAGTTTCATGTTAACGCTTTGTAGTCTCTACAAAATAGGTTCAATAAACAGACGGTAATGCTTTCTACACTACATTAAATGTTAAATGTGATTTGAACAGAACACTTTACCGAAATCATTTAAACTACTAAAATAATGAATTAAAAATTAACTGACTGAATACAAAACCCTAAAACTCTTTTCTTCTTTATCATCAGACCCTGATGCCCATCTATCTATATTCTCCACCACAATACGATACCTTTCCTGTAAGTTCGTGAACAGTTGGGTATCCTGCTGATTCCAGATGACGTTGCAGCATTAGGTCAAAGTTATCATGTAATTGTAACATCATTAAATGCACATTATACTAAATATTAAAGCGATAAGATCCGTAGACGTTGCCATATTCCTTCATCATTTAGAAAAGATCTGGTTGTCTTCAAACAACTGAACAAATTTTTTAGAACTAAAGCTAAGAACACTCTCTATCAAATCACCTTTAAAAAAAAAAACTATATCAAAATCGGTCTATCCGTGAAGGAACTACGATGCTACAGATAGATACACGTTAAACTTATGGGCTGTGTGTTCATTTTTTGCGTCAGGGGTTTGTTATACTTACAGCTGAAAAGTTTTTGTGTTCATTACCTACCAGTCATTCTTTGGTAACTAGCGCAAATATTAATAAACCGTTAAAGGCTTTGGTCAAGGTGGCGTTGCAGATCTCTCATTAGTCCATCCGTGGTTACCTACAATTGCTGTATTTTTAGAAATTGATTTTACTTTTTCTTTAAAAAATGTAATAAAAATACTACTGTGTGTATGTGCATTGTGTATAGTATGTAAACAAATTCTACACAAACAGAAATTCAAGATGAGCTTAGGGCATACATACATTTCGTGGCCGCGTAGCTCCGAGAACTTTATAAAATGTTATCAGCCTGCTATTGTTAGAGGCTTAGAGGTAATAAAAATATATATTCAATAAGGTAGACAAAGCATATATCTAGTCTAAAATTTACGGAGTCGAACAAGTAAGCCTAATTAATATTTTAATGTCATTACTGTCAACATTTTTAATTAATACAATTTTTTTTACGTTAAGTATTTATGTTAAATATTGAGCCATAACTACTGAGAGTTGTACCTATTCATAGTAACGAGATATACAAGATCCTATTCACGCGACCGGTCGCTTCGCACCTTGACAAAGAACTGTTGTGCAAAATACGCACGTGAGTATAATCGTGTATATCTTTAATAACTATATACGTGGGATACTCGGTAAGTTTTGCGAACAGCCTGCTCGAACGGCATGAAAACTGTATATCTTTATTTAAGTTATTTTTTTTTATTTTAGGGCCTAAAACGTCCCAAATCAGGGCTATAATAAAGATGACATAGAAGTTTGGCCGGTGTGCTGTCTAGGAAGTCCCTTGTCATGAGTGCCTAACATGGAATGAAATTCGTCACCTGTCAAAATGTCGTCAACACGCCGAGAGAAGCCTTTTTTTTTTTTTTTGTACGTGTGGAAACCCCCTCGGGCCGTCACCCCACCGGGGTTTTCGGCGGGGCGGTGTGTCGGAATCGAACCGACTAAAACCACACGGTGTGCCGTACTGCGCCTTAAGTAGGAGAAATGCACCAAGCTTAGCTACCAAATCATGGCAACGTTCCATGTGAGCTTGCTTCTGAGCGTCAGTGAGGTTGTATGGTACCCAGTGCGAAACTATGCTCCTCATGGTCACGTTAAATCTTGTAAATAATTTCTGAACCAATCTTCAATATGTATGAATCTCTTTATACGTGATTCGCCAATTCTCTTAGATATTTTTTTTAATTTCTGTTTCCTTCCGTCAAAGGGCCACCAAATGTTTATCCATAGGTCAAAGTTTGCCGGCAACACTTATATTCGCTGAAAAATCGGAAAGGAGGGCCTTCATCTACAAAGTCTATCTAACTATTGTTCCGGTTTTATACGTATTCGTAATAATTATGTGGATGGGAATTTGAAGTTGCAGTTTTTGTACTTTATATCGTTCATGATCTTATTTTTTTGAATAAAGTATAATCTTCTACTGTTCCATTTATAAAAACTCTTTACGCAAAATTTTGTCTGGGACCAGTTGCCACTGATCCCGCAAGCCCTGCAAAATTACTCTCTTGTTGCGTTTACTAGTTCATATGTATACATATGAACTAGCATTTTAAACTCTACCCTTGGTTTGTGTCAAATCGTGCATATTCTGCGTGCGTTCGGATATCGAGCATAATTTCTATCCATATTTAGTCACACCAAATGTCGTGTGTTTCTACCAAATGTCGTAGTTTTCAATGTCCATTCCTCAAATTCGGCGTCCTTCTAAGGGAAAACCCTGTGTAAATATACATATACTAGCTGCACCTGGCATGCGTTGCAATGTCTTTTTTTCTTTTTTTAACGATAAAAAGGGGGTGGGGGCAGGGGGGTGAAATATACTTTACGACCTATTCTCATACCTTACAAATATACAAAAAAAAATTAAAATCGTTCGACCACGACTACCGCAAACACCATGACACGAGATTTTTATATATTAGACCAGCAACCCGCCCCACCTTCGCACGGGTAGCAGACACCTTCACCAATCATCATCATATTTCAACCATGAATTGTGGGAGAGCCATGCTTCGGCAAGTATGGGCCGGCTCGACTCCGCTCGTTACCACGGCCTCACAGAAAACCGGCCGTGAAGCAATGATTGCATTGCATTTCGCCGCATGAGTGAGGTTACCGGAGACCCTAACCCTTCCCTCTCTCTTATTCCCGTCCTTCCCCTCTCCCTCCTCTTCCCCCCCCCCCCCTCCCCCTCTTCTCCTACCTCGAGTTGCAGGTGGCCATGGGCGGCGGCAGTCATTTACCATCAGGTGACCCGTCTGCTCGTTTGCCCCCTATACCATATAAAAAAAAAAAACAATTTACACAAAACCTTAACAAATTATATACCTAAACCTTCCTCATGAATCGGTCTATCTATTGGTGAAAACCGCATGAAAATCCGTTCAGTAGTTTTAGAGTTTATCGCAACAGACAGACAGACGCGGCGGGGGACTTTGTTTTATAATGTGTAGTGAAGATAGATGTAGTCTATATGTATTCTCGACTTACACTATTACATTTTAACAATCCCCGGCATAAATTTAACCAGACTGCTCACGAAACACTTGATTATGCGACTGGTCCTATGTTTTGAAATAATATCGTACCTTGTACCTCCACTTTATGCAACAATTTACACAAAAGCAAAATACCTAAGTAACATAATAAATATCGACAATCAATCTCATCAGCACACTGAATAGAGACTATTCAATAGTTTCTTCACGGTAACCGATCATCGCACCGGGTACATGAAAAGTGTATTTGGTGCAGAGGCGAGCAACCATTGTCACCGCGCGCACGTACAAAGTCATCGGTTCGCTCGCCGGCACCGGCCAGATGTATTGGAAACCTAACAGGATGTCTCGCAAATAGAATGTGGCTTGCATACCGAATAGAACAACATTGCACCGGCGAAATGAAAAGCTAAATTATCTATTTTGCAAGGTATGTTTTATAAATTATAGTGCAGTTTTATAAAAATGCTAATGAATAAATAATTATTAAATTGTCAGAAAATAACAGTTCATTTGGTGTAAAAAAACACAAAACTGCTGCTAGGTGAGGTATTAAAGCTATTCTAAATTCTAAGGTCGCAGTGCATTTAATTGTTCCCCAATGTTGTTTCAGGTGTGTTTATACTAGGCGTATATGCATTGAGGTGTTTGCTCGAATACCTCCTCGCAATACAACTAGAGTATTCGTTTTGTGACGGCTTTATATTTTTTAAACTGTCATTTTCACATTACTATTAGTAAAAGCATATAAGTGTGATAAATACAAAGACCGTATATTTCGTGCCCGTGAACTCTGCACTGACAACCCTTTTTTTGCAAATAGTGACATAGCTAAGGCGACGATGTGTACTGCATACCCAGACTTCTTATTCTGGCACGATGTCTGTGCGATCATGTTATCAAATTTTAATCTAATTGAAATTATTGAAATTAGATTTCCCTTTTATTTTTCACCAATATAAGTATTAGATATTTATATTATTTTAAATATTTAATCTATATTTATATTTTATCTTGAATAAAATGGATTTAAAAAATAACTTTTTTTTCTTCGGAAAGTACGTTTCCGAGTGTAGATGCATATTTCTTAACAAAACATTATGAATTTTCATGTCATACACAATGATTTTGTTTCTTTATTTTTTTATGCAGACATTTTTTGAAAAATCTGGACTTTCCATCAATATCCTTGGTATTAAATACCTATAGTTTCATTCATGTCAGCCCTCTCACATACGAAATATTTATCTTATTCTTATATCATTATGGGTCAATTTTCAAGTTTAATTTTTCAGTTTCAAAATAACATTTCTGTCTAACATTCCCGTTATTCACGGGGTCTACTATACGAACCTTAAATTATGACCACACCTTTCTGTAACATACATAATTTTAGAAAAGCATTTAATTAAAAGATCTTAATTAATTTTTTGACAAAAATGACAAAACCAAAACTAAATTAAAATACGATAATTAATGGAATCGTATAGATAAATTTCTCATCTAATTAGTTAGAAGGAAAATTGAGAACCTGTATCTGTCATAAAACTTATTTGAAGGATCTTATATTAAATTTTGCGCATTGTTTTACGTTTTCAGCTAACTCTTTGAATAAAAATTACCATTTTTGTAATAATATTAAAAATTATTAAGATAAAAGAAGGAAGGTACATTCATATACATCAAAGGAATCAATTAAGTAACTGATCTCAGGAAATAAAATTATATGAAAGAAGAAATGAAATCTTTAGAAATCGATTATATTAAAAAAAAAGCTATTCGTTTTTGTATTATCACGGTTTTAACATATTGACGAAGAGTTACTTTTTCATGAAAATAAACTAATTAGGGCTCTAAAAAGTTAGATTTTAGCCATAGGGCCTTACTTGTTCAATTTGAATAATTTCGAATTTATACATCATATTTCAGCCACATTCGATATGGAATGTTTACTAACAAACCGTTTCTTAACAACTGATGACGGGCAACGGTTAATTACCTGTTTGCAAATTTTTGAAAGTAAATGAAGCAGAGGGTAAGATATATATTAAAGTACTCGTATATGTATTATAAGTTTGACTAAATCAATTAAATTATTTTGAACATTGGCGGTTTGAAAGAGATACTAACTTTTAAACTTTCGCGTTCCATGATATAATTATGTATCGAAACGTCAGGCAATTTAGAGGTATGTAATACCTTTTCGTGATCGCGTTAATTCCTGTTTAGATACATAATTGAAATAGATACCTTTTTCAGCATACCAACCTTTTTAGTTTTTTAACCAAACCATTGTTAGCGTTTTTCCCAGCCCACGTGAGTGATATAATATTGTAGGATATATACAACACTAGCTTGACCTAAGTTAAGCAGAGCTTTCACCATGTTGTAGAACACGGATGAAAATATTCAGATAATTTTTGAATACATACATATTATATACAGAAATACCCAGCCCAATGCAAATAGATATATTCATGCTTACAAGTATTTGCACAGAGCGGGATTCAATCCCGCAACCCCCGGTGTCGTAGTCGATCGAATGCACTTTTGCGGTATAAAAGATGTTAAAATTTTCCAAAATGCATTTTTTTTAAACATTATAGAATAGAATGAAAATTATTTTATGTCCAAAAGATAATAACAATAATACGTGTTTCCCAAATATTACAGACCAATAACGTGTCTTCGAACACTATAAATTCTTAATGTCCATTCTGAGTGTGAAGATAACATTTTATAACTAACAACACTATTATGGCTTACTCTCAGAATGTATATATAAATGGGGCCAATAGCAAGAGCTCTTTATACTTGACACGACCATTAACCAAAAGTTCGTTGTAACCGAAACGATCTGGCGACATGAAGAATAAATTATAAAAAAGCCTATGTGATGGACTTGTACAAGATTGATACAACTCTATCAATTTTATTTCGCATTTTCCAGGATGTCGGGAGATAGTAATTTAGTTCTATTAAAAAATGCCGCATTAAGCCATTTTTTCTTAACTGACTATATTTTGTACAGTCGGTTAAGAAAAAAATTGTTCTATATTTGGACGATGTCCGAATAGTCAGTGAAAAACACAACAATTAAAAGTGTCAATTTGGACAAGGTGTCCTAATATATTTGTGTCCGAGTCGTCAGCAGTGTCAGTGATAAACTGGAAACAAATGAATTTAAAAACAACACAAAATTATTCCAGGTTTTCTTTTTCAATTGTATTTCCTGACACTGACATCCTAAACTGTAATTTCTTTTTAAGCGTCGAATTGTTTTTGTTATATGAGCTTTATATGCTAAATACTTATTTCATACAAAATTATAATCCTTGGCAAAAAACAAATCTAAATTAGCTTAATGTACATGCGGATACTAATACCAAAGGTATTTACGGTAAATTGAAAGTTACTTGCTATGCTCAAGAAACGCATACCTTTGCATTAAAGAGAAAGTTGTAAACGAGATTTATTTAGGTACGGCTCGCTACATTACCCGCGTACTTTTTAATCATCAAAGTACGTGTTCCAGTGAACTTAATGGAAATACTTAGGTCGAAAGTTAAAGCCCTTAATAACAAAAAGGAACCTAAGGCAATAAAAGTTTGCGCTATTTCTATTGTAATAATCTTATATCCGTTCGAGTAGAACCTTTAAGTATTATTAAATAGTGAGTCGGACGGATACTATACATATTGTATTTTTATTTTCGTTTCCCTTTTTAATTTACGATTAAGGATGTAAGATGTACTAACTTTTAAACTTTCGCGGTCCTTGATATACTTAATTATGCATTTACACGGGAATTAACGCGATCACGAAATAGGTATTACATACCTCTGAATTGCCTGACATTTCAACCAGGTTGCACTGGCCGTGGTCATAGGCTGACCTGGCATAAATACGTAATGTAAGATGCTCGTTTAGTTTCCTTTTTTCTATGTGTGTGTTATTGTGAATGCTTTTTTTTAGACTCAGTGTAGTAGACTTATAGTCTCTTTCCTCCTTTGACAAAAAAAAATTTAACTGTGATATCAGGCAAGATTGTGTTTTTCCACTGACATAACCAACTTATTCGTCTTTTTATTCGGAATAAGGCAGTGTATTATCCCATTCCAACCCCGATTTTCTGGCGGCTTTAATACGATCAAAAATGTAGCCTACCTCTTCAAGCTCATTTATAGTTAGCAGGGAGGATGACCAGTGACTTCACTGCCAACTTCCCAATTTTCTTATCTCACTCTTTAGATTTACCAAACAGTTATATTATTCCAATATTTTTATAACAGGCTGATAGACAAACGGGCATGTACCAGATGTGAGAAACCATAAAATGTTAGGGTAGATTCTGAGTAAAGTGAGCCTATTGTTATCTACCGCACATACCTACTCACACCGGGTTGCCATTGCGAATTTCCATACAAAAACCCGATAACACTTGGTCCGACACAAAAGTCACTCGCATACTTCGAGGCCAACAAGACTTTAATGTATGCTTTTATCAAAAGTTATAAAGGTATTTTTACATAACTACTTTCCAAATAAGCTTTACTTTATGTCAACAAATGGCAGAATTCAATTTGACCCTATTTACTTACATACTATACCTACTTACAAATTGTCGTATCAATTCAAGGCTTTACAAGTATGTGTAATCTAAAAGACAATGCATTCAAGCTGGTCTAATTATGGAATTCTGAAGTCAATTATGGCACTTTTCAAATGCTACTAGTACAGTACATATCAATACACGTGTGCATTGATATGTAAGTGTTGACATATTTGCAGATATATGTTAATATTTCAAAAATAAGTATCTCATGTTGTATTCAAAATTATAAAATCTTCCAACTGGGTCAAAATTGTTTATACTTTTTCTTCATAGTAAAGTAAACAAAACACTATTATTGAATACTACACACTCCCAAAGTTATATTTATTTATTTGTGACAATTTCTTTAACATAATTATATACAAAGCAATTTCAAAACAATGTATACACATTATTTTTGATTATCAATTAATAAACGAGCAATTAAATGTAGGTAATGCATGGACAGAAGACAGAATGATTGAATGATAGACACATGAAGATTATATAATTTTGAATGCAACACGAGATACTTATTTTTGAAATATCAAATATTAACATATATAAGCAAATATGTCAACGTTTACATATCAATGCACGTGACTGTACTTTCCTTGGGTTTTAGTCTTTTGGTTTGTTTTAATGAATCCCATTCATTGTTATACTTAACGACGAGTGTCTTATGATGGAGCTAGGGGAGGAATATGAAACTGCATGTTCAATAGCTGCCAAATAACTTCTTGAATCATTTAATTTATTTTATTGAGTTAAATATTTAATTGGAGATGACGAGCTCTTCTTAGAACCCGCATGCAATCGTAACTAAATATAATTTTCTTTATAAACTGATTCTAATATATATAAACAGACTAGCTAACCTTACGTAAGATTAAATTCTATATTTCAAAAATAGCATATTTTTATTAGTTGCCTTTTTTATCGTGTGGAAACCCCCACGGGTCATCACCTCACCGGAGCTAACGGTAAAGTGGTTTGTCGTAATCGAACCGACTAAAATCACACGGTGTTCCGTCACAAGTGGTTCTATTGCAGGGGTATAAACCGGGTATACCTTAGGCAGGAGTCCTCCGGGAACCCCTGCAGACCTTGGCCGCTTTCAGCGGGCGACCACACTATGGAGTACCCCCCTCCAGATCAGAGAGGTGCGCGTGGAACACGTCGCTCCACCGTCTCGGGCATTTATTAGTTGCCTTCAGTTCCGCCTGAAACACGAGCTATCTAACGCAAAAATGTTTAAACATACAAAGAACATCTTCAGCTTTCCCATATCAAAAAGATACCAAATAATTTGATGTAATTTTAAACGTCGTAGGTAAGATCTTAATACTCGTAGATTTTAGTTCGTTTTCTTTTTTATAGCTTTTAAAAATCAAAAGACTGAAATGAATAAAAGTAACTGGACATAATATGTCCAATTCAGTCAGCCAGTCCAGCAATTCAACTATACTTGATACAATATAGTTTTTAGTTATTTATAATACAATATAGTTGAATTGCTTAAATGAAGTACACATTGTACAATTAGTCATGTATTGCTGCCAATGGGCTACCAATATTCTTACCAAAGATTATGGTAACAGACTAAGTTTATTACCTTATTATTGAAACTTCAATACAACAGAAACAGAAGCCCTGCTATTTGATGTTGTAATGCAGCTAGTTTCTGAATACATGTCCTAAAAAAACTGGCCAACTGCGCTTCGGGCCACGCATGGGTTCCGTAGTTTACGGGACTATTACTCTTGAACTAACTGAGCTAACTTAGCCATGATATCTTTTTTTCTTTTAAATCCATGGTAGTTATATA
Organism: Euplagia quadripunctaria; assembly: GCA_963859945.1. Taxonomy (NCBI): domain Eukaryota; kingdom Metazoa; phylum Arthropoda; class Insecta; order Lepidoptera; family Erebidae; genus Euplagia; species Euplagia quadripunctaria. Next base: position 11,199,561 of record OY982566.1, on the reverse strand, counting down.
TACTACCATCATAATATTTTTTCAGATTTTTCAAGCTAACAGTTTAGCTCGTAGAAGACAAAAAACGAAGACTTGTCTCTACCAAAAAATTTGCAATTTAAAGTTTATATTTTGCAAATGAATCACTGAGTTGAAAAATTGTATTTACATCCCTTAAATGTTTTTGAAATACCTATCCAACGATACCCCACACTATCGAATAGACGAGAAGAAAAAAAATCATCCTCACTTTACGTGTAAGGGGAGGAAAACCATTTTTTTTGTTTCTTTTAGTTTACCACTTTGTCGGCGTGATTAATATATATGCCCATGCAAAATATAAGCTATAATTATATATAATTTATAAGCTAAGCTAAAAATATAGCTTTCTAGAATTAACAGCCTCTTAAGTAGCGGATGGACAGACAGCAGAGAAAGACAGGGCGAAAGTGTAAGGGTTCTTTGTTAAAACTACGGAACTCTAAAAACCATAACCGTTACCTTTTTCATAACACATCGCTGTATGTCATCTGTATACAAATTATTTTTAATTTCTTTCCCATAGTAATTAGTTTCGGGTTGAATTTGTATAAACAAATATTATATTTATTTAAAAAAGACGACTGTCTTGAGCTAAACATCACAAACATTTTAAGGCAATTCTCATGTCTAGGTACTACAGAAAAGGTCAGGGTAATAGAGGTCAACTTTTTAGGATTACTACTAGATATATACTAAAGTGTGAGCATAAAGTCAAGAACCGCGGTTTCACGACGAGGTGCGGAATGTCCCCAGACGGTCATTCCGACCCAGCATCCGAAAATTGTCACCTCGCTGCCGTCTTCATTTGCAACAAATATAGGGCCCGAGGCTGAGCAATAAATTTCTGAATTTACTTTGCCTCCGTTTTCTCAGACGTGCTATTTTTCAGGCTCTTTGTTACGTTACAAAAAAGACACTTAGCATCAATCCTCTTTGCCGGAATTGAGTTTACAGGGCGACTTTAGAATTAATAACGTATACACATTTATTTGTTATTCAAAAGTCGAACTGTGCAACATGGTTCAAAGATATTTAAATGTATAATTGAATGGAGCTAAAATGCATGAAGGTTGAAGTTGATAATGGTCGTTTCAAAAACTAAGCACAACTGACTTTAGTGTGTTTGTTTTATTTTTTAAATTTTGAAGATGCTAACATATGTAATAAGAAAATAATCGTAGACACAGTGAACAAAGATATCGCGTAATACACACTAAAAATAACAATCGAATTGATGACCTCCTCCTCTTTTTAAGACGGATAAAAAATAAAATATTAAATCAACTTGATGAGTACTAATATAAGTCAGCGAACGGATTGACGCGTGACAAGCGCCTAAAGTGCTTTCATATATTATTATCGTAATGTACTTATATTTTATTTCTTCAACATCAGTCATAAATGTTGAATTAAGCTCCATCATCTTCCCAGTGACACATTAGCAAAAATATGTTATTTAACCTTATTGCAATTTGTAAAGATCAAAATATGATGAGATCAACATTTTATTTACAAATCGTATTTACAGTGAAATAGGTTCTTATTTACTGCTTGCAAGTACTTAAATAATGGGTGGACCGGTGAAAGGATTTTTATCAAACCAAGGGTCGGTACTAAATCGAAGTGTCAGCGACAGAGCCCTTGTACTTGACAATAAAGGGGAATATACAGTCTCTTTGTTTTGTCCTACAAAGGTTAATATCACAGAAAAAGTTTAAACACTGATTAAAAATTTAAAAAAGAACACTTTACAATTTTAAATTATTTTCTGCGAGTTATTAAAGATATATGCGGTCACTTGTATGCATATTATTTTTTGACAGGGGTTGCAGAATAGCGGGCTAAGTACCTTGGCTCGCTAGGGTCACTCCGAGATCGTCGGTAACGTAAAGGGACTGTCTGTGAGTTACTGGGATTCTTCGGGGAGTTAGGGAGGCTCGAACAGCTTTTATTCCTACCAATGCGAAATACAGGCTTTGTCCTCGAGTTGCGAACTCCCTGTGTAAAACTTTTTTTTTGTGCGTGTAGAAACCCGGTTGGGCCGTCACCCCACCAGGGTTTTCAGTAGGGCGGTGTGTTGGTATCGACTTAAATAACACGATGTGCCGTATTGCGCCCTACACAGGAGGGATCCAGGAATAGCTTTTATTAAGACATCCGGACTCTCCCCCCAGCGCCTGCTCGCAAAAGCGCGGGCCACCACCTTCGGATAAAGAGCTGTACCGTCGGACTTCCCCAAAACACACACTATTATTTTAATATTTTATACCAAATCAATAATTCTACGTACGAAGTACAATCGTTACATGAATCTCTGCACAGTATAAAACATAGCTGCTTACGCCGGCTGTCCATCTGTATAGTCTAAGAGCTGGCTACCAAAATCAGAAATTATAAGGTGGAGTGACAATTTTTAGCTAAAAACACGCGTTACTATATGACAAACCCATAGCACTTACTGCCAGAAGTCTCTCCCGGGGCTGGAAGCGTGGGCTGGCGATCAAACACGTAATTTTTTTATCAAAATAAAATTATTGAGTGCAGCGCTGAAATTTTGTATAGTTATAGTTTTTACCTGTAGCAATCGCATAAAATTATTGCCAGAAGTCTAGGTCGGGGCTTAACCGTTGCCAGAAGTCAATAAAGTTTTAAAAAAATTCAAATTTTAATGACAAGGTGCAGTTCTGGCAATTTCGTTTCCATATTATTAATTACCTAAAAAAATCAGGATAACAATTGCCAGAAGGCGGAATGGTGGCTAAGTAAGTGAAAAATTAAGATATCGTGATAAAATTGGTAAACCGGAAAGCATTTTTTTGAAGTGAAAACTTCTTTAGCGGTGCACTTTTTGCGATGGGTAAAAAACGTTAAACTCGCGTCAGGACAGGTGACCTGATCGAAAATTCGTAAGACGGAGCCGAGTTTCTTATATTTAAAAAAATTTAACATTCGAAATTCAAACATTTATGAGCGGCCAGAAGCGCAGAATGTATTAAATGTATATGTTTTTACCTACTTTTTATGTTTCACCTAATTATATATAGACAGATGTGTGTGTGTGTGTATGTATATGCAAATACATTGTGAAGTTATATCACAAGGGGGTAGAGAGGTTGTAGTGAGATATCACGTGTGTTTATTTTGTCGTAGAACGCGCTATTGTATCTGTATTTAAAGAGAATATACAGAAAATGTTTAATATATGTATTTTTAACTAAAAAAAATAGGAGGAGGTTAGTCTTAAACCTCACCACGTATCACCAGGGGCGAGTGGGGGTTAAACAGTTGCTAAAAACATCGCTTGATTAATGGACGACCCCGAAGGCTAAGGCTAAGTAAGGGAGATGCATACAAAAATCTTAAAAAAAATATTTTGCCGTTAGTGCAAAATAAATTGCGCTAACGGAATTTAAACGTAAATAAATAATACGACAAATAAAATCGAACCATAGTCAATTATAAGTTTTTAATTAATTATAAATAAATAAGGAGAAGACAAACGATTGATAAATATAAATAATAACTTTAATTATAATTTTGTTTCCATTGTTTTTATGTGTTACTTTAAAATCAACACTCTCGACTCTTCATTGGCTTCTGGCAACGGTTAAGCCCCGACCTAGACTTCTGGCAATAATTTTATGAGATTGCTACAGTTAAAAACTATAACTATACAAAATTTCAGCGCTGCACTCAATGATTTTATTTTGATAAAAAAATTACGTTTTTGACCGCCAGCCCACGCTTCCAGCCCCGGGAGAGACTTCTGGCAGTAAGTGCTATGGGTTTGTCAGATAGTAAGGAGTGTTTTTAGCTAAAAATTGTCACTGCACCTTATCATTTCTGATTTTGGTAGCCAGCTCTCCGTCTAGTACGCTTAGATCTTTTTAACTACTGAATAGTGATTCAAGAGGAAGGTTTATACTTATTACTTTATATTGTTTTGTGTTAATTTGTTGAAATATGAAAATAATTGTTCAAGATGTTCGAAGAAATTAAGCCGACTTTCATCGAAAATGTCTTATGCTTTTGAAATGAACAAAATAATGTACGATGGAATTGTTCCTCTTTATTAGGACTGCTAAAAAAGGCAGCGATGGCAAATGAGCTTTCTATAACCATTATTGTCCTTATACACTACACTGAACACTACACAATTTAATACAATCGGATTTACCGTTCCAATTTAAATGCCTCCAATTTCGGGTAAAGCTATCTTTTGCAATGACAAGTCACAGGGTCAAACATTCAACGTTGCAGGCTTAAATTTGAGCACATGGACCGTTATACGTCGACGAACCTTTAAAGAAAACATGTTTATATTGTCTCATGAAAAAATACAATATTTACAGAAGGTACATATTGTATAAAAAGACATCCTGTAGTGTAGTCTAATCATAATGTAATGATAGTGTAAAAGTTATAAATAAATAAATAAAATAAAATAATAATAATATTATTAATCACTTCACACTGACACCACTTTAGTACATATAATGCACCCGTGCGAAGCCGGGGCGGGTCGCTAGTTATACAAAAACAAATATAAACAGCTTACTTACATGACACGGTTATTATTTTGCAAATTATAACAATTTGCTAATTTAATAACCGTGTCATTTAAGTAAGCCATTTATTATTGCTAATTCATGTTTCGTAATAAAAGTGTTATATAACTAAATCTATATCTAGAACTGCCATAACTACATCAGTTTCGTACAAATCAGATAACAAAAAGTAATAACAGCTAATAAATTTGTCAGACGAACCGCCTATGTCGAAAAATAAGAAGAATATCAGAAAACATATTGTTTCCCTTACCAACGGAAACCTAAAAACTGTAATAGTCGTATAATTTAAGTTGAATCGAGTTGGCACAGTTCCCATTGTTAAACTACCTATAATTATGTATGTTAATACGTGCGAGGTGGTTCAGATACCGTCTAACGACTTCCTTTGATAAAAATAAAGTTGCGTTGAAATTTTAGTTCCGTAGTTGCAAGTTTATTGCCAAATTGCGTGCGGCGACTTGCAATCAAGAGTTCTCCATCGCCCTTTATATAGACATTGATTTAATTTACATAGGAATGTGGTGAAGATGATATCAATGATCAAATTATCAGGATTTATTATTATACTGCTAGATCACTATCGTGGTAGTATCAGTAAGCGAATATTTGAGTTAGGAGGAATAATTTCAAAAGGATATTGATGGACTCATATGTACTAGTCACTTTTACTGGACCTTAAATTATATTGAACGACGACGACTTTACTGTTGTATTCTTAACTCTTACTAACTTACTTCTTTTGGCTTGTTCTTTTAACAGAAAACGCATATATGTGATTAGGGTCAAAAGTGACTGTGCATAGCTAAAACTTTAAGCTAAACCAAAACTAGCAAAAGCTAGACTATAAATGAAAGTTATTGAAATAACTACGTAATTTTTGAAATGAAACTTCTTGAGAATCGTTGGGATTTGAAATTTGATGAAACGAAAAAACCCACACTAAAAAGAGACAAACAAGACAAACATTCATAAATAGGATTTAGCCTGCGAGAGAATGAAATAGAATACAAGTATCCAGTGTTTCCTATAATCTTTGAAAAGAGCCAAACATATTCATACATAGGATTTAGCCTGCTAGAGAATGAGATAGAATACGAGTATCAGTGTTTCCTATGGTACTTGTCCTTGCGCCTGCGCACTACGAAGCCTTCAGAAAATGCGTCAATGTCAACGTGGTGTAATTTTTGTGCATTCGTGTATTAAAATTCATTGGATAATTAATTTATGTTAATAATTTTACACATCTGTTTTATTTGACCAATAACATTTATTGCAATTATCTAAAATTAAATTTTTTAACATTAGTAATGTACAATATCGACACAAAGTTCCTAGATTCCAGTGATACTCCAATAAAACTACGGTAGTACCTCAGAGCGAGAACTTTATTGAACAAGCTATGTATGCATAAATACAATGATTGTAAACCAAACCATAGTGCGATTTATTTTGACGCTTACGCCATCTAGAGCCGAACATGGTTATTATTTTACTTGAAACTAGTAACTTATTTTGCGTTGCAATTGTTGCCCTATCTGAGTTTACAACATTAGCCCTTTTTTATATATTATTGTGTATTATTGTATTGAATATTGAACAAGTAAATTATTTGTTGATTTTACTTTTAATTTCTCATTCTCTCGTGTCTACTTTTCTGAAGTTTCACTTCTGCCGTGTGTGAAGTGCACACACACACTTTTTTAATTTACCTGAAATATGAATGTGGTTACAGTTAAATATGTTTAAACATGTTATGGTACATAACAAGTTGTAGAAAGTAAAGATATGTTAAAACATGTATGTTGTTTAGGTAGTTAAGGCCACAAATTATTTTTCATTTAGATATAGCATAATAACGGATATTATGAGTAGGTAGGATAATACACACATATACCTACATATGTGAACTATGGTCGGTAATTTTGGTTGGGTAAAATTTGAAACCCATTGAAAGTAATAACAATAATAACTTGCCATATCTCACACACGGCCGTCTGATCCGAAACTAGCAGATCCTGTACTATGGTAACCAGACTACTGATAAAAATACTTATATATTTCTAAATACTTACATATCTATACTAATATTATAAGGCTGAAGAGTTTGTTTGTTTGGTTGAACGCGCTAATCTCAGGAACTACTGGTTCGATTTGATAAACTCTTTTAGTCTTGAATAGCCTATTTATCGAAGAAGGCTATGGGCTATATAACATCACGCTAGGACCACTAGGAGCAGAGCAGTGAGCATAAACGCAGATAAAACTGTGGGGACGGCTAGTAGACTAGGCGGCTATTTATAGATATATTACACCCAGACACAGAACAAATGATTATGCTCATCACACAACTATTTGTCCTGGGTTGGAATCGAACCCCTGACCTCTGGCTCAGCAGTCAGGATCAATAACCACTAGACCAACAGGCCAGTCAATAATATTATAATTTTGTTTACATTTGCTGCTTGTGGTTTGTTTGTTAGGAAAATAATTGAAAATGAACATTAAACCAATTAAGTGAATTAATTCATTCCTTGTCTTTGTTAACGCCATCGATGACGATAGACATGATGGAAAAAGTCGATGTTCCTTAGCAAAAAGTGTGTTTACTAGGTGTGAGAGGTACCTACCTACAAATCCAGAACCTTCAGTTATCGGATTATTCCAAGGGTGTGTCACGTCTACACGAGGCATCTTCAGAAACCGAATGAGGAACTATTCTGTGTGTTTAGTAACCATTGACGTAGAATCATGAAATTTGGTAAGAAGCAAGGTCTCACAGCACACGTAAAGAAAAAATCTGAAAGTAGTTAATTTGTAGTTATATCACATTAAAAATAGTTTTTGTGATTACAAACTTATATTTTGCGTTTGGTAAGTTGACTTTGTCATAAACCGATGTATGGGAGACTATTGTTAGAACTGCCAAGTTAAGATTGTCTTTCGGAAAAGATGGGCTACTATCTACATACAAGTTTTTTTGCTTACGGAACCCTCGGTGCGCGAGTAAGACTCGCACTTGTCTGTTTTTTTTTGTGATAACTAAACCATCGCTTATTCCTCAATTTTATCATCGCTTAAAGAAACGCAAAATGAAATGTTGTCCAAAACTGAACCGCCTGAATACGTCACCTTTAGCGAAGTCGCGGCATCGGCAAAGAGTTCCATAAAATCATTAAAATTTTCCAAAAAAATAATACACACAATGTCATGATATTTACCAACATTAAAAGTAATACAAAATATTACTTAAACAGCATGTTTTATTTCAATTTAAGCTTAGAGGCCTTGTACCATACATATAAATGTAATGTACTCAAAGTAAAAATAAGAAAGAAAAACAAAACTGTAACAAATGAATTAGATACAATCAACTAAATCTCTTCCAGGTCCTTCGAACAGAACACAATTAGTGCCGCATTTCTTTTCTTTAAAGCGTTCCTTTTAAAAAATCACTTAAATTTAAACACTCTTTAGACGGAGGGCCCAAAGCGATTACATTAAAACATTTCGATCGGGATTACGGAAGCTTGATTTCCGCCTTACAAAATTGCGATTAATACGTAAAAAATGTATTAAATGAGCTCGGCGCCTCTCTAGTGGATCATTAACAAAGATTTTGCGGTGTCGTCCCCAGTAACATTGTTTTATATTTATTGTTGTTTACACTTTTATACGCAGACATCACGGTAATTTGTTAAAGGATAATATTTGAGCTCGTTTATGAGAGCGTGATGCGGCCATATTTGTTTGCTGCTCTGCACCAACAATACGAAGCTCTCATCTGTCAAGCTCAACTGGCGACAATATGTACAAACGGACGACAAATAAATTGGCCATCATTTATATTGATGAGTGACGGCCCTGTGTTTGAATATATTGTAAAAATATTGACTTGCAACTTATTGCTCTTTGTTTACGAAATTGAAAAAAACTGGCCAAGTGCGAGTCGGACTGGCGCATGAAGGGTTCCGCACCATCGTACAAGATTTAATACTATAAGCCAAAGAAAATACATCTCTAGTAGGGAAGCCCCCTTTAATTTTTTTTTTATTTTCTTTATTTTTTCTTTTCTTTTCTTTATTGGAACAAAAAACAGTTACATGTTAAAGTCTAAACTATATGACATTAAATTTACGAAGTGGTAAACACATAACCCATACCATTGTTCGCAAATTACCAAACACAAATTAATTTGTATAAAGAGGAAACAGATCAGAACATTGTTACAAATGCGCGAGAGCGCAGATACCAAAATATAAATTATAAAAGTACATAAAAATGGATCAGATCCAAACAAAACCAGGATAGCCCACTATGTTGGCAAAGCGGATAATAGTTCAATGGCACAACTTTTGAATTGGTTATTAGATAAAGCAAAGATGTCGATGTCATTGAAATATTTGTTATACGTCTCTACTAGGCGTCGAAGAGGTATGCGGACACCAGCATTAGTCCTACATGATGATAAGTGAAAAAGTTGATACTGGCGCACTATTCGCCGATGGACTGTTCTAGGTACCGTGTAGCATATTTCATTTGTGATGGCTGTGCAGTCAAATCTATTATTACATAAACCATGTAGCATCATGGCATCTAGAAGTAGACGTCTACATTCTAAGCTTAGAACATTGAAATGATTTAACAACTCATTATAGGGTAGTCTAGATCGCGTACATTTGTAATAAGTTGTACGTAAGAACTTTTTCTGCACTAGCTCCAGTCTGTAGGAATATTTAGTATAGAGAGGGTTCCAAACAGGTATATTGTATTCTAGTTGAGACCGTATCAGTGTTTTGTACAGCAACAAAAGTGTGGAGGGTCGCACAAAGTCACGGGAGGATCTTACGACAAATCCATACATACGATAAGCTTTGTTTATTACATTGTCAATGTGCTTGTTGAAGTGTAGAGAAGGATCTAATATCACCCCTAGATCACGAACTAAATTTACTTTATTTAATGGTACATTATTAATGGAGTATGTAAAGTTAAGTTTGTTTATATTTTTGGTGAATGAAATAGTGTGGCATTTGGGGAGACTAAGAAAGAGCTTGTTTTGAATACAGTAATTATGCAATCTACACAAGTCCTGTTGAAGCAGCTGACAGTCCTGTATATTTTTGCATGATTTATAAATTTTAATATCATCGGCGTACATTAAAAAGTTCGAGTGCTTAAAACATTGTTTTATGTCATTGATAAAAATTATAAATAGTAGCGGACCCAATATCGACTCCTGTGGAACTCCAGAGCTAGCTACGATGGAGTCAGAACAATATCCATTGATAACGACTCTCTGTGTTCTATTAAAAATATATGACATAAACCAACGAAGCAAACTACCCCGTATACCGTTGAAAGCAATTTTTTCCAATAACAGCAAGTGATCCACCTTATCAAATGCTTTCTGAAAATCCGTATATACGGCATCTACCTGCACCTGCTTATCCATATTTGAAAATAAATACCCAACAAAGGTCATAAGGTTAGTGCAAGTAGAGCGCCGTTTGACGAAGCCGTGTTGTTCAGGTAAAATTAGTTGATGAATATGAGGATATACTGCATCGTGGACGAGTCTTTCAAACAGCTTGGACAAAGTGGACAAAATCGAAATAGGGCGATAATTTTCCACGTTATTTTTGTCCCCGTTCTTGTAAATGGGTGTTAAGAATGCCTGTTTCCACACCGGCGGAAAGACAGACTCCTGCAGGCATTTATTATATATAATGTGCAAAGCGTAAGAAATAGTGTTTACAGTTTTTAAAAAGAAGTATGGCGGAATGCCATCAGGACCGGCACCTTTGGAAGAATCTAACGAATTGAGGGCTCTTTGAATAGAGTTTTCTGGCAGATAAATATGAGATAGACACGAGGAGAGCTCGGAATATTGATCATAAGGTTTCCAATTTACTGGATCTAGAGTAGACTGCTCGTAGACCGAACAGAAGAAAGAAGAGAATAGGTTGCATATCTCTGTAGGATTATCTGATGAAACATTGCTATAATACATTTTATTAGGAAAGTTAGCCTGATTTTTCTTATTTGAAGTATAAGACCAGAAATATTTAACATTATTGGGTATGCTGTCTTCTACTGACTTTATGTAAACACGGAAACAATTAACCATTTCTCTTTGAAATATCTTACGATAGTTTGAAAAGTGGTTGTACTGCGAGATATTTCTGTATATTTTCCATTTTGTATCAAATTTAGATATTCAATGTACACTGCGTCACTAGAGCGAGGTGGAATGTATACAGCACTAATAATGTGACGAGTGTTGGCTTGAGGCGTTGGGAGCTCTACAATAATCTGCTCAATGGCAGAGTTATCAAATTGGGAAACTATTTTATTTGGACGCAGTTCACGTCGAACTGCCACCAGGACACCACCACCCTCAGCTTTAGAGGTGGCATACCTGTCACGATCGCATCGGAAAACAAGGTAGCGATCATCAATAAACTGATTATCTAGGATGTCCGGTGTGAGCCAAGTTTCAATTAGGACCACTACGTCATATGAATTTGCCAAAATGTTCATATATAAAGTTTGCAGCTTTGTACGAATGCCTCCACAATTCTGATAGTACATAACGATACTATTGGAAGTCATTAGAAGTGAGTAAACTATGAATACATATTATCATGGGACGAAGTAATATAAAAACTAATACGGTGTGGAACCCTATCACGAAGACAGTCCGTAGCATAAATACTAAGGAACATAAGCTTATTATATTAATTAAAACTACTTGGCCATACTTATACTTCCAGAAATCAGGAGCGACATAATTACTTGTTACGTACATCGTAGATCTAACGAATAAATAATACTGATAATTAAATAAGAAAGTTCTTACCAAGACAAGATATTTATGCCTAGGGTACACTGTAATAAAAATATAATATTTATATAATATGAGAGTATCTTTGTTGAGAGGATAACATGCCATCATTGGACTAATGGGACACATTAAAGAGGTAGGAGTACTAATAGTGACGATCCGCAGAATAGGTAGATATTCGTTGTCATTTTTATTTTTATTTTTATGAGCCCGAAGAGCCGGCTTTATGTTTTTGAGCGAACTTGTTAAGATCGTCTTCCAAACGAACAGCGAACGCCGGGGCTCCGTCGCGTTCACGTACCAGTATAGTCGCATTTTTGATCCAAACGTATTTGTATCCACTATTGCGAGCAACTTCTCTACTCTTCCGAAACAACATTTTGTTCTTCAACGTCAGGTGTTCATTAAGATAGACTTGTACCGCAGCGCCTGAAATTCCCAGTTGGACAGATGTGACACTCTTATTTTTTCGGTAGGCGCTAATCAAATTGTCACGTATAATCTTCGACTTAAGTTTAACAATGACGTTTTTCGGCTTACCGTCATGTTGCCGAGCATGAGGAACCCTATGAACAGACAGGATATCACTAGTTGAAACCGAAAAATTCACTGCTTTACATATAGACTCCATTAGAGTGAGCAGGTTTTCATTCCTTTTTTCGGGCAGATTACATATTTCTATGTTACATTGACGTGCCTGCTGCTCCATAGTATCGATTTTAGCTTCGAGCTCAGCCATTTTTAAATTGTTGCCACTCTCAGATGCATCACAGAGGCGCTTCTCTAGGTCGTTTTGGTGTTTTTCTAAAGCTTCAACTCGGCTTCTCATATCTTCGTAGCCTATGTTTATAAATGCTATGGACTTTTCAATATCTAAATTAGTTTTCTGAATTGAGATGTTTTGTAGTTTTAATTCAGCAACTTCGGAGACTAATTTATTAAGAGTAACACCCTGCTCAGCTTTCCAGGACAACAGCATGCTTTTAAGCTCATCAAATTTATCTGGATGTACTTGACATTGTGTAGGTGAAACATCATCATGTCTAAAGCGCTTACCGGGTCTTGAGGTTATATTTACCGTGTCACAGGGGCTGCTCTCAGAAACTGAAGTAGCACCAGCCAATGAGATATCCGGTTCTGATTGTGTTTCTTGAAGCGGGTTATTAGGGGGCGAGTATAAGATTCGTGGCATTGTGGTTTAGTAATGTGGAGCCGATAGTTGGTAGCTATTTAAAGTGAGCGCGCAACTGTTTGCGTGGTACGGCGTATAATGCGCTAGTCGCAGACTTCCGCGTCGCCGGTTCAAACCTCCCCCAACACCAGCAGTTTTTGAGATTCCAAAAGATGTTTAAATGAATTATTTTCAAAAGGTCTGGTAAGTACCCCACTATAAACGAAGAGGTAGCTCACTGATCTCCGCTATCCTGCTCAGACTCCTCCCAAGGGGCGTACACCACTGATTGAAACACCACAAGAGCAACAAGGAATCGATAAATCGTTCAAATAACCAATAGAAAAAGATAAGTTCACAGGTGCAAGATTATCACTGCGCAACGAATAACACGACTGACCACTTTCAAATACACGAGCACACTGACTACTACTATTTGTTGTTATAGCGGCAACAGATACACACATTCTGTGAAAATTTCAACTGTCTACCTATTACGGATCATGAGATACAGTCTGGTGACAGACAGACAGATGGACGGACAGTGGAGTCTTAGTAATAGGGTTCCGTTTTTCCCCCTTTGGATACGGAACCCTAAAAATATACGTTGACCTAATTGAATTGATAGCAAATTATCCGTAAAAAAATATTTCCGACTTCATTAATGGAAACTCAAAAATATATGACGCAATATATGCATGACCTATTCTTAAAATTAGGAGATTTATTACGAGGTATTAGTAAAGTCACACTTCCCTCCTATCAATGTAATCTTGGCGCCAAAAGATTCTAGTTGCCGTCTAGTTTTCTATTTCACAGATAACCACAACAATTTACTATTTCTTACACTAAATTACAAGCACCCAGATGTCGCTCCTATCAAATTAATGTGTATGTACATATATATATTTAAGTATAGCAATAACGAAACTTGACTTATATGTAATCATAGAATGTTATTGCTTTGAAACTGGCTACATATTAATAAAACTTGATAGTAATTATTGTCTTCAATTTGTACCCACTCCATCACTTTGAACGACTATTTGTAACTCAGAAATGTAATAACCATTCCATGGTTACTATCTAACCCATTTACGCAAACATATTTTATACCAATATTGTTACCAACATATGTTGGTATATTGGCCATTTAAAAGATGAATAATATGTTCTTTTCATAGGATATCGAAATCTCGTCTGTTTCATACCGGCTTCAAGTCATTTTAAAAGAGTTATATAATTCTAATGACAATTAAAGGTATGTTCCAAACCTGATGTCTACGTGATAATATTGATCGTCTGAAACTGATTATTACTCTTTGACCTCTCGTTTTGCTAAGATATAAAGTGGATTTATTATATTCCGAACTCCTAAATTGGTCCTTAGGCGGGTTCCAAGGTAGTGTATCTTTCTTTGTAACCCAAGTTCTTTGAATACTATCAGTGTTTTCGTAGTCACTGATATTAATCCTGGTGTTTAAGAGTGACAGTAAGGGATGCCCCATGATGTCCTCTGCATGCATTTACTTATACAGTCTACTTACCATGATAAGCATGCTATCTAACCCAAAAAAAATACAAATCAGATAGGAAAATTCCTCAATCTAACAAACATTGCAATACCATAATAATATTAGTATAGATAATTTCCTTTTAGAACACCCTGTTGCGTATAACTAAGTATATACACAGACTCCAGTATATTTTAGAAAAGTTAAAAGCATGTGCTTGGTTATCTGAGGGTTTATTATGTTTACCCAAGCTAATTTGTGTTTACTCAAATTACCCCGAGTTTTGTCAGTATTCGTTCACCTACGTAGATGTAAGGATTTAAGTACGATGCGCACATAGCTATACTTGAGGCAAATTGGATGTGGAATCTTTGTAAACAAACTATATGCCATCATGTTTAGGGTTGTCATAATTACAATTCTGAAATATTGTAGTTATATCTCTATTTGCTAGTTATACATTACGAGTTTACTGTTGCGTTTGCTGGAACTCAATCTAACCACCAAATACGTAATACGTAAAAAATACCTTAAAATAAAAATTAAGAAATTTGAAAATACAACTATACTTACGTCTTACAACCCTATAACTTATTACATTTCGCAGAAAATGCATAGAGATGTTACATCAATCTTGTATAACTCCATCACAATCAAGAGCCATGTATGTTGCACAGAATCAGAGGATTTTTATAATCTATCCAACCCGACGCCAGATCTTTTTGGTTATGGTGAACTTGTTGGTTAATAATAATATCAATAATATGTTATTTAGTGCCGCGTGCCTCACTTCTACATACATTCTGAGAAGAAGCCATAATAGTGTTATTGGTTTAATTATGAAATTTTTACACACACACAGCTGATGAGACACTTTATTGGTATGTAATTCTTGGGATACACGTATTATTATTACTATCATTTGACATTTTTTTTTTATTCTATGCTATCATTTCAATTTTAATTCATTTAATATGATTAAATGAATTACCTAAGGCCACATTCAGGTGAATGCTTATTATGCTAACGCGCGGCTAACGCCATCTTCTGAACACAGTCATATGAAAGGGCTCAGCAAGAAAGAGTGAAATCAAACGCATATACTCTATGAAAGAAATATAATTAGGTTAAACACTAATATTATAACACGCTTGTAGCTTCTCGAATGCCGACGGTTGCCTGACTGTCTGATTGCTGTTTTTAGAAACATTGACACTTGTGCTGATTACCAAAGCGAAACGTAAGTAAATCAAGTAACAAGTGACTTTTGTATAGAAATAAAATGGTAGAAAATAATGGATGTTACACATAACATTTGAAAAATGTGAAGGTAATTTATTTTATATGCAACATCTTTTTTTCCCATGTTTAAGCACCGTTTGATAACCTCTGGGGCGCGTAGGTAGTGCCACCAAGGAGTTACTGTTTCGAATCCCGCTAAGTGCAAATATTTGTAATATGAATGAGTTTATTTGTACTGGATATTTCTAATATATGTGTTTGTATTAAAAGAAATCTAAATTATGTTCATCCGTGTTCTGGTACATAATACAAGCTCTGCTTAGCTTGGGTTAAGCTAGCGTTATGTAATATGTCCCAGAATATTATATCACTCACGTAGGTTGGGAAGTGCCAACAATCGTTTAATTGAATAACTGAAAAAGGTTGTTATACGTACTGGAAATTTGAGCATTGACAGTTGTCAATGCTCAAATACCTATAATACATTAATATATCACAATATCTGACGCACCTTATTTCAAATACATAAGTCCTATTTACTACAACAAATAATAATTAGTTGGAAAGAAAAAAACAAATCGGGTCCACATACAAAAATAATATTAACCTATGTTTATTAGAAAGCTATCTGACGCGACAGACGTCCTGTGAAAATTACAAAAAATCCTTTTTTAAAAAAGCGCTTTCAGTTCACCCGTATTTTTCAAAAATATTATTCGGACTATTACGAACAATTTAAAACATACAATAGGCGTTCTCCAGTAATGCGCTTACCAACGAAACACATTTTATTTCCACTAGAGATTACCTGGTGGTCGAATTTCGACAGATTTTTGAAATTCTGAATATTTTGTTTTATTTCAGTGTCCAGTGTCATTTGAACTATCATTGTATAGATTTAGATTTTTGTAGCCGTTTTCACATAATTTAAAAAGAAAAATCTATCCAAAAAAAATGTTAATATCAACTTTCTACAATTGAGTTCAAATCAAAATTTAAAAAAATATTACAGAAAAATAATTTAGTGAGTTCTTTATTTATTATTTAAATAATTATGGTCAAGAGAATAGGTTTATACTTATTTCAATTCTAAGTTTATTTATTTCAAAATTATAATATTAAATACCTATTATTTTAAAATATTTATATTTTTTTTAAATCTCGTAATTACTAGATTTAAAATAAAATTTAATTAATTTATATCATAATCTTGTTCTGAAGTTATTAACATCATAATATTATACCTACCAATTAATAACAATTGTAATTATTTTTTCATTTCCCTGTTATCCATCGTAACACTCTTGTACCTACTTGCCTACTGAAGGCGAATGATGAACCTCATATTTGTAATCTTCTCCGACCAATAAAGTTTTATTTCATTTTGTTTCTTTCGTTTCGCTTCGTTTTATTTCATTACATTTCAGTTCAGATGTTTATACATGAAACAAGGCTTTGTTTGTTCAATGAGTACTATCCTGGCCGTGTTATAAGTGAGAAACAATTAGTAGTATTCTTACAAACTTCTTATAAATGTCTATGGTTGTCAGGCTAGATCCTTAATACATTGTTACGCTCGATACCGTTTCTTTAATAATTTCGGAGCTTTTTTACGTTTAGGGATGTTCCACTAGTACAAGCGTTTACTTAAAAAAAAAACCTCTGTAACGCCTAGTAAATATTCAGGGGATCCAAGTCATTTGTATGCACATCCTTTTAATACTTGCAAAGTATTCACAACAAGATATATTTTCCGTTAACTGAAAAACCTCCAATTTCATTATCGTTGCTGCCAAACAAAGCATCAGAGGGAGGCGCAACGACTTTTTTCCTACGAGAAATGCTAAAAACCCATTCCGGTCTGATTAATTTAGAGAGGCAAAAATACTAATGTCGTTCGAAGACTTTCTTGTTTTGTCGAAAAGAAAAAAAATAAAGCAGATTAATCTTGGAACCCTTATTAACAAAGCAATTGTTACTGAGGCTTAATTTTGAAAACCAACAATGGAAAATAAAAATGGAGTAGAGTGCGCTGCGTCCTCCCGTCCTAATGAATGAGGAGTAATTTCAGTTTAAATAAAAGAGAGAACAATAAAATACCCATTTTAAAAACAGTACGATGAGCAAATTGCCGAGGCATCCAATTTATAGACAATGAGGGAAAACTGTTAACATTGCTATTGCCATTAAGAATAGCGAGCGCAAAACACTGTAACACTTCGTGGTTCTACGTTTTATACACCCCTCACTCACGCATACACATTTAGATTACCTATACGCTCACATTCGCACTTGATGTAATGTTGCACAAAAAGCTGATCATTATATAATAATATACTATCGAATCTTAATTCGATGGGTTGTAGATCAGGTTATTATATTTTAATTCATTGTGGAACATTTGATAGGTTAAAATCAGAAAGTAATTATAAAAGCAGGCCATAACCACTTGACAAAAATAGAAAACAAAGAATTTAAATCATCGTATTTACAGTCTGCCTATGTGAAGTTCGTGAGGATGGATGGATGGAATGATGTTTGTTACTCTTTCACACAAAAACGGCTGAACGGATCTGGATTAAAGTTGGCACAGAGATAGATTATAGTCTAGAATAGCACATACTTTTTATCCCGAAAAACGTATGGTTCCTGTTGGATAGATTTCACCAAAATTTCCACCCGAATGAAGTTGAAGTCGACAGCTAGTTGAATATATAGGTAAGTTGCCAACCTGATAGTAAGCATTTATTTAGGGTGTCGTTTGTGCGAAATCAACCCTTTTTTTTTTTTTTTTTTTTGTACGTGTGGAAACCCCCTCGGGCCGTCACCCCACCGGGGTTTTCGGCGGGGCGGTGTGTCGGAATCGAACCGACTAAAACCACACGGTGTGCCGTACTGCGCCTTAAGTAGGAGGGATCCGGGAACAGCTTTTATTAAGACATCCGGAACCCTCCTAGCGCCTGCCCGCAAAGCGCGGGCACCACCTTCGGGTAAAAAACCTCTCAATTAGGCGACGTCCAGGCACACGCGGACGCCGCCTCCTCGCGGGGGGCCACTATAGCGGGTGGAGGGGAAAACCCGTCCCTTCCACCCGCGGCCACACTCAGGGCGGCATGAGGCGCTGGTAAGCGCGCCTCCGCCGCCCGGTTCGCCGGCGGCGAATTAAGTCCGAATGGAGGTCGTCCTCCCGGACCCTTTCCGCCGCCTCCTTCTGCGAGATGACTTCCTCACAGAAGGTTGCGACCGCGGTAAAATTCCTGTCGCTACCGGCCATGGAGCGTATGACAGCCGGTAGCGACAGATCCTCTCCGATGACTGCAGTGAGGGCCCGACGCTGCGCTGCCCAACTGGGGCAATCCGCCAGCGTGTGCTGAGCCGAGTCCTCACTGCAGTCGCAGTGGTGACAGGCGGGACTCAATTCCCTCCTAGCGACCGAGTGCAGGTACTTCCCGAAGCAGCCGTGCCCGGAAAGAACCTGCGTCAGTCGGAAGGAAAGGGTCCCGTGCTGTCGCCCTGCCCACTCGACGATGACCGGCTGGAGCGCCTCCACGGCGGCGAAGCCAGCACGTGGAGCCTCCAGCCGGGACGACCAACGAGCCATGGTGGCTCGGCGAGCGGCCTCACGCCATTCGCGTACCTCTTCGGGCGGGGGCCGACTGCCGCTTCCCGCCCAGAACTCAGCCGTTCGCCGATATACTTCGGCGAGCACTTCCGCCTCCAAATCCCACGGGGGTGTCCCGGCCAACGCGCACGCCGCCTCCGTCGATACGGTGCGGTATCCGCGTATGGCTCTAACCGCCATAACCCTCTGAGGGCGCCAGAGGCGCGCCCTATTCTGGGCGGTCAGAGCCTCCGCCCACACCGGTGCACCGTAAAGTGCCATTGACCGGACAACCCCCGTGTACAGCCGTCTCGTAGCGACGCTGGGTCCACCCAAATTGGGTAAGAGTCGCCCAAGGGCGGACGCAGCGCCGACCAGCTTTGGAGCAAGCTGCAGGAAGTGCTCGTCGAAGCGCCACCTTCCGTCAAGGATCAGGCCCAGATACTTGATGTGGGCCTGAACCGGTACGAGGACCGAGTTGACCTCGATAGAGGCGCCAGGGGGTGGACCACGACGGGGCCCATGAAATAAAAGGGCCTCCGTCTTATCCAGGGCCACCCGCAAGCCCAGCGCCTCGATGCGCCCGACCACCAGAGAGACTCCCCTGGTGGCTAGGCGCGCCGCCTCCTGAAAGTTCACCCCCCGGGCTGTGACTAATGTGTCATCGGCGTAACAGATTACGCCGAGCCCAGGGGGGAAGTCACCTCGGAGGGCCCAGTCGTACCCCATGTTCCACAGGAGTGGTCCAAGGACAGACCCCTGCGGAACACCGCACGACATGGGCCGACGACTCAGATTTCCTTCTCGGTCCTCGTACATGACGGTACGCTCCTGTAAATAGTCTGCCACCAGCCGCCTCAGGTACCCTGGCACCCCGTGATAATGGAGTGCTTCCCTGATGCAGCTGAATGGCAGACTATTGAATGCGTTGGCGATGTCCAACGACACCGCCAACAGCACGCCGCCACAGCTCACTACCTCTTCGGTCACAGCCCTCAGGCGCAAAATAGCACCGACTGTCGAACGTCCCGCTCGGAAACCGAATTGGGCGTCCGACAAATCGGGGCCGACCTCGCAAAGGTGCCGGACGATGCGGGCAGAGAGGACCCTCTCAAACAGTTTACCCGCCTCGTCCAGCAACACGATGGGTCTGTAGGCCGCGACCGAGTCGGTAGGCCGTCCCGGCTTCCTTAAAAGGACCAGCTTCCCGGTGCGAAATCAACCCTATCCCAACACTATTAATTTTACATTGTTACGAAATTCTCAGAACTAACACGGAGTCTAGAAACGTGCCAGGTATTTAATTGGGAAATGAGCCAACTATATAGCTTGCTAAATGTGGATGTGTATGTATAATATACCGCTGAGATTCAAAAAAAAGTAAAAACAAAGTGTGTGTGTGCAATTCACACAAGGCGGAAGTGAAACTTCAGAAAAGTAGTAAAAAGTAAAATCAACACATATAATTTACTAATGTATCTATTTCATATAAATTATCTAAAATAAAATTTTAGATATTTTATATAAAAGTTATTGGTCAAATTAACTGATTTGTGTTAATTAATTAACATAAATTAATTAAGATTATAGGAAACACTGATACCTGTATACTATCTCATTCTCTCGCAGACTAAATCCTATTTATGAATATGTTTGGCTCCTTTCAAAGTTTACAGGAAACACTGTATACTTGTATTCTATCCCATTCTCTCGCAGGCTAAATCCTATTTATGGATGTTTGTCTTTTTTGTCTCTTTTTAGTGTGAGTTTTTCGTTTTATGGAATTTCAAATCCCAACGATTCTAAAGAAGTTTCACAATCACAATTTAATAAGTTAACATTTCAGAATTTGGTATTTAATTCCTAAAGTTATGTCAATCACAGACAGAAAAAGGAAGAGTAGATATCAATTTGTTACAGGCTATAGAAAATTCTCAACAATATATTTTTATAAAGACCTTGTAGGACGGCTTGGAAGGGGCTTATGTCTAGTTATCGTGAAAGTCTTATGTTGGAGATCATCTTAGATATGGGTCCTGCACTGTTGAATATATGTATGTCTATAGTAACTTCTATCAGAAAGATCGATTTTAGGCAAAGATGCTCCACGTTCGTACAACAGCTTCCGAATACATAGAGGCCATGGCCATCGAAAACCTTTTGACTGTACTTTTATCTATGAACAGGCGAAGCTTGAGTATGTAGTCTATTTTACTAAAGCCTTTTCGGAATTCGGATTGTTCAAAATGATCAAAATCATCAAAGCAGATCCCGGGCACTATGCGAGCCCGACACCGCTGACGATAGACGTGAGCTGTGATCATTTAATTAAAATATAAGTGATCACAGCTCACTATGTTGCTTTTCTTTAAATAAAATGACTCAATTAGTAGAATTTCAATATTTAAAAAATATCGATTGATAACTTATAGTACAGTGTTTTGTGTGGTGTATATATTAATTTTGTATAAATAGCTAAACGTTTATATTGAGACTTTTCCAGCCAATTAACTACCTTTTATTATTAGCTTAACTGACAGACATATTTAATATCCATTTACTTTGTAAATATTAGTTAAACAAATTTTAATCCAATTTACCGCAATATTAAACAAATATACTATGAATGATGAACATAAACCCTACATTAATATAAATTACCCGAGGTAATATTAGCCATGTAGAATGTCAGCAGCAAAATACGTCACAGTGAAACAAATTCAATACTCTGCGCGTATTCGTATACATACATGAACATACTAAATGAGAAAAGGGGAGCTTTTTTCATTAAGTCCCTAAATTGCTACGAAATATTTCATTTCGATCGAATGATTGGCTCCAGCCCAACTGTGTGACTCGACGGATGCCGACAGACCTCCGACGTTCACTATCAGATGTTCGAGGTATGCTATTTTTCTCCGTAAGAATACAAATGTCTTGCCAAATTGTCTACCGCCGAACTAGTCCAATTTAGAAAGCAATTTTGCAACCAATTCGTTTTGTAAGCGGATCAAGAGGCCAACCTTAAATATGGCCATTAAATCGTTTGCGCCGAACCCACATTCGTCTTTTTAATGCGAACTTCCAACGTTAACAAATAAGAAACTCTTATCGACTCTAACTTATCACGTCGGCCCTACACGCCTCATCTACACAAGTATACATAATATACTTTTAAATAACTAAAACACGTCCTTTAAAAAGAGTACGTTATTTGTACGATACCGATGCCAGTTTTCTAATTTTTGTCTGTCTCTCAGTTTGTTCCGGTTAATCTCCGGAACGGGTGGACTGATTTCCACGGCACTTTCACTGGCAGATAGCTGGTGTAATAAGGACTAACTTAGGCTACATTTATTTTCGAAAAATAATTAGGGTGCCGCGCAAAATATATAAATGTGTGAAAGCGAGAACTGCTAGTTATATTATAATTTCGCTTTATAGAACACAAAAATATATGCCTTTATTAATGTAAGAAATATTCTGTAAGACTATACGACATATAATAACGACAATAAAAAAACAAAGGAGCAAAAAAATCTGGAGATTGGATATGATGAGATGTTGACAAGCACTTACAAGTTTAATGTAAGAAAATTCATACAACGTGAACTGTTTAAGTATTTACCTAAATGGCAATACGCAAGTGACTTTTTTGACATAAAAAATTATAATAAACAAACATATTAATACGTTAACAGGTGAACTGTATGTATAGCGACCTGTTACTGTAATATTTTTCCTCTTAGTTACTTCCACCTCTTAATTATTTTAAAGGTATCAAAATTAGTTCAGTAAAACATTACAAACTCCAAATAAAACATGTTTCATTAGCACTTAAGGACAATCAATATTTGGCACTGAAATATGTAGGCATTCATCCAAGCGGACGCCTACGGCTAATGTATATTTATATTGATGAAAACTTTGTTGACAGGGGACTTTCAACTCGACAGCGACATGAAAGAGCTGTATGTGAAATGTTTTGAATAGATATTTGTTGGCGTGTATGTGGTCTAACGAGCGAAGTTCTGGCGTGATTGAAACCGTTGCCTTCCGATAGTCATCGCACCCTTTCATTCAAAACTGACCCTCGGGTCTCACCCATACACACGTAAGCATATACTGTGAGCGGCCGCCTTCATATTTGATAAAACGACTTAATTAAAACTTTACATAGTTTCCGACCGGACGATGGAGTCGTCTGTTTATATCACTCCCTTTTGTGATAACATCTTTTTAATTATACAGAGCTAGAATTAATTAGTTAAGCCGAATGTGACTTTCTTAATAAGAAACTCATTCATAAACTTTATTTATTACAGACTTGGATCACTAGTTTTTTAACCGACTTCCAAAAAATTAGGAGCTTCTATGTTCGACTGTATGTATTTTTTATGTATGTTCTCTGATATGTCAGTCATCTATGGACTATTTTCAAAAAAATCTTATTTTGTTTGAAAGGGTATGCTTTCACGGTGGTCCCATTGTTACCAAGTCCGAATCTGAAGATGGTATCTGAGAAAAAACGAGGGAAACCCTCAGAAATTAAGGACAAATGTGTGTTTGTATGATTTTCTTGAAATTAAGCAATACTGAAGTTTAAAGTCATGAATGGTACTGTTATTAACCGACTTCAAAAAAAAGGGAAGGAGGGAGTTCTACGTCCGGCTGTGTATATATATATATATATATATAATTTTATATATAAATTTTTATATATATATAATTTTAATTGCAGCAAGTTGCTAGACAAACTAAAAACCTTACCACTTTGTCTAATTAAAGTATTGGGCTTAATAAACTAAATTTAGTATAATCTTACGTACTGCTGTTACTTAAATTACAGTATGTGATATTCTGAATACCGTATCTACTCAGTGCATTCACTAAAAATTTAAAAGTAAACACTTTAAAAAAAAGTTAAACCGACTTCAAAAACCACTAACAAAGAACACTGAAAAGTGAAAAAAATATTAAAAACAACTTAATTGAAAAGACTATAATACATGTGACGCTTTTAATATAACAGTTGGTCTGGTGGTTAGTGATCCTGACTGCTGAGCCAAAGGTCGTGGGTTTGATTCCCACCCAGGACAAATAATTGTGTGATAAGCATGATCATTTGTTCTGTCTGGGTGTAATTTACCTATAATATGTATGTATTTAGAAATATATAAGTATGTTTATCAGCAGTCTGGTTACCATAGTACAGGCTCTGCCTAGTTTGGGATCAGAGGGCCGTGTGTGAGGTGTGTGAAGTTATTTTTATATTAAATATTATAACTAGGCAACATTATATAGGTACTAGCTACCAACTGGTCTGTTTGAAGTCGGTGCCAAGCTCGAAATGCTACTAGTTGTACCGGTCATACTAGTTCTTATAGTCTACTTGTTTGCCAACTTACTAGTATAAAAAACACGCATATAAATATATTGCTTATATATATATATATATACCATATATATGCCATGCTATGCTTATATATATGCCATATAATAAACCATATGTTCCGTTATTACTTATTAAATACCCACATTTTGCCAACTATAATTTGATCCCACTATTGGCAAACTCCCGCAAGTTTATTGCCGCTAATCGGGCACTTTGGAATTAAAGATGGGAAAACTGGGAGAAGTTATATTAAAAGAACAAGGTAGCCAAGAACATACTATAAATCAACAAATTACATACGTGCTAGGAAAATTATTGCCTCAACAAACTTATCCGCTTGATTTAGTATTACTATTAATAAGTAGTTTATGTAGTTATATGATGAATGAACGAAGACAAGAAAATGGGACATGTTAAATAGATCTTATTACAAAGTCCGCCCGACTCCGTATCCGGAACATAGTTGACATTGTATGCCGAGAGCGATCGAAATTTGATTCGATATCCGAGCCAAGCGAGCAGCACAAGCAGTAAGGTAGCCATCGCACGTTGGCAAAGCAAACTCGCGGTACGTGAGGTACATAAACTTGTAGATCAAGCCGCCGAACCCTCCCAGGACATATTGGTCACGTATTTTCACCAACTGCTTTTATTATCTCTCCGTCGTCGCTTTTAATTTTCTGCCAAAGTTAATCGTCGCTAAGCCGACTAACTGCCGTATTCTTCGCAGTTGGTTTTATGTCTTGCTTAATGACTCGATGTCTCGAACTTTTGCGAACATCAAACTTTAGTAAAGGAATTATACGAAACATCTCAGTATCATTGTAGATGATATATTTTCGTAGGTAGCATTGTTGTGAGTTGTCGTTGTTATAGATGAATAATTTCGAGCACAGACTATTTACCGTACATGAATAAATAAAATACTTTTGCAGACCATGCTTGCAGCAATCAGTTCTCCTATTGGTAGATACAAGTATTTCCCGAGCCCTGGAGTTTCACAAGGTAGCACAGACAGAAGTTAAGATTAAATCTATGAAAGCTGTCGGGAAGACACAGTCCAGCATATCTTGATGAGGACTTTAGTCATGGAAAGCTTCTTGCTACCGGTTATTGCTACCATTACCGGTCCACCAGAAACCAGCAGATATTCGAAACGTACCCGGATCGGAGTACCTGATTATCGTCCCACATGAAACACATGTATTGAATAATATTTTATGCCAGGGAGACATTACAGACAGCATTAGCTTTTTAGATTTTACTTAACAGAACATGCTGTTAAACACCACCTCCCTTAGTTGCCAAAGAAAACAACCATGTCGTGTTCAACAAAATAAAAATCTGATAAAGACCTGCCCAGTTCATCCCCAGCCCAGCGTCATCGTCATCATCTTAGCTATACGAGCGACCACAATGAACAGTCATTCCTGCAACTTTGACCAAATCATTAGACCATCTAGTGAGACTATATTTCTCTCAAGATATTTTTTTTTCACAACGGTTGTAAATCCACCAGATTATATAACCTTCTCATTTCCATTTTGCCTTGCTAAATTTTGTTGGTCACTTTGTTCTTCTACGGATATCGTCGTTTCTATCACTAAGGCGGTTTCAGTCACGAAGACTGCCTGTATCTCCGAGAAAAAAAGTTTTGTGATTTTAAAACATCCATAACAGCTATAAAACAATAATCCTTAAAGATCTAAGCTGATAAAACCGGAATAATAATCATTTTTATCTGTTATCAAAACGACGCAGATTCAGGACCAAATATCGCAGCAATTCTGAAAGTTCAATATTTAATGTTGAAAATTTAAACTGGAAATGTACAGACTTGAAACCCCAAAGGGTTAACACAGCAATAAATGTATGGCATTTTTATCCCCACGGATATAGGATAATGGTAAAGCTAATATGTGTTTAGTATATAAATAGGTGAAGAACTCTTACCACAGTCAACTACATACCGTGGCAGTTTCAGGTCAGCTCCTCTGAGACCCAAACTGTTTGTACTTTCTAGGAAATGCCGCTTTATACGCTTGAATATTAAATTTGTGTTACTTTACTAAGTATGTTCAGAAATGTTGTGGTTTCAACTCTCGCTTCAACTCTCGCACGAAACCAAACTTTGTGCGATTATCTTACTTCTATGTGTAATATTTCTAGACTCCAATCATCTTAGCACTTCGATAAAAATGTAAAATAATGTTCCTTTCTAGCCATTCTACAGGCTAGTGGTTGGTGTAGATGTTCCATTAAATTTAAAAAAAAATGTCAAAATCCAATGCATCTCATTATCATCAAATGCTCTCATCAAAAAGGACACACGTAAATGTCGTACATAGTCACAGAAAATAACATATTATCTATTCGTTTCCCTAAAAATACTCCAAGTGCTTGTTGAAACCTACAAAAACCACCCTGATATCTGACATAACTTTTAGGACTTTCGACGATGCCCTTCTAATCTCAATTATGCTTGTATAACCACGAACCTTCGGCGGCTTCCGTATTTTTGAAAAACTAAAAAAGTTTCAGTTGTTCATCTTGGTTTTCTTTTGAACGGAACTTCTCAGTAACTTCCATTAAATAAAAATTAAAAATAGGTTATTTCTTACCAATCATGGCCAGTTGATATCTCTGTCCTAGTGGCCTCTCAAATCACAGGGTACGCGACCCCAGCCTCTTCGAGCAACTACAGTCTCAGTCCCATTTCTCTATCAGAGACTTGTGGTATCCCTTACCCTAGCTCCTTTGCTCTATCCGTTTTCCTTACCCCAGTTTACCTTCTTCCTTTGTCCCGTCTGAAAAGGATTAAATTCCCCAGACGGGATGGCATCAAACAGGCAGCCGGCCATAAAAGAAACCAGCCAAAATGACAAAACTCGTTGCAATGCGCAGGCACTACTCTTAAAATATATATAATAGTTCATAAAAATGTGTCACAAATTTTCAATAATAACCATCTTGAGTCTCGATGTCAGTTACATCAAAACTCGTACTCGTATTACAATTTCAAAAATTTTATTATAAACTGTTAGAGGTTTATAATCGTTAACTAATAAATAATCACTTACATTTACTAAGTTAATATGGATTTACTCTTCATTTACCTGAATATCTATTATCTATATATTACTACGTGAAGAGAATTATTTATAGGCATTTTTAAGCACGAAGCACGAGAAGAATGTGAAATTTGGAATACTTAAAGTTTATATGCAGAAGAATTGCAGAAAGCCAAAGTTTTAAATCAATATGTGCTATAAAGTTAAAAATTATATATAAAACGGCTACATAAAGCTGAAGGGTCCAGTATAAATGTTGACCTGTCATTGTACAAAAGGCTATACAATGACGGTTCAAGTTATACTGGTCATTGAAATAAAACAAGACATTTAAAACGATCGAAATTTGATTGCCAGGCGTACCAGGCGTAGTACTTTACTACTGCCTCTGTAATGACACACAAACTGTTTAACATCAGGTCATTTCCTATTGAAATGATGATAGGTTACTGAGAATAAAAAACACGCTTTAATGACGATAGCCGAATTAAAAAGTAAAAAAGAGTTCATCTATTCACCTCCTTTATCATCTTTATCATCATCAGATTATCGTTACCAAGCCCAATCTATTGGACTCATCAAAACGAATCATTATGATAACAATAATAAAGATTTACTAGTAGCCACCGAAGAGTTGCATTATTCACCTCCTGGCTCCATCATCAGCTCGGCTCCCTTTGATATGGTTGAGGTGGATGATGGCTGGCGCATGCGTCATGCTCGTTGACGTCGAACGACTGCCATTGGTTGGGGCTGGTCATCTCCGAACTGCTATTACTTACATCTAGTAGTAGTTTGCGCGACTGTTATAGTTTAGAACAATACGTTACATTGTCCTCACATTTAATTTGCGCATATAAGCAATGTAACCAAAGAGTTGTAAAAAACATGTTGAAAAAGAGTGTCCTTGAAGTTTTTTACCTGTTCTTCTACACAGGATCTACGTATTGGAACAGGCAACTATCTTCACGACTGATTTAGTCTGACGGACTACTACTCCTGACAAAAATATCTATAATGGGTTTAATTGAAATAAATGATTTTGATTTTGAACTCCAAAGAGCCAAATTATAGTATTTTCATCCAATCTACATAAACATACAAAACTTCATTTCGATACGAGAATTAGAAGTAGGTTAAAATTTACTTCCAAGATTTCCTAACATAGTTACTTAGTTTGTTAGTTATAAATAAAACTAGTGAAAGCGTATTAAAGCCGCTAGTAATAATAACTCAGTGATTAAAACATGTTTTTTTCATTATTAGGTACATTCACACAGTACTTAAATAGACAACTAAATCAATAGGTAAAATCTACCCTTTCTACATAGAAATAAACATGTTTTTGTGACTACATGTGAGCTCGTTATTCTAAGTTTCTTATAGATAAGGATAAACTCTTATTTGTTGAATATTTTTGGCTAGCTGCTTATCTTAAATTTCTTTTAGTATAATTATAACTTTCTGACTGATTACATTGAACTTTCGGCGCTGAAATTACTTTTACCTTTGTTATTTCATTTAGTCGAAATATTATAAGTTCTTTTAGATCATTTGGAATTCTAAAAAAAATAATCACTCAATAACTTTTTAATAATAACAACTTTAAAACTTTAGCCTTTGACTATAAAAGTCAGCTCATGACTACGGCCGATACACTCACCGTCTTTTTTTTCTGTATTAAATTCTGAGACTTAGTTCATGATAAACACAATTCTCTCTATTTGATAGCACTAACGTTACTCTGCTAATTTTTCCATAACCTTTCTTTCATTCTGCCATTGGTGGTTGGACGATCTTTTATGTATGTAAATTAAAACGTTTAATTGTCATAACGTTTTTGTCACTGGCGATTGTTGACAAATATTTAGTTGTATGTATAAATAATAAATATTACCTACATACATCTACTACACATGTATCTACTCTAACATCTGATCGACATTAACAAAATTACAGTGTTTTCTTTTATAAAAACTTGTCAAAAAGTAAGATGTTACAACTAATACACGATAACGATTAGTAGGAATAGTGATAATTAACTAGTTTTTAAACAGGCTAACTTTTTTAACTTCAAATGATTTGGTGTATTGGTAGACATCTATAGAAAAAAAAACACTTACTTAGTACTGCTGTCTCACGGCTGTCTTCTTCAAGTTGGAGGTACCGAGAGTGGTACCAGTACCAATAAGGTACCAGGGAGAGTACCCGAGTACGGGATTGGCTCAAAAATCTGATGGACATTACCTCCTTATGTAAGAGGATTTCAATTCTCTACTACCTTTTGAGTTGTACACGGAATAAAAAAAATATAACTACATATTAACTAATCTCGATGGTGGTGTTTATTAGTAAATGCAAGCTGATCACTTTCTTATGATTTATAGTTTACATTAGTAAAATTAGTTTTATTTGTAATCTGTAATAATAGTCTGGCCTATTTCCCAAACAAAGCAAATAGGTGTCTTTTGTTGTACTAAAATGCTTTTTAGTTATTTTCGGAATGAAATTAAATTCGTACCTAATTTTGTTTTAATGTCATATTAAAACAAAATTAGGTACGACCGGCTTCGCACGGGTACAAATTATACACCTAAACCTTCCTCATGAATCACTCTGTCTATTAGTGAAAACCTCATGAAAATCCGTTCAGTAGTTTTTCAGTTTATCGCGAACAGACAGACAGACAGACGCGGCGGACTTTGTTTTATAATATGTAGTGATGACAGTCGCCGTTACGTTTAAGAACTAAAATGTCCTATTGATTTACACATTACACTGTACTAATAGATATTTGTTATGGACAAAAATTTATTGAAATTTTGGCTCTGTCGGTTTTTCTATGTTACCTACCTTAACTGGATTATAGCTAAGCTATCCACCAGCTTATCCATGATATTGTCCTAACGACGAACGTCAAAGATTTGAAGCCTCGCAATTTTATCAAGCTGCTTCTCAGTGATATTAGTCTGCTGCTCTATTATAAAGCTGAAGATTTTTGTTTGATTGTTTGTTTAAACGCGCTATTCCTGGAACTATCGGTCAGATTTAAATAATTATTTTTTTATTAGATAGAGTATTTATTGGGGAAGGTAACATCAAGCTAAAAAGTGGATCAGTGACCATAAACGCAGGTGAAACTGCGAGGAACAGCTAGTCTATTTATAAATGTATTGTTTCTAAAACCGGTTAACAAACTTTTACCCATCCCATTATGTAAGAATGTGAAGTGATGCTTCGAGACGTGATTTTACTCTAAATAAGACATTGTCTTAAACGGTTCGAAGACAAATCATTTATGACACTTACATTTTAAATTGTTGCTGCTACAAGATGAAAAGGCAATGCTGGATTTCGTTACGTTATTTAAAAAGCCTAATGTAATCAAAGAGTCTTACCTAAAAGCTTCGTTTCTTAAACAACACAAGCACCTAGTCTTTATATAAAGAAATTTGTTTACTTAATCTTTATCCTTCTTTTCTTTTGATTGTACATTCTTGGCAAACAAGAAATTATAAAGGATAACATAACTTTGACTGCCTGTTAGAAGAGTACAGTTGGCTAAGAAAGTAACCGGAACATTCCTTAATTTTCACTTAAAGATGTTTATGAGAATGAGATGAGAAAGGTTTTTGGCTATTAATAAAATAAAAAAGTATACAAATACATAAAAGAGGATGAAAACCAAAATTAGGTAAAATTAGAGCCTATATAGAAGGCACAATACCAAAATTCTACGCTACATTTTATAATTTGTTATAAGCTTAAACGTCAAAAACAATTACCGCGTAAAAACTTTTAACAAACCTTGAACACAGTAATCTGGTTTGTAAAATAATAGATAAACTAATTTTCATCCCGTGCTTTAAACTTAAAACATTTTACGTGGGTACCTAATTTTAATCTCCTTGTTCTTGGTATTATTTAACCGTGTTCTAGAAAGTGTTATTAGCCCGCGCACTAAAGCGGGTGAACTCAGTAAGGTCGTCCGAAACTTGGGATTAATAAACATAATATATTCCCAACAGAAACCTTTATTTAGGCCATTTACGACATACATTTTGTAGATGTATGTAGACAAAGAAAAAACTTATTTCACGTCACAGCTTCATGTTGGAAATAA
The DNA here is from genome assembly GCA_963859945.1 of Euplagia quadripunctaria. Taxonomy (NCBI): domain Eukaryota; kingdom Metazoa; phylum Arthropoda; class Insecta; order Lepidoptera; family Erebidae; genus Euplagia; species Euplagia quadripunctaria. The sequence goes on along the minus strand of OY982566.1, from coordinate 11,168,008 downwards.
CCAATATTAATAATTATTATTGTGACAGTCGAGCACTCCGTGTCACAAACAGAGCAACAGAACTCCTTGCTTTTCCACTTGATTACTTTCGTACAATAGCCTGAACAAACAATAATGTAACGTCGGGTACCATTGTTGCAGAAATATAATTTCACTTATGTTCCCACTGCCCTCGATGTCCCTAGCTGTACAGTATTATTTGTATTTTTCCTTTCATTAACAATATTTTGAATGTTTGGCTGAAAACAAGAAATGAATTCACTATCCAGTGAATTCATGATGCAATTTTTTATGCTGTCTATTATATATTGTACTATATCTATAGCTTCTTTTGTAATGGTAACCCTATCGTCCTTCTATGACTGTCACTTGGCAATACGCGCGACCTATTTAGATTTACCATCATTGTGTGATATCGTGCCATAGCCTCTATTTCAACCTTCAACTTTATGGTTATATTTCAATTAACCTTGCCAGTAAAGATAGCAAGAGGACCTAAAAAGAAGCTAGAAACCACCGTCGTTGTCAATTTAACCATATACCAATTAATTATATTTGATTTTCTGATTCGACATTGTCTTTCAAAGAAACTCACTCGTAGCATAGTTTTAAATAGTCGTTAGACTTAAACCGAATACCGTCGCGGACTTCGTCAAAAAAATATCGCTAACGTGTGGCGTGCGAACAGGATGGTTTTAAATTGCCGTTGGCTATTTAACATTCATTGGATGCTATATCCTTGGCGTTATTATAAATTTATTGATAAAATACGATCGTTCGCTATTGAAAATATATTGGATTGTAGTAAAACATATGCTCGTCGTTGTTAGTTTTAATTCAGTTGAACAAAGACCTATGTTGACTATTGTCTAAAGATAACATACGTTATTTGTGTTTCAAAACTTAAGATATAAGCTTAGCCCATTTTTGCCTTAAACTATCGCATTGTCCTGTGAGATTACAGATGTATTTTCCACATACTAAGTAAAACATCGCAGTAGATAATGCGCTCATTTAGATGATATTCAGTTTATATGTACCAACTCCAAAATGGTCTAAGATAATATAATTGTCATTAAACTCCAGAGGCCCAACTCAAAAGAAACCATTATACGGAATAAGCAAATCATCTAGATATAGTACGACCTAAGAATCCTCATAAGGAGTGACCGGCATGAATACAGGTTGTGCAATTCGCAGATCGTTTCATATATTTTCATTAAAATAAACTTCAAATAACGTGATTTCCTTCATCTCTATAGAATACGAAATAACACTTTAAACTATCATGCGAACCCTGCGATAGATCATCGATGCAACCACACAGCTATAGCCGAAAAACGCCCCGAATAAAAGTGCTCGTATAATTTTATGATCGAACTTCACTTGGCACGTTCATTTGATGCTCAGTAATATCTGAAGGTGCGAAAACAGAAATAAAGGAATCTAATTAAAAGTAAATAAAGGCGACAGAATACGGTTAAACACATGTTCAAACGAAACGACGTAAATGGCCATCGTAACATGTTCAGGGTTGTAAAATTGCACCATAAAATAAATTTAATATAAATCCAGAGTAGGGGCGACACATAAAATTGGAGTAAATCACCGAAAGTCAGGCGCTGGAGACGTTTACAGCCTCGGAGGCTGTTAGTTCCGGAAGTGTGTCGGGATCGCGGGTACCACTCAAAACGCGCAATAACCAGATATTTATGTACCGACTGCACTCAACATGTAGGTATCATTATATTGCGGTGTTTTTATTTTTTAGTAATAAAACTAATGTACATTTATTTAATTTATACACATACGTTAAGTAGATTTATGAGGATAGACAAAAAAAGAGATAAGGGAGATTGCCCACAGATAGCTCTTAAATGAAAAGTTGAGCATAGAAAAGTATAGTGTTACGAAAACATTAAAATGAAAATACGTTTTCTAAATACACTTATTTTAGAATTTGTAATGGGATATTTTTTAACTTCCGGATAGGTACCTACGTTACGCCATATTTTTATCATTCATCATTACAATCTGTGGTTAATTATATTGCGTGAAAGTGCAATGATGGTCATGAGTAACAATATCGAGTGTTAAAGGGATCAGCAAATTAATTGTGTATTTCCTGTGGTATATTTGATTTAATTATATTTATCGTACTATTTTTTTTTTTTTTTGCGATTATAGAACAAACACCAAATAGTTGAACAAATGTAACCCTAACTAACTAACCGCGTTAATGAATATGTCCATTTTCATTAGTCGGCATATTACAAAAAATGTACATAGGTGTTTCTGTAAAAAGATATGCGTTGTCATACATAAAATAATTATACGTATTATATATATGGTTTGACTTGAGAAGCTTCTTTGTTTTTCGTCGGTTAAAAAGACGAATGGACTGCTTGAAAGCGGATATTAAATCTTAACCTTCCTTGATTGCCGGATATTGTTTGTTAATATTTTTTTAACCTTTTCATTAAATTTCTTCTAGCCTACCCCACTAAACCCATTTAATATTTTTGGTATCCTTAGTCAAATCATGCTTTAGTTCTTTGATGAATGCAATGATCTTCTTGTTTATTTTAATTTGAGCTGTTATTATTATTTGACATGTAATTGAAATTTATATTTCGAGGATACTGTTTTGGATATAGCATAAGCACTGAATTAGGCACATTCTAAAGTTAAAAGATGCATAAAATATATGAAAATTATATGTACAGCTAGGTACCAACACTTTAATTATTAATGGATTTACGAAAAGTAATAAAATAAAACTACAATAAATTTTACTGATACAGGATGGGCGGAGGCAATAAATGTTTTAACGTTACATTTACCTTAACAAATGTCGTAAAATGTTATTTAATAAATATTTTGACAAACGTTTAATGTTTACTTTTAAATAAAGAATACATTCACGTGAGGTAATGAACAGAGATAGTGGATACATCATAGGATTTGTGCGGAATTAAGCTTTAAATAAGACTTTGAAAATAAGATTCCTTGTTATTTTCATGTTTATTATTTTTAATCGTTAGGCCAAACATAAAAAATAAATGATTTGACTGTTCCAAAGTATGGCGTCGAAGTTGTTATTTCATACAATTTTCTACAGAACATACCGTTTTGATCCTACTAATATTTTCAGCGTGAAAGTTTGTGAGGATGTATGGATGTATGTGTAACAAGACAGTGCTGGGGCATCTGAGCATCTGTGTGCCGGACCGCTGCGTGTAGAGGAGGCGACATCCACCGCTGCTAGTCGTCCCTGCGGCCAGAACTAACTTACTGGCGAAAACGCCACTTACTCGCCAATCCGTGTAATCAACGAGGCACTAGAACTGACATATTCTCGTGTAACTCGAGTGAACTCGTAAAAATTATAATAAACGTAGTAGCATTTAAGAGTAATAATACCCTTTAATGTTTTAATTTCTCTAAGACTAATTTTCTTTTCTTTTCAACAAACTTGGTATGTAGATAGCTGGAGACCTGGCTTCACATATAGGCTAATTTTTATCTCGATATTCCCACGGGATCGGGAATTATGCGGGTGAAACCGTGGGGCGCTGCTAGTGGTTAATAAACGGAAACTGAATTCACTTTACAGTCAACTGCTCTCAATAGAGATCTGGTAACCCCCCTTGGGTTACCAGATCTGGCAGATACATAGCAGTACGCTATTGCATGCATGTTATCTTCTGTGGGATAGGAGTCCGCTAAACCACTTTTGTTCCGATATCAACAAGACATCTTTCTTGTGTAATTTATCTTATATGTATGTATTTAGAAGTATGTTACCATAGTACAGGCTCTGCCTAGTTTGGGATCGATTAGCCGTATGTGAGATGTGTCAAGATATAAAAAAATAGTTTATAACTTATATTGTATAATATTATATTTAGTATTAATATAATTAAATTTAATCTCGTTCCCACTACTAAAGAAGGGTACATTATTCATATTTAATTAAAATTATTCTAGGGAATTAAAAAATTACCAATAACCAAATAACTTTAATACTTTTTAGGTATCATGTTTCTTTGAGTGTAAGCTTCACTTAATGTCATATAGAGTTTTCAGTGAATTAGATCGATTTTCAACGCCGTGTGGCCGAATACGGCTATTCAGGTCACCATTCATTTCCTGTGGACTGCCCACTGGTACAGATATATCACTAAAAGGTAATATTGCCATCAGGAGGTGCGATAGCCATTTCTACCTGTATGTTAAAAAGGGTTTATGAAATCGCGCAGTTCTGATTTTACTGAAATACATTAAGTTTACACTTTTAGATAGGTATATTTTTGATAAATACGCCAAGCACAGACTTACAAAACGTTTTGACACATTTATGTGAATTACGTGTACGTAGATGGAGGATATGATGATATGATGGAGATAAATAATACAATTGGGAGAAAGAGAGAGATGAAGTTAATTGGGGAATCATGTTTTCATTTTATTTGCAGTATAAAACTTGAAAAAACGAAACAGTTATATATTCTTTCTTTAAGATCTTTTAAAAATGATCAGTTTTTAGTGAGTTTATATTTTACTAGCTTTGGTTTCACTCGCGTTACAGTTATTTTTTTTATCCCTCGCGAACAGTAGGTTTTTTCGGGAGGAAAAGTATATATATATCCTATGGCCTTTTCTGCACTCCTGACGCACGTTGTACATAAAATTTCATGATGGTCCTACTCATTTTCGCATTTATAATATCGGTTACGATTTTATTACAATTTTATCAAATTAGGAGAATTTTATTATTTCATCATTATCCAGAGCGTCTTATTTATTATTTAAAAATTCATGCACATTTGTACAAAGGCGGACTTAATGCCCAGGGCCTTCTCTACCGGTCAACCTTGGGGTGCTATAGAAATGTTATACGGTAGGTAGGTGCAAAGATGTGTCGAACTTTTAATTGATCCATTTGAAGTTATTAATAAATAGAACTTAAAATAATCAAGACAAGTTGAAATACATACATAATACACGGGATACAGACTATTAATGAGTTTCCCGTGAATTATAGTGTGGGGTGTGTACTGTGCGTGGTCGTGTACTAGCGTTCAGCTTATTCTGATAACTCGTTGTGGAGGAGATCGCGGACTTTTTTCTTAAATATTGAAAGGTTTATGAACATTCTGATTTCGACTGGAAGCGCATTCCAGAGAAGAATAAAATTGATTGAAGGAAGAACAAAGAGTTGATAAAATTGGTGGTGGGAGGTCGGAGAAGTAGATTATTTGTTGATCGAAGATTTCAGTCGTGATTTGAGCACGAGAACCGGACGTAGGGAGCTAGGTAAGAAGGTGGAGATGGAGAATTAAAAAAAGAGGGGTCAGAGCTCGCAGATAAATTCAGATACAGTTTAAAATAATTCCATTCTAGTAAATATTATAGTCATGATGTAAACTAAAGACAGTTGGCTATTAATGTCGCTTATATTATACAATAAAATTTATTTTCTTTAACATTTATTTGTTTTAATTTATTTTATAAAAATAGTGTAGTTATGATTTACAGTATGCCAAAAGTTTCAAGGACTACTAGATACATATTCTCGAGTAAATTTCTCGGAAATAAAGAGGCATCGGCTACCAACTTTATCGGCAAGGAAAATAACAAAACGTTATTTATTTATACCAATTCTATTACAAAAAGTAGCATGAAAAAACATATAATAAATATAATTTATTCCTATTAAAAAGATTTACCTACGTCATGTTTACGCCAAAATAACATGATAACGCCATTTCCCTCATAGAACAGTACCGCTCACACGCAGTTTGAGCTCAAAGCAATATTGTCATGTTATTATTTGGGACATTTACACCGCTAAGCCAGACGTACGGCCCATTTCTCGTATCGTGCGACTGCTAGACGTAACTCATGGCCTCCGCATTAATATCAGCCAAATGTGCACTTACGTCCAAAAATTAAAGTAATACCGATGGTTATTTACACGCCCATTGGGATAAATAAAACATTGGACCGTTTCTGTATTTAGTAATGTGCTATTGTTGAAAGGAATACAAATGTAGTTGCGAAACTACGAAACTATTGAATACCGGGATACGGACACTTTGAAACGTAACAATTTATAAATTTGATATGCGTGTTTAATAGGACGTTTCAAGTCTTTCACTCATTGGGAAATTGGTTTTAAATCAAATGAAAAATACGTGCCCCACAAAATAAATAAAATAAGGAGTTAAAGCTCTATCTAGATAAGAAAGTGAGTAAGGATAAACGTAGAATTAAACTTTATACACGGTATGATCAAAATTATGCAAGTTGCTAAGCCTCTACATTTATTGCAGATAAAGGTAACATTTCTGATAAACAAATAAGTCAATTAGTAACAGTACACGGTGCATTAAAAATGAATGGAACGTGTTTTAACGGAGCTATGCAACGATTTCACTCTTGATTGAGTGCGTGGGAATTGCACTGAAAATAATTCGTGCATCAAGACTAAAATCAATGCAGTCGATTGGCAAAACCTTAAATATTTGTTTTATTAAATATAAAACAAGCGCATCATTGGTTGAACAATCAATTTTTAATCATGGTAATTTTAGTCACTCTTTTTCTCAAGATTCATGGGGTTACTAAACGAAACGATTTGATGGGCTTACTTAAGCAACGCAAAAATATTTGTTGACTTTCTTGATAGGTTAACAAGTGTTAACCTACCTAACTAATTAAACTAGGTGTTAACTAATTAAAATCAGGTGTTAAAAAGACCGTACGACACATGAGTCACCAAAACCGCACTGTTTCACTAACATTCAGTTGGTCGGAAGGTACTCCTATTTTGACGTGTGGAATCCAAAACCATTCGGAAACCGCGCACTCTGCTATCGTGAACTTACTTCAACTTTAGCAATGGGTCTATGCTTTGGAAAAGGTAGTATTATTATTAGGTATATCATCCCTTTCTCCTATTTTATTGGCGGTTTCACCTTTTTCTCATTTCTTTTTCCCATCTTTTTCTCACATTAATATATGTTTACGTAGGAGTACGTTGTAGTATATTGCTTTTGAATCTGATAGATTGCATATTAAGATATAGCAGCGTTGTTAGCATTAGTAAGGTAATGCTAACAAAAAGCATATAACCGGTACAATTATCACCAAAAGCAAATAATTAATAGTAGATTATCTCCTTTTCTCCTCCTCCTTTTCATTACAACTTCTCTCATTGGGTATTTTTTAAATCAGTCACTGCCAAGCATGGGTTAGATTTTGCCACCCTCTTCTGTGATGAGCTTCTAAGGGTAAGAACTAAAGCAAACGAGCATTCCCCTTCATCTCTAATAAGTAGTCTAATTACTTGTGTGCCTTTTTACACATTCAACCAAACAGCGGCGCGTCTATGGGTGGACATATATATAATCATATTTTTATATTAAGTATAAGTTGCAACGTTGTATGTCTAGAATATAAAAGAGTCGTTATATATAAAAGGAAAAAACAGGCTCACTTCGTTGTCCGTCAGTCTGTCTGTCGATCAGTCAATACCCTTTTTTTAGGAACGCGTTGAGGTATCAAGTTGAAATTTACATCAAATAGGTACTTATGCCTGCGAATCATGAAATTCGGCGAGAAACAAGGTCTCACAGTACAAGTAAAGTAAAAAAACCGAAAGTCGTAAATTTGCGCTTCTATCACATAAAAAAATGTTTTTTACGATTACAAACTTATATTTTGCGCTTGGAAAATCAACTACGTCTCGGTCAATTTTAGGGGAGCATTTTTGGAAGTTAAGTTTATCATTCAATAAAGTGTACAATCTATGTATATATAAATCAATGTTTGTCCTCTATGCGTTCCGAAACCATTGATCAGATTGTGATGAAACAGGCAGGATGTTCTGGGGACGACCCAGAGGGTACATGGCCCAAAAAATCAGTATAAAAAAATGCCATTGCAACGTATGCCAGGTGCAATTTTATATAAATGCCAGAAATATATAAAATGTCCTTAAAACAATTGAAAATCGATTCCCGAGTTGGACGAACTATCTACACATAAGTTTGTACAAAAGCCTCGCTGCGTGACACAAAAAAGTTTAAAAATTTCTGTAACTGCAAGTACTTTTAATTCAAAATAACGTTATTTTTCTTCAACAATTGTCCAGGATGACTAAAAATTTTCTAAGAAACAGCTCCTGCTGGGAAATACTTTTTTTAGTAATTCTCATTACGAAATACCAACATTCTTTACAACCACACACAGAATTTACATTACATGTACTATACACATATAACTTTATTTCATTTAATATTAGCGTATGTTCTATTTCATAAAAGTCTAGCTTCAATCTTCTAAATTCCTTTTTTTTATATACGTACGTATTTGACATACGTCTACACATTTTTTACGACGAATATTAATATATTTTTAATACATTTGCTTTTGAGTTGTAAGTATATTATATGCGGGATTTCTTTCTTCTTGCTGATAGATAAGTCAAGTTCATTAATGGGTAAGTGTCACATCTAGTCTTGCGAGCGTTTATTGGCAACTGCTTACCATAGATGCCATTCGGGATATTGAAAGTAGATTTTATGTTATTAGATCAAATCTAGTTTTATTGAGACAATATATTTTATTTGATCTGTGTCTGTTTCCAGACGGCATTTGGGCTACCATAACTCTGGTATACTGTTAATCAATTAATTGATACACGAACAATACGCATTCCCATTCTACTTACAAAAGTTGTTAATCATCTAGGAACGTTGCCTCAGAGTAATTTTTTAGTATGGATCTTAGACTGTCTACTGTAAATTAATTTTCTTATGTAAAATATGTCTTTATTCCAAACAATCAACATTTCAACTATTTGGTATTTAACGCTTCACATAAACCCCTTCTATTGATTTTCTACTAAACCCTCTATAGTAGCTAGCTGCGAAAGGGCGGTGCGTCTATGCCTGGACGTCGCCCACTTAGAGTTAATTACCCGAATTAACTCTAAGTAAGCGACGTCCAGGCGTAGACGCGACGCCCTTTCACAGCTAGTCGTCGTCAAGCTGGCAATCGTTAGGGGCAGAAGACCGGTAGAATACTAAAACGTCACTTTATAATTTTGGATTCCGATATACTACCCCACCGAAAACCCCGGTAGTGTCGGAACTTGGGGGCTACCTCACGATAAATGGGCGCCTCTTTACGACTTCCGAAAAGAGCGCTTTTCTTCAGTTACCTAAAAATACTTACCTGTAAACTTAAGTAAATATTGTGATTCATCAACCAATATTCAATATTATCTAAACCAGAACTCCGTATACAAAGTAAGCAATCTAAACAAAAATACAAACAAGAGTACTCCAACAGGAATATATCTGTAAAGTTTTCAACCTAAACATTCTCGCGAAAAGAATACAAGAACTGTATGATGGATTATTTGAAAATATTTTATATTCATGTCCACGTTGAATCAGTATTGTTGTTCATTTTCATTCAGGGCGGATCCCAAAGGACCCAGGCATGACGTGATTCATTTCCAGACTGCATTATAAATTTGTATTCCATTGTTTCTTTTTCAACAGCCAACTGGTTCAGTTACCTATTGTTAAAGCTAACAAAAGGATTGAGATATGCGATTTTTAAGTGCAACCGCCGGAATTTTCAACTATTTTAGCGAATTTATGGTAGATAGATATTTGCGACTCTTTGGTAAAAAAATAAACAATCGTATTTCTAAATAGGATAGTTGTTGTCAAAATATACTTCGTGACCTCAGATCTCCTGACTTACAGGTTCAGTTACAGGTTCTACATTCCCTTTTAGTTCATCGCGTTCTCGAACATCAAAGTGTATCCAATATCAGATCTTGCTTTGAGAGTCGGTTCAGTCAATGTGCATTGATTGCTGTGAAGGTTGATAATGTGCGTCCAACACAAATATCCTATGGCTATGTTTAGCCTGGTCGGAGGATATTTGTGTTGGAAGATAACAATCTTGCCTCACTAGCCGCAGCCCAATAGTTAGTTTGAAATGTCCCAATATTATTTACTAATCATGTCAAGATTCATTGCCATTGCCGGATGCATTACTTTTAGTTACCAAATAACCAAAGAAGGGGTGAGAGATTCGCCGAATAATAGCTGTAATAAAAAGGCAGTAGAAAATTATTATAATTATATAGTACCAAAAGTCTATAAGTTAAGTAAGTCTTGTTCGTGGAAGAGCCATGCTTCGGCACGTACGGGCCGGCTCGACCGGAGTGCTACCACGGCCTTACAGAAAACCGGCAGTGAAGCAATGCTTGCATTGCTTTTCGCTGAGTGAGTGAGGTTACCGGAGGCCCTAACCCTTCCCTCTCCCTCTATCCCTCCTCGCCCCCTATTCCTCCCTTCCCTTACTCCCACCTTAAAGGCGCGGTAAAGGGGCACTAGTCATTTACCATCAGGTGACCCGTCTGTTCATTTGCCTCCAATACCATAAAAAAAGTTAATAATATTGAGACTGACGGAAAGACGAAGGAAAAATAAGGTTTGTACACAGGTCCTTTTTTGTTTAATGGCTATGTAACCATAATAAAAACTTTAGTTTAGTGCCTAACCTAAACTTAGATGCAAAAAATTATATACTGATCAACATTTAAGCAATTAAAATTCACGTAAATGGTTTAAAACAAAATTGTTCAATTCAATTGTCGCAATGCACTCATGTGCTTGATTGCTCGTTAATTAAAACGAGCAATCGATGAGCCCCGCGACCGAATCGACTGGACCATATAAAACGAAATGCTTACACACATGAGCCTTGTACACAGAACAATAAACTCGATGGTGTGTTAATCGCCTACTTAAGCCCTTAGCATACATCAAACAGTACCAAAGATTGTAAACAAAGAAGAACTTCCTTAAGCGATAGTGCACTGTGTAGTTAAACTGTATTGGTTCTGAAATGGAACCCAGTCAGTATTTAAGGCTATGCTCGTTCGATGTCGAGAATATTTTTTTTTGTTAAATAAATAATTTTTTGACGTACTTATTGAGGACTCTTCTGATAACGGTGAAGTTGTGCGTAGGATTCGAATCGAATGAAACCACAGAGAGTTACGCCCTTACAGGTCGTCTGACACAATTCTATTATCTATATATTAAAATAAAAGGTTGAGTTTTGCTATCCAAGTAACAATAGCATCCATTAAAAATATAATAACAACACGTCATCACCTTTGTTTCAATCTTAATAATTCACCATATAATGTGAGCAGGCCTACGGTGGTACTCATTCATCATCTTATAACAAATGTTACAAAAATGTAAATTAAAAATAAAAATTAATTTCTAATTATTAACATTCGTATCACCATGAAAACGGCAGTAACTAATATAATTAAAAAATATATTAACTTAAAATTACAATTAGAAATAAAAAGAGATAAAAAGTTTAAAACAATAAATACAAACATGATTATCAAACCATAGATCATAAAGACCTCGAAATATACATCTAACAAGTCTCCCTACCAAATTTTCCACATACACAGTAAGCAAAAATGTACACAACACAAAACGCGTATAAAGTTTCTCTAGCGCAAGTTTCGTGAAGGTATTCACTGAAATCAATGTGGATTGTACTACTGTAACTCAACAATGACCTACATTGTTAGGATAGCCTTATACTTGAGATAATTGCGTTTTATGAAGCAATTTACCCGTACAATATCGTAAAAATGTTTATTTTATCACACCTTTTCCATTTTAGCGTAATACCCGCGAAAATTCAGATCGAGGATGAGAAAATTGTATAAAGGCTAATTTGAAATTGAATCGATTTCAGATTTACACATATGAGTGAAAATTGTAAAAGGGGTGGAATCGTTCAGGGCCTGATGTGGATTTCAAATTATGCCAGAGAATTATATCATTACATAATTCATGAACGCATCTTCTGAATGCATGAATGACGCGATGTTTTTTGTAAAGTGAGATAGGGAAATAGATGCTCATGACCCATACGCCTGAGAAGAGAAGATTGTTTTTGAAGATACTGTAAGTAGATTTGACCAGTTTTTTATAATTTTTGTAAATAATTTCATCATCAAAAACAAACAAAAGATCATTTGAGTATCAATTTCCGGTACCAACAACGGAACCAAAGATAAAACTCATAATATTACACTTGAATCAATTAGTCAACCCAATCACGTGAATTATTTCTCATTTTGGACCATATAAAAGATCGCAATAATCTCCGATAGCAGCATATTACGTAATAAATAACTGATTAATTATTATACGTCTATCTGTAGACGACACGAAACAATTAGAGGGGAAAGTGACGCGTGAGAGATTAACAATAGGTCAGGATAAGGATGAATTATTCGTACGTGCGACATGTTACAGGAATGCCAGATCCAACAAACATAGGGTTGTCATTCTGTAAAGCTAACTACGAAAGACACTTCTGTTTGCTTTTATTCTATAAATATGACTATTAAGCCGCTGTTAAGCACGTATACGAATTACTAATTTTTATAGGCGCTTGCAACATTAATTTTTAAAAAGTGAACTTTCCATAACACACGACACGACTCCTCGAGGTTCCTAAAGATCGACTCTCGCACTCACTTAAAACTTTCATTACCCATTGTGAGACCTTTGTGATTGGAATAAATATAAGTTTTCATGTTATGGGATAATTTATTATCCGTGCAATAAAAAACAATATTAAAGTTCACAATTGACGCATGTTTTTTATAGAATGGGGGCAAACGAGGAGACGGGTCATGATAAGTGACTATTGCCGCTCATGAGCACCTACAACTGAAGAGTCACAAGTGCATTGCCGGCCTTTAAGGTGGGAATAGGGGAAGGGGGGAAGAAGAATGTTTGTGTTAAGCGATGTCGAACTTACATCTTCGCGTTCTCTGAAGTTAGTAAAAAGAAATATACTATTGCTGAAGTTTGTAAAACTCTGTCTGCCTTGTAGTTTTTTCTCTGTTTATGTTCTTTTCCTGTATAACAGCTACTTGCACATTTTTCACAACCAAGCTTTTGAAAACTGTTGTATCAATTTTGTTATTTCTTGAATGTTTCATTAAATTGTATAGAGTTGTCCCTTATCAAACAGTTCCCTCACTGTCAAAAGCCTTTAAAAGCTTCCTATGGCTCTATGTTAGAGCTAATGAAAATATTTGTAGACTTTGCGATTGACACAATCAATGGATACACAAGAAACCTTAACAGCGTTTTCACGTGCGTTCATGTTAACTATAAAACTCCAAATAGAAGGCGGCCTAGCGACTATATACAATGTTCTACCACATTATTCTAGGTGAACGATTTTAATTTTAACTTGCAAATTCTATTTGGAAAGTCGACAATATTGTAGTAACACATACAAAGAAATTTCGACCGCTAAAATATAGGTTTAATATATCAAATGGAAGAGTTCCCGAACGGAATAGTGGTAGTCCTGAATTTCATTATCGACGTCGTCATTCGTTTCTCCATATTATTTATTAAGTAAGCGGCTTAGTGATTACAATAAAATGTTTCAATATATATGGGAATACCTCGTAGATAGTGTTAGGATTATCTCATAGGTAACATGGTTCACAAGAGATATACCATCCTGCACATATATTATTATATATATTTATTGTACCGTGGTCAAAGAAAATTGCAGCGCAGGTCATATAACACCACCCCTACCTTACAAAGGACTGACATTAATATATTTTATTGTGCTAGGTAAATGTTATTAACTTTCATATATCTATGTTTATGGCGGGTAGGCCGAAACCGCTCCCACGCAATACGAAACTGACAGTAAACTATGTTACACTACACTTGATGTTTAGGATATTGTTTTGGGTTAGGTATGTGCCTAATAATCCCTAGTATTACTACATATTTCGTGTTATTAGTGCTCGAGTAATTTCGTAATACTGTAAATAATTTGATGTACATATTCCTACGCACAAATGCTACTACAGAAGTAGTGTCAATGACCGTATGAAAAATATTTTGACATCAGCACATTGGAGTTGAATAAACTAAACTGTAGCATTTGACAGTTTCTTGAATCGTGTTTTGACATAAATAACGTACCACATCTCTACTTGCGCTTCAGGATCCATATTTTTGTCTAATTAGATTATTTTCAATCCATTGCATTTTTGAGATAAACCTACTTTTTCTACTTAATAGATCCGTAGAAGAGCTAAATACTGAATGAATAGGTGACAACTCATAGATATAATATGATTTTTTTTGTGGATAAAATGCCTATCAAAGTGATCACGAACTTTATCTCTGAAAGATAAACTTTTAGCATGTTTGGCCGGTTTTGCCTTTTTTAACAGTAAACTCTAAAAAAAATTTACCTTCTTTTTTTCTAAAAAAAGAATCGTTATTCATGGATTTTGTTAATGGTATACAATTTATTTTTAAGTATTGTATTAGGTAATATTTTATCATTAGATTAGTTCTCAGCTGGTAGCAGCGGACAGCTGCAGCTAACCTAACCTAACATGTTAACGAAAACCATTCAACCTAAAACCCTTTTGAAGTCGGCTAAAATATATTTGGACATTCGTCATAGTTTAAAACAGTAATAGAACGATTAAAAAGGGTTTATTCCAATGCATAAATTACTGTACTTCTGACTTTACCGACTGTAACATTTTACCATCAATATAGCGCTGTGTGAATGCGGTCTGAAACTTCGTTACGTCACCACTACATTGCAGTGTAACGTAGGTCACAGATTTAATAGCAGTTTGAACAATTCACGCGTGACCGTTTCGCCATAAACTTTGTATGTCCGTTACCAGAGTTAAACGTCACATTAGAGAATGCCATCTACTCTTTCCGTACTTTGTGGACTAGAACGAGTACATACATTTGTCTATGTCGAAGACAAGTGCGGTTTCAATCGATAATAGTATTGTGTATCGCACAATTTTCAGTGTGGCATTATGTATTTCCATTGAAGTCTATCATATAACATAATATAATATTGTAAGACATACAGGTAGCAACTTCTACTCTTTGCACGCATTAACGGTTTGCAGAATGACAGAAAGTCAATTAAATTATGTATCGGGTTGATCTGTCTTCTGGATTTTTTTAAACGGTTTTCCGTTTCCTCCTAATCTAAAGGTTTCACGTGCCTTTTGTTTTTTTTATTTGGTTGTTGTTAAGTGTTCTAGTTCTTATTATTTTATTGAATTTGTTGCACAGACGGTTTGTACTGATAAAACTGTAAGATGTTTTAGTGGCGGTATCGGACATCGAGTTCTTCTTTTGGATTCTTGGGACTGTCTCTTTGTGATATCTCCTAATTTATTATATGTAGGGCAGCAATTACATTATGTTGGACTGCATAACATAAGATGCAGGGGACTATTATTGATCATTCTTTGGTTTATTTCACTTCAGAACTCTTCAATGTCGGAAGATAACACAACGGACGATAACACAAATACGCAAAGAAGCATATTATTATGTACATCAAAATTCTCAGGTTCAAATCAATATTTCTTTATTGATAATAAGATAATAACATAATTGATAATATATAAATATTTATATTTTTCTAAAAATGTTACCATTTTACGTAAGTCACCTTTTTTAATGTACATAAGACCTTCGTATACACGAAATTATGAAAATACTACTTACATGTCTAAAATATAACCAAGTATAGATATTAATATTCCTAGGTAGCTAGAGTAGTACGCCCAGGTACTTATCATACAACGTTGCTTTCTTTCCTGCAATAAAAACCCTAGTGTCTACTAAAATACATATTTTTATTCGACCATGTAACGAATGTTGACGATTGTACGAACATAGAACCACGTACGTAAACTGGTATATATAGCGGGAACGAGGGCCGGCCGTGCAATCGTCCTGTTTATTGCCTTCCCCCTTCATATAATACAAAACTACTATGAAATAGCCCCATACACAATCCCCTATTGTCCTGGCGATATATGCCAAAAATATATCATTTCGCCACTTTACTGTCGCGTTTGAATTCACGTATTGGCTCATTTTGGGCATAGTTGTTGGCCCGCACTGCATCTTGTTAAGGAAACTGCTTTTGGCTTCCCTAACGCAAGGCGTGATAAATTGCTACTTAGTTATCTTTTGTTTTGTAATATAACAGCAAAAGATCAATGTCTGATAAGGTAAAATAGCACTTTATTTTTTGTTTTCATACAATTTTTCAATGCAAGATCGTTTACAGCTATTATCTCCTCCACATTCACGCTTGTTAGTTCATTTCTCGTGAATTCTTGCTTATTATTTTATTTTTAATTATTCTTTCCCTTTAGTAATTTGCGTTGTATTTAATTTAATTGCCAACAAAATAAAATTCTATTTCGTTGCGGTCATCTATAAACAAAAAAAAACACTCAGTTGAATGAAAAATTAACTCTAGTTCTAACTCGAGGCGTACTTTGTGTCAGTTAACTTTATTATTGCTTTTCCAAACGTGTCTTGTCATCTTCTATATATCAAGATTAAAACAAATCGTTGCCTTATTACCCAATAGAAAGCAGTAACTATAATTTAAAACTGCTAAACTCAATTTTTTTTTCGTTTTTAGTAAGCAAGGTCTCACAGCACAAGTAAAGGAAAAATTCCGAAAGTTGTTGATTTGTTGTTCTATCTGTCTGTGTTTCTGTCAAGACCCTTTTTCTCAGGAACCCGAGAAGGTATCAAGTTGAAATTAATGTGAAATACTAATGTTTGCGGTTCCTTTAAGCTATAAAAAAATCAAGCTTCTAATTCAACGCAAGCAAAAGATACGGCTATTAAGCTTTAGATTTTAACAAATTTGAACATTTCGCAGGTAAATCAAAACCTATAGGATACTTCCCATCGACCTAGAATCAGGAAATTTGGTAAGAAGCAAGGTCTAATAGCACAAGTAAAGAACAAAATCTGAAAGTTGTTAATTTGTTATAATATCACATAAAAAAAAACAGTTTTTGTGATTACAAATTATTTTGGAATTACAAACTTATATTTTGCGGTTGGATTGTTGACTTTGTCGTACATCGCAACCGCAAAGTTAAGTTTGTATTTCGAAAAAGGGCAAAATTTTTCGAGAATTGATTCCCGAGATGTCCTTCGATGGACGTACTATCTAAATACTAAATACAAGTTTGCTTACGGAACCCTCGGTGCGCGAGTCAGAATTGCACCTGTCAGGTATTTTTTTATTATTAATTTATTGCCAAATTTATACGTGGTCATCACCAGTAGCTTTACGTTAGAGCCACGTGACACGAGCTAGTCGTTTGTGTCACTAGTATTTACTGAGGGCGTAAATTTACGGTACCAAAAAGCCATTATTCCACTACTAGCTCTTGATTGCAAAATATCAGGTACACGCACGTAAAGTTCATGATATTGTGGAATAACTATTGAATATAAAATAATTAGATTTACCATATTTCATTAAACTAATTATTAACATTATTTTCATTATAAAATTTCTAATTCAAAACTGATTTCTATAATTTAAGTATTTTTAGTTTATACATTACATTTAATTGTTTGCTTTTTTTTTTAAATACTGTCTAAGTTAAATTTGCCGAGATAATAATTTACTAATAAAATAAGTGCCTAAAAATGACTTGAAATAACTTCCTAGAATTTATTTTATATTTATAAGTGTCACACAATAACAAAAAAAAAATTAAAAGAACAATTAAACTGACTGAACTAAATTAAATTTCAAAAACAAATTTCTGATCTGAAGCGGAAGCCGTTAACATTTTCATTTGACCTCGAGCTTTGAGTAATTTTAGACGGAGTGAAAAGTGACAATGGTGTATGACAATTCAGCCTTTAACACTAAGACCTTCAAAACTGTAAACTACATAACTTTTACTCAAAGGATTTATTCAACATTTATTCAACACTTTTATTTAAAACAATTTTATATTTCGAAGCGAAGCCTGTTAAGATTTTATTACATAATTTCTATTACATCATCTTGACTGCATGAGAGGATTTAGACCGTATCTATTAGACGTTCTAAACCATACAGTACACAACTGTAAATATATAGGACCCTCCTGTATCCAGTAGCAATTCTACGAAGTCAATAACGTCTGGAAAGAATAAGGGATCTAAAACGGTAACGATGAAATTACTATAACTCAGTCCTCAAATCGAGCTCGCCACAATTTACAGAATTCCTCACAATCTTCGAATAAATGCGATTAGCAATCCACTTACTATAATTAAGGCTACAATCCTGAGTAGATGCGACAAAACCCAACTGATCAAGACGAGAAATCCAAAACAATTTCATTCGAGTTCTTCAATTTTATTTAATCCCAGGAAAGTCGCCGCGACCTACGGGGCTCAAGTAATTTCCTGAAGGGGGTAAGGGGTGCGCGGGCACGAGCGACGGGAGACGCTTGAAAAACGAGAATTACACCATTCGCTAATTGCAGCAATCAGTTTAATGTAGTCGACGAGACCGAACTGAATGGGCTCCGGCCAATGGCCGCCTTATAAACAACTGAGTGTCTTTTTAAAAAAGTAAATTTACATTTTAAGTCCGTCCTCTAAAATATAAGTTTACTTTTACATTTCAATCATCTGTAGGCTTTCAGCGACACTTAGCATATAAACAATACAAAAGTCTTGATTTTAACTCGGCATCACATTGTTTAGAGCATTTTTAAACGATTACAATATTTTTTCATATCGCAGAAGCTTTTGAAATATTACAGAGTGTTAAGTTATAAACTGAGAAAGTAAATTTACTTTCGATAAGCTGAGCTTGATAGAATATTATTTTGTCATTGTTAGTGAAAAGATAGACTTCCCTTGGGCTATTAGTAGTACCATTAGATTACTTTGAACTTTGAGCAGCGTCTGTGTGACTACTCTCTAATTTCCGCAAGCTCCTTTGATTCGCAGTAGACAGGAAGTGCTATATTCGACCTGGCCCTTTCTCCGTATTAATGCCATTTAACTCGACTAACTACACTTCACAAATACCTACGCTGTGATTAATTCAATATAAACATATATCTAATAAATTATACTTGTCGATTATCACAGTCTTTTTAGGAGAGGGCTCAGTTGGAGAACAGACGCAATGTGTTAAACACCGCAATCCTCTAGTATGCGTTGATTGGGAACACTTTTCTGACCGGCTTGTTGGTCTAGTGGTTAGTGGTCCTGACTGCTGAGCCAGAGGTCGTGGGTTCGATTCCCACCCAGGACAAATATTTGTGTGATGAGCACGATTATTTGTTCTGTGTATTGAGAAATATATAAGTATGTTTATCAGCAGTCTGGGTACCATAGTACAGGCTCTGCCTAGTTTGGGATCAGAAGGCCGTGTGTGAGATGTGTCCAGTTATTATTATTAAAAAAACGCCTAATCGCCTCATAGATTACCCTGAATGCCCCATTGAATAAACACAGCTAAGGCTATTCATACCCGCGGTTCTAACCAAAACGCTCAACTATTGCAACTATGCTTATTCTTTGAATTTATTCCCAGTTATTGATATTCATAGCAGTTACATTACATCAGTAGGTATCATTTATTTCCTGTGTGGCTTAATTGGGCTATTGCGTAAAAACAAAATCAAACGAATAAAAACATCGACTAAATGTAAAGGAAACTATAATGATGTAAAGTTTTTTCTTCTTTCCTTACATTTCTGCTCGTAATTAGTGGCTGTAAGTTGCAGAATTTTATAGAGTCCTAACGCCGTCATTATAGGAAAACCAACCTCAAAGATTGCTTTGTGTTTCCTTAACAAGATTCTATCGTCTTAAGTTAACCAAACTGTAATGTAAATACAATTGTCAGTATTTTATGGTTATTTATTTTAGACAAATAATAAACTGTTTTAATCTTATCATGCCTGTATCTCGTATGTCTCTTCGTCTGTAATTTTTTTTACTTCAAATGCGTAGGATTTGGAAAAATAAAAAATTAAATTTTCAGAATAGGCAAGATTTTATACATGGTGTAAAATAGAAATGCACATTTTCTCTTTAACACATCCACCAGTGCAAAGAAATCGTCTTAAATGGTCTCTGACTTTTGACAAATTAAAAATACATCATTAGATGTATAGGACAAACCTCAAAAATCTTTTATGTGTATTAATTTGTGGAATCTTAACTTATCTTTAGCTAACAAATAATCTTTGCAATCTTCACATTTTAAATGATTTAATAAATACCCAATAATTTGCACAATTAACTCTCTTTCTTGGCATGCTGTTTGATAACATAGTGTAGCGAAAATGGTAGTCGGCTCCCGAAAAAATGTCACAATTGTTTTGATACCTTTGGCTCTCTATTTGATCCTTGCCACCTTTCTATATTTACTTCCTAAAACAACGAAAACAACAGTTCTTAATCATTATTCCATTTTAAAATCAAACGTACACTTAATTTAAAAATTTAAAAAAAGCATTAATTAATAACCAATTTACTTACCGGTATCTTCGGTATACTTTAATTTGACAAAACCTTTCTTAGTAACGTATATATCTTCTTTACTAAAATGCACTGAACAAACTACGCTTGACTTATTAGGTTTAAAAAATTCATCGCCTCTATCTCGTGTTATAATAAGCCTACATTTTACTCTTCGAAATTCGTTTTGTGGGCAACTAAAATGAAAAAAATATAAATCCAAAGAAAACATGTAAACAAACAGATTAACTACATTTACTATAATTCGAATAAATTTAAAAAATGTAAAAACGTCTTCATGTTTTTTCATATCGACCTTGTTCGACAAAACAGTGTGCTGGAAGAAATCGCGAATCGAGCGAGAGTGAAACGGACAGTTGCGCAAGACACGCATTTCAAAATAATAACATACTTTTCAAATTATTTTTTGTTATAGTGCCATTTTTACAGTTTAGAACTAATGTTCTAAACTGTTTTATGATGGCTTTAATAAGCCATCATCAAAAATTATACATTTACCGAAACTACAACACTACGTACTTTTTTTAAGTTTAAAGTATTGTTTTTGGCTTCTCTGACTACACACTTCGGCATCTCGAAACATCACAAAGCTAACGCGGGCGCAAAGCGTCTGAAATTACAACTATGCTTACAACAGATTTAAGCACAGTTTAGTTAGTGCCATTTTTTGATCGCTGTGTCGGGTTGATGTAAAATGGTTCCACATTTTACATCACACCATGTTTACTATAGTAAATTCACTCTACACTCCACTACTTAACTAGTACCTTTAGTGTTCACATTATTATATAAATTGTCAAAGCAATTTAATTCACCTCATGTAAGAAATCGTACGTTCTGTCTGACTGTAAGAAATCCAATAACTAAATTGGCGCCGCATATTCTTGAAATTACCTTATTGGCACCTGTACAAGTTTGATTTCATTATTCTCCTTCGAAATGATCCTAGTTTAAGAATTTTTACAGGTAATAAAACAGTTGTGGACCAAAAACTTACATAACTTATTTTTTCTTAAATGTATTTTTCTTTTTTTGAAATATTTGAACTAAATCAGAACTCAGTTTTGGGCCCTAACCCGTGATAACACCTAATGGCCATGGTCTGAGCCCTTCAGCTACCTGATACCATTGTATGATTCGAAAAGACTCTTCAACAACAATATGCCGTTTTCGTACGTTAGTAATTTTTCTATAACTCTAGGAAGTTACTTTTTGGTGGCCTTAGATTTAAATGGAATTTTATCAGTCTAGGATAGTTGGTCAAGGAATCGCCACAGTTATTCCCTGCCTAGCTCAAAAACTTTCATAGCACGATTACCAACATAACAATATCCCGTTCAACGTAACTACCCGACTGGGATAACATCGCCGAAAAAACAATACTTGATGTATTGTTTTTTCGGCGGTGACTAACATATCGCTGTGTGCATCCTGGTGAGTAAGCTATTTACTTAGAGTGAATAGCTATAAATAAATATAAAAAATAAATTCAGATAGTGTGACTGCCATGAAATGTAGCATGGCTTCTTTGGAAGGGCTTTTTCTTCTCTTCTGATGGGAATAAACTCGAACAGGATCCTGAGGCAATTACAACAAAAACCATGTCTTTTGGTCTACGTTTCGTTTAACAATTAAAAAGTTTATCAGAATTACAATCAGAATCAGAATGGTTTATTTGTAAACATAGGTCAAATTACAACAGAGGGAGATGTTGCAGATAGGTAGTTCCTCTATGTTTTGCCCAGAGGCATTTGTATAATATATATAATTAACAATGCCATATTTTTTTTACTTTTCATCACACACTTAACTTTCTAGAAATCATAAAGTGGTAGAATTATGTAAAGTTTTACATCAGTAATAAAGTGAAGTGTAGTTTCATTAATACACATTCGTTTCAATACAAATTTCAAATAGAATCAATTTCAATAAATGTCAAATAGATAAAGTTACATGTCATATTAATGCAAAATTCAAAATCATCAAAATAGGTGATGTACAATTTTCTGAAGCAATAATTATAGAATTGTCGTCCAAATAGTCCTTTAGTGAGTAATAGCATTTATTTATCAAAATTCTTAATAGTTCTTTTTTTAAATTGTCCAGATTTAACGTTTTTATTTTTTCAGATAGTTTGTTAAATATTATTTTGGCCAAACAGAAGGTACTTTTATTCATTGGTGCAGTTTTGCCATAAGTCACTTCGAGTTCTGACGATTTTGTTTAATAAAATGTTAGATTTGACAAACACATTTGTTTTGCATATGTACAACGATGGTAAAGTAAGATTTCTCAGGCGTATAAAGAACGGTTGATAACTGTCTGTCCTTTTAAGGCCACACATAACTGACACATCTTTTTTGGGCTCTAAATACGAGTTCTCTATCTACTAAATATATTACGCCATATCTGAGTGTTGATGCGACATAGTCGTGATAGGCTGCTAGTACGGATTCTAGGCTCACTATTTTTGATAGTTTATAGAGGAAATAGGCAAATTTATTTAGTTTTTTAAATATTTTGTCTGTCTGACTTGTAGATGTCAAATTGTTGTCTGTAAGTTGATTCTATTTTTGTCCCCAAATAGCGTCAAGAATTTTATTTGGGATCCTTTGATAAAAATGCATAATTTTAGTCTTTTCTAAGTTTATAATCACATTATTGTTGTCAAACCATAATTAATGAAATTGTATTTAATGTTGTATTTATTTCATTTTCATGAGTATTGGGATCATCTCACTTAATCACTACGGTGCTATCATCGAAAAATAGTACCATAGCCATACCATACCAAAATAAACCATTATTTGCCCCGGAAGATCATTTACGTAAAGCAAAAAAGAAGGGGTCCTAGCACGCTTTCGTGACGATATTTTTTCTCGTATCTGGTATTTAGGCATATACTTTTTGTGTTATTATCTCAGCGTTATTAAAAATGAAAACCGCTTTATAATCAAATGCATAAAATCTCACTTAATCCATTTATATTAATTCGAGTCCATTAAAGTACGACGCAGCCAATTATATTTTATGGCCGGCCAGCAGCATCGGCAATAATTAATTATATCTGTCAGAAATGCCCAACACTGCCACTCTAGTTAAAAATTACCCTGATGATTTGGTTTCATTAATTTTCATTAATAAAAATAAGAGTTTTTTTTTATGTTTGTAAAAAGTCTATAAAAAGATTTCGATTTATTTGGTTTTGGAAGGTTTCATGAAAACAGAACTCTTTCAAGCTCTGTTTTCGTGTTCTCGGGGACTTCCTTCCTAGGGTATATCCGAGTCCCTTGCGATAGACTCACTTGTTACGGAACACCGTGTGGTTTTAGTCGGTTCGATTCCGACATACCACCTCACCAATAGCCATGGTGAGGTGATAACCCGTGGGGGTTTCCACACGAAAAAAAAAAAAGAAAAAGAAAGCTCTGTTTTCGTGGACTCGGCAATACAATATGTCAAATGTACACCTGAGCGTGTTTGTACACGTGTCTTTGACCGAGCTGTTTGCCAGATACTTATTCCATATAAAATAAACAAAACCAGTAAACATTCAAAATTAATGGTAATTACATATGAAAGAACGTACATTGAACACATTTTTATAAATTTGTCCCAAAGACGCAAACGGTCTCTCATATTAAAATATTGAATTCAACTATGCTGAAATTTAATATTTTCAAACTACATTCAGAACTATTTAGCAATAAAGCTATTTAAAAATAAAATTACCTATAGTACTAATAGTAAATAAATGACTGTCTAAACATTAACCTTTGTGATTTATATGTCGCAGATGGATTGTCGACTCCGCTACTTTAAAACAACGCGAGTTGTTTTACAAAACAGATCTATTATTTAAAACACCTGAACGATTTACGTTTAGCTGGTTTTCCATTGCGCTACAATAATTAAATTAACCTAACCTAGCCTAATGACTTTCAGTTTCGGATTACTACTGTTATGACACACAGAGCCATGAGCGACAAAACTGAGAGCTAAAATCTACAATCTGACGTATCATTTCACGCAGTTTTACATAAACTCCAAGCGTTCATCCGCTGAATTGATAAATTCAAAACGGTAATGCAATTCTGCGTGTTAAAGTCCAATAGTTATGATAAACCACTGGAGGTCGTTAATACAACTAGCGGGTTTGTAATACAGCTGTTTCGATATTGCATCTGAAACATCACTCGTCAATACTGGCCCTTTCTATTTTTGTAATTTTTTTGAGGAAAGACACCTAAGTATAAAGATAAACTTATAAGCAAAACATTATCCAATTACAAAATTTTATCCAATCGTTTAAACCGTTTTCGAGATACACGAAATATATTAATTTTTTAAATATATTCGGTTTTACTCAGCTCGGTTTTACCGACGGGGGTGTGACGCCTGACACCGTCGCGCTTCACGTCTTGATGAGAGCCCCCGTCGTGTCCGAAATTAGTCGGGCATCCCCGATATACAGAGGGCACACTGAAAGTTCTGCGCCCCTGGCCGCTCATAAATGATTTTTTATGAATTTAAAAGTTCACTGACTCCGCTAGACTACACTGCTCATCTTCAAAATGCTTTCGGGACCTTATATGAGCACCGTAAGGCGTTTGTACGCAGAATTTTATCGTGGCCGTGGTTCTCTCCATGATGAAAATCGTAAAGGTTGGCCCTCAACTGCGATCACTGAGGAAAATGTGGTTACTATCAGGCAACTAATTGAAGAAAATCGGCCTATCACCTATGAGGAAATTCGAGGACATTTGGGGATTGGTATGGGCCAAATTCAAAAAATCTTACATCAACATTTAAAAGTTAGAAAACTTTGTTGCCGCTGGATTCCTCATGTACTCACCCCAGAACAAAAACGGAGTCGTGTTGATTGATGTAAAAAAATATTGTTAAAGTACGATCACGGACGTTCACATGCTGTGTATGACATTGTGAAAGGAGATGAAACATGGATATATTGTTACATGCCGGAAAGAAAGCAACAGTCTTCTGTATGGGTGTTCGAAGGTGACAGCAAACCAACAAAATTGAGGCAGGCGGGAAACGTAGGCAAAAAAATGATTGCGTTTTTTTCTCCCGGACGGGTCCTGTCTGCACAATCCCACTTGAAGAACAAAAGGTACACCACCGTTTGTTTGCCCAGTGTTTTTGAAAAAGTTAGGGAAAAACGACTAATAAGTCACATCCTATTGCACCATGACAATGCTTCGGCGCACACCGCGAACAAGACAAAGTCATTATTGCTTCTGAAAAGGTAGAGCTAATGACCCATCCCACCTAGTCCAGACCTGGCACCATGCGATTTCTTGATTTTCCCAAAAACTAAAGATTTTATGAATTTATTTACAAAATATTTACGGGGCCGGAAGAGGCCGTGATAGCTTTCAACCAGCACGTAAAAACATGCCCTTACAACAATGGTCCTAATGTTTTCAAAAATGGTTTGACCTAATGAAAAAGTGTTTAAAATGTGATGGAGAATACTTCGAGAAGCAGTAAATATATTACTTGGTTAATTGTTTTATTAATGAGTTACGCAAAATTTTCAGTGTACACACATAAGTAAAACCGTACATCTATATATAAAAATGAATCCCTATTTCCCTTGGTCACGGCATCACGCGTGAACGCCTAGACCGATTTCACTAATTCTTATTTTTTTGTGTTTGTTATTGTCAGGAGAAGGTTCTTGTAAAAGATAAAATTAAAAAAGCTGCGCGGAAAATTAGAAAATTTAAGAAAACTTAAGGAGGGACTTACGCGGGTGAAACCGCGGGGCGCAGCTAGTTTTTAATGAATATGAATACCACTCTCGAAAGTTTCTATTCTAATATATTTACATATTTATTTACATATACATGTACAAGAATTGCTTGCGTAAAGTTATTAGATACACCTACGCGGAACCTGTTCTCAATCGAATATTGTGTCACACAATCGAACAAGCGATATCACGAATCTGAACAAACGATGTTACTTACACGCGTACTCGTGTACCATTACCTACTTGACTCACCCATAGACACCGAATGGATTTTATAAAAAAAATCGCGTACTCAATTGCTGTACATTACGAAATATTGAGCTGACGTATTTCATATTTATTCCAATTCATGATATTCAGCACAGTATAAATGGGTTCACGTGAAGTAGATTTATAAAATCCTTTCAATTAATTATATAAAAAGTGTACAGCAACGTTTTGCGGAGGCAATTTACGTACTCGAAGAACGGTGTGATAGACGCGTTTTATCCGCTCCATTTTGTACGGCCCCAGTGACGTTATTTGTTCCGAGTCTGATCTGAATCTCAGCGGGTAGCGTCCGTGTAATACGGCCTCTTTCACAATTTTAATATTTTATTCCTCTGGCTGACGTCATTTATGTGTAGTCGCTTTTGTGTAACGCAGCTTAATAGCAATGATCGTAAGCATGTCAAGCCGACAGCATTTCTTTTCATTTATTTAAGAGAAGAGTATTTTATGACGCATGTCTTTTAGTTTAATATTATTCAAATGCTACTAACATCATTATCAAAAATTATTACCTACTACGTACTACTATATTATTACGCAAGTATGTTTCTGCGATTTATTTTTCTGTACATGATAATGTCGTCAAAATATGTCCTTTTTTTTATTTAAATGGTTTTACAAAACAAAATTATACACAGTCCCCTTTATCATTCGTCTTTATAATCGTAAAACCGATAAATCAGTTCTAACTCCGCACAGATCTTGATTGATGTGTTGCCAAGTTTAAAATTCGCAATTCTTAACTACATAGAGATAAATTTTCGATTCCAAATGGCTGGTGAATAGAATCAAGAAAAATAAAAGATGGAATTGGAATTGACAGATGCACCGTCGCGTCCGTCCGTTCAATGGCGATCACACACTGTGACGAACTCACACAATTTATTTCACTTTTGTGTGTCAGAGCAGACTCTGCAACTTTTACGTATGTACATATCTAGCATACTTGTACAAAGATCAAAGGAATATAGTCACACAGTATCAAGGGCTTATCACGCTGCCCGCGCTTCAACTCATAGGGACTATTCTCTTTGGAGGATATTGAAGTTATAAAAACGACGTAATACATGATATTGGTCGCAAATACACTCCTTGGAAGGTGCTCTTGCAATGAACTACTCAAATACAATGAACGTTCTCCGTCATAAACAGCTTAATTACGAACGGAATATAATTGGAATGAAATATTTTATGTGCAGTTGTCCAGTTATGTAATTTGAGATGTACATCAACTTTTTGCTTAGCATGAAGCCCCTTGCAGCCGCCGCGGTAGATCTAGTTATTCTATCAAGTACCTATTTGGCTTGGCACCGACTTCAAACTGACCAGTAGGTACCTATTGCCTTTATAATGCCACTACATTATATTAAAAATGTCACATGTATTGTAGGGTTGTCAATTAAGTTTGTCATCAATTATTTTTCACTTTTCAGTGCCCTTTAAAAGTGTTTTTTCGAAGTCCGTTTAACTTTTGTTTAAAAGTGTTTATATTTCCATTATTTTCCACCGAGTAAAATACCTGGGTTAATAAATAAGTAAGTAGATAGGGTGACAAAAGTGACACACGAGTGACTCAACCACGCTCGCGCTAAAAAAAACTAGTTGGTAGTTTCCTAGGCTAAACTATTAGCATAGCATAGCATTTTGGTTGAGTCGGAGGTGTTGAAGTTTGTAAGGATTGGAGTTTGGTAACCTTCGGTGATAGCAGTTTATTTTAACACCCAGAATAAAGGGAAATCTTTTCTTTTTCAGACGCCTTGAATGACTGCAACTGATTTGTCGAAATGATTTAGATAAATTCCTTTATCTTCTCCTTGTCCATGTTTCCCAAAAGTATTGTTAATTAAACTTTTTATCGGAATGCGGATTTTTTATACTATTAAATTTAACAATAATACAATAGGTTCACCGATATTTCCGATATTTCCGTCATCTATGGAACGTTTTTTAAGGAGGAGGATTTACCTTTTTGAGGATTACCAGGAGCAGGGGCAGGGGCAGGAGCAGGGACAGAGACAGGGACAGGGACAGGGACCGGGACCGGGACCGGGACTGGGAGAGGGAGAGGGAGAGAGATATAGAGATGTCACCAACCTATTAATGTGACGTTTTAAGTTCTTCATTTCGTTTAAGGTTTCACTTCTGTCGGTAGTCCCATAACCGCCAATTTTTTTTTTGATTTGACTTTATTTCCTACCGGCAACTGAGAAAGTGAAACTTATGGTACAGACGACATATACATCTGTTCTGTAATAAAAACATAGACCCGTCACGTCTGTACTTCAAAACTAAGTTAAAAAAAATATGATTGGAATGATAAATAACAAGAAACAGAACGAATTTCAAACATTTTTGAAAATATTGTGTTTCTCTGTTTTATCTGTGCGTTTGTGCCGGCTAATCTTAAAAAGGGCTCAACTGACGTAAATGCGGTTTTCACTAACGTATAGTGGCAGACTTGGGGTAACGTTTAGTGTTTGCTTTATTTTAATCGGTTCACAAATAAAAAATATATGTTAATATGTTTCAAAGCACACCCAATAAATTAAAGACAATGTAATTTCTGAATTACTTTATTCCTATGCATTTGAAAATAAATATGCGAGCGCGGATCGGAAGTAACAACAAGGTAAAGTCGTCTTACATGAAAACTTATACTGTACAGTTACATTGACTCCAAACCTCATATCATTTGTGTACGGGGACAGAATGCAGGTTACTAATTAATAACAACGCAAGTTCTGAACTTTGGGAGAAATGCTGTTTGTAGAAGCTCCAGGAGGAACCGTAAAAAACTTGCCTCACCAAAATCATATTGACAAGATTACGAAGTCAAAGTATATCTTTTTTAACAGAGGTATAGAACAAGATTAATTTACTAACTAGCTGAATTTTTAAATAAGATTAATTTTAAAGTCGTCATACCTATAATGCTCCTTAGAAATTTACGCCCACCAAAGCTATGTAAGGCTACCGGATTAAAAGTGACCAATTTGCAACGTATCGGATAGAAGCAGAGAAAAGAGTGTGGCGTAGGTGATAGTGTTTATATGCCCTGGATCCCTCTCATTCCAAACAATTTTCCGTTTAGTTTAAAATGAGTTCAACTTACAGTAAGGTTGTATTACATCATGACGATTGACAAAGCCCAAGGCCAGACTTTGAAAGTTGCGGGTGTGGATTTAAATACTAGCTGTTTTGGCACGGCCAGCTTTGTGTAGCTCTGTCACGTGTTAACTACTCCAAATAACTCTATACTATAGTTCACGATATCTCTACATGTAATATTGTCTACAGAGAAGCATTACATTAATTTTTATAATAGTAACTATAATAGCGAAAGCGGAAAAAAAACGACTTCAACGCTATAGTTTTAATAACATTCACTATCAATCTGTAGTCTTCTTCGTCAGTTAGATTTCACGAAATTATACTTTTGGAATGCTAATCCTTGGACTTACTACTAAAAATACTTATTGCTAAAAATATCAACATCAACGAAGAGGATTATCATAATATTCGAGGAGTGCCCTCAATATCTTATCCCATCATCGATACTGAATTTTAATCCATGTCGGTTGATAAATAACGGTGGATAGTGGTGAGATAACAAATGCTACAAAAAATACAACCAAAGTAAACGTAAAAGACTGACGTGTTGTGACTATAACGACGAGTCGAAACGAGGCAGCTATAAATAATACAGGCAGATAATCTAAAACTAGATTTTGCTGCAATCTGTGCATGAACTCGACTACGTACAATTAGTGAAAATTTATTACTGATATTTTCATGTGGAATTAGAAATCAAAGATTCTCTTGTTTTACGACGTATAATTAAATGCAACGCGTTCGGTGATCGAAGAAGTTGCGGGCACAGCTATTATTTACATAAACAATACTTATACACAAAATTTTAAAGCGGATCTATATAAAATAGAAGCCGTGAATATTTTTGAACATGAACTCACGCTTTTAAAATAACGTGTATCAATACGACTATTTTATCCTTTTCAGACGGAAACAGGGTTTAAAATGCGCTAAAAATACTCTTGGTATTCCAACTGTCCACAAGGTATACTAACTGTATAAATTAAAAAAAAATCATACATGAATAGATGTGCACCATCCCTTATTTACATTTTAGGCTGCTAATGTACATTCCGTGTAATATGTCATAATGCATTAGCGCAATTATGCAAATGTCAGACGGAAAATAAAGTCTGTAAAATGAAGTGAATTATTTTGTTCAAATTTAAAAATTTCATCCCGGAGAAATATCAAACAAAACAAAACCCGTCGAAAAAACTATGAAAGTCCATATAAAATATAACTTTAGTATATTCTACATCGAATATTATAATAAGGTATATACATTTAGCTCACAAAGAAAAGAGGAGGACGTAATTGCAAACAACACTCATCCATCCTAGAAGTAGATTATTGAATATTCTGCGAATGCACTTGTAAGTTATTAATGAAATTTCTTTAAATTAGAGAATGAGATTTCACAATCAAGGTTCCTTCAATTCCTGACTTCCCGATGCTCTAGCAATTATATAGTACAACCGTAAAAGATATTACTGTTTAATTAAGTTAGGTGTAAGGATACCTCCGGAAGGAGATAAAGCTGAAGAAAGAACAACTATAATCTCTAATTATCTCAAGAGTAATATGAAAACGAACACAGAAGTATATGACAATAAGAATTTCGCCTAATTAGCTAAGCAGTTGGCAAAGAATAAAAACAACTGACGAAAATGACAAACAGACAAAGAAAAGTAAGTATCTTTCTCTCTCTCGGAAATGTTTAGTAGCGTACGTACTTATTTGTATTCGACTTCTATAAAACTATATACTATCTAAGTACGTGGGTACACCTTCACATATTACTTACTATTACCAAGGACCGCGTTTCAACAGTAAATGGTGGGCCGATTACTCGTATTCTTTAATAGATATAGAATATTTAAACAATTTTCTATTATATTTCTATAATAAATTATTATTTAATCTAAATTTAATAATAATTTATTCAACAAGTGTACAAAACCTTTTATTTCAAATAAAAATTCTATGGAAGACGCAGCCAGTTAAAATTATTAACTTTGATCTAGCTGGCCCACAAAATGATTTAATTAACTTCAACTCTGAACTTCTCTGCTCAACTGACGAATAATTAAACTGTGGTTTGTTTACGGTTCAATAATTATTTAAAAGGTCTTAAATCTTCTTATCGTGTTCAGGTCGCAAATAAATCCATAAATATCTGAATGAACTTATAAAATATTTACATAATAAAAGTACATTAATAAAGCAGAATAAACAGGTATCTGTATCATAATCCGAGTTTTAAAATTTAAACTAGAAAGTTTTGCATGGGTTAACTCATTGAGAAGCTTGTGCGGTACAGTTCAAGTAAAAATGAGAGGCGGAACAATAAAATGCGGATTTTTAAGGCTGTACGGGAACAAATTGCGACTCTGAACGTTCGCAGCGAGCTAGGAGATGAGCTTGCACCCATACCACTTGTTTCTTATTCTCACTAACAAATAATAAAAAACATACAATTTAACTATTGTATTCATAAACATACTCTGGAATGATATAGAAGCCTGTTAATATTTTTATTGCTTTTTGAAATATCTCCGTAACTTTCTAAGCACCGTCGCATGCGATGGAACCATTTACTGAAGCAGTGAGCCCACTCTTCTTTAGAGATCTCTTCCACGCCTTTTTCAAACGCAGCTACGGCATCTTCAGGGTTCATAAAACGAATTCCTCTAAGTTTATCTTTTTGTTTTGGAAATAAATAAAAGCTACAAAGTGCCAAGTCAGGACTGTAAGAAGAACGACACTCACTGGCTCCACATCTTCGATAGACAAATATTCAATAGTCCGTCTGGCGGAGTGAGTTGGAGCGTTGTCGTGGTGGAGGAGGATCCTGCTTCTTGGTCACTGCAGCAATCTGCAGTAACAGTCCTTTTATCTTCTAAAATGATTATTGCGACGGGTCCGTCCGTCTAAAGAATGAGGTAATCTTTTTTTTTCCTTGACTTCTGCCCTTCTTTACTTTTGTCGGCAAACCTTCGAATGGAAACATCCATTGCGCAGATTATCTTTTGGTTTCAGGTTGGTAACAATATATCCAGCTTTCATCACCTGTGACGATTTCATATACAGTATTCGAGTCACCTCCGTCATACTTTTCAAGTATTGAGCAGCACCAATCCAAACGACGACGTTTTTGATCTTCCGTCAAATTATGAGGTATCAACTAGTACAAAGCTTTCTGATGCCTAAATGTTCATGTTAGACTGTACTTGACTCATACCAATGCCTAAAGCTACCTGAATCTGTTGATATGTCACTCTTCTGTCAGCTTCTATCATTAGCCGCACAGCATTCACGCTATCTTTAGTAGTTGCCGTAGAAGGACGTGCTTCTCGGGAATCATCAATGAGTTTGCTTCGACCACGTTAAAACTCATTAAACCAGTTGTAAATAGTGGCACGAGATGGGGCTTCGTAATGAAATGCCAATCGAAGTCTATCGCAACATTGTTGAACAAAACCGCAACGGAAGTCGTAATAAATCATTGAGCGAAAATTTTCTCTAGTCAAATCCATTTCGATGCACGACAGACACTTTTTAAATTGCCGCCAATTTGTAAAAACAAATGACATATGGAATCATTAAACATCTACAGATTCTCAAAGGGTTCCTAATTCGAAATTTAAATAAGTGTTTTTCAGCTGCTTTTCTTACTGGCCTATTCTAAAAACTTTCAGTGTGACCCACATATAATATATGTATTATCATATTAATACCACAAACCATACCACATGTCTTTAATATGTATCTGAGCGTGACTTGTGTTTGTTTGACGTGTGTTTTTCCCCATACCAAAAGTACCCAACGTGCCTAAAGAAGTTTTCACTTCAATAATTTTATTTGCTATTGTGCTCATTATGAGAGGCATATTTCCAGCAGTGGACTGCAAGAGGGTGATTGGTTTATAAACTATTGAACTAAAACAAAATTAATAGAAGTTCCTATATTCACCATTCTGTTGCAGCATCTTACACGTGCTTCCTTCTTATCCTATAGTATTTGTCAAAAAAGCGTGTGTTAAATTTCTGCTTAATCGATTAAGCGCAACTACATAGTATTATATTCATTTGCAACGTCCATAGGTATTAATTACTGACTAAAAAACTCCTAAAAAAAAATACATTTATTTAAAACTTCGTTGGGCATCAATATATAAGTATTAATATAGTGGCATAAGTTCTTAAAAGCTTTCTAATCCAATTCTTTCAAACTTAACCTTCGCTATAATACATATACGTATTACATATGCCTTGTTTGTTCTGAAGTTTTCATAGAATAATATTTCATAAAGTAAGTTTGCCAATAGTAGTCTACCGATATAAGACGACGTACCCTATCTCCTCCAAGAGTGTTATCTATACTACAAGCCTTTTGAAGTAAAAATTCTACCACAAGTGACCTGCAGAGAGAAATACAATACGAATATAAAAAGTCGATAGTAGAGGCCGGCCGGTTCATCCCCCCGCGAAGATTTGTTGGTGAGATTTAATTTGAGATACGGTCGCGACCACACGCTAGCGTCGCCAAGTTTTCGTAACTATACACAGAATTAGCTACCATTGTATTACTTTAATACTACTCTCGGCACATTTCACGACCGACCGTTCATATGATATATTGAAACAAAAACTAGTGTGATGTTTTTTTGCGAAAAGTCCATTGTACATTGTGAATATAACGTTATACGTATGAAATATTGAGGTAGCGATTCTGAATAAGGAAATTCTCACTACACAAGTTGTGTTGAAGTGTTATAAATGATATAAAGTAAAACTTTTACAGTTTTTGATACGGAATATTATTTATTTTTATGCTTTAAGTATTTTTATTGCCTCATGGCGCCTTTAGTAGGTAGTTTTCAGAAGGGAATCGACAATGTCTGTTTGTGTTAGAAAATTTATTTTTAGTAATTTTAAAACATATTTTTCTTTTCGTACGTACGTACATATGTAAATTATAACTACTTTATAAATATGGATCCAAATCTTGTTTTAAGATTTTACAACTATTTAAACATTTCGAAATGCATTTTAAGCAATTGAATTGAATTGCATTGTGATCTTTCCATTATTTTACTTAAGTCCTATTTCAGTATAGCCAGAAATAATCCTAATCCCAACAGTTATAAAGCTGTAGAATTTGTTTATTTATTTAAAAGATTTATTGTTAGGTTTATTATAGACGGTTATAAGTAATATAACATGCACTACGGCTCATAAGAGGGGCGTAACAAGTGTAGCAATCATACAAATTGAACGCGAAACATAGTCAGTTACTAATAAACAAGCACACTATAATGTACATACTCGTAACACGCCGACTCAAGTAATTAACAAGTTAGGGGATATTGTTATGATTATATTACTACAAAGCGTTGACGTGCGAAACGATTTGAAACAATAGAGATGAAAATGATTTACAACGTTCTATAATAAGTTGTAAAGTTATATGAACGCTAAGTACCGACTCAGATTTCACCAAGAAGCTGAGGAATTATGCAATGAGCGCGAGTTACGAGTGGTTCGATCGCGTTTGTAGCCAGAAGACGCGACCGGTGTGGCATGTATCATTCATAAGGAAATGCGGCGTCTGGCGTACATCGCGAATATTTCACAGTCGGTTTATCGAAAGAGCAGAGACGCGTTTAAACCCTCATAGAGTACGGGCACAGGTGGCTCGAATATCCTCACCAATACTATGAAGACGTGATCGGAAAACCGAATTGCAATTGGCAACTCGCGACTTCCTCTTCAAATAATGAAATTTGAAATTTATTGTACCGATCGAAGTCTTCCCTGTTCCACTGCTTCAATAAATTAGGACGTAGGTAACTCGGCACGCGAAGAGAATTAAGGCAAAGTTCCCGCGAATCTGTTTTAGTACTTAGTTTAAGTGTAGAATTATTAAGAAGTAGAATTATTAATAATTAATAAAATATTAAGTGTAGTTTAATTTGTATAAAGCTTTGCGTTGCTACCACCGATATGCCTAACAGTTAACTTTTGTTATAATTGTTATAACTTACGTACATATGCGTGTAGAGAAGTCTGCAATGAAAGAAGAATATATTATATATACTGTGCGTTTATTTTCAACATGCGTATGATACGCACTTTTGTATGCATCTAAGGTGACAACTTAGTGGAGTTTATAAGCTGTGTACAGATTCCGTTCTATTCTTACTAAGTTTACAAGTAGCATGTACCCCGACTAATAGAAAGCGTTCACCATAACCTATGTGAGTTTTCTCGTCTTGAGCTCACCCACATATTACAGACACCGTAAAAACTTTTTAATATTCTATTTTAATAGTTGCACTGTTTTAGTTTATTTATAATCTAGAACTATTTTAATCATCTTTTCGTAAGCTTATCGAGACATTATTCATCTAGCCCGGTCAATTTGCTTACTTTAATCGTTTTTATTATATTGACTACTCATACTGGGCACTTTTTAAACAGTCTCGGCATAATGGATACATGTATATTAATCACTTGGTCCATAACATATATGACGAAGTTAGTAGGAAAACTATCACAGCTAAGTAAGCTTTGCAAGTTAAGGAGTTTAAAAATGGGATTGGATCAGTAGAGAGCTAAATTACGTACAAATTCCATTGAAATTACTTGGATTGAGTTGTCAAGTACGAAAAATTACATCGCATGCGGCCCATAAGATACTTTTTATTGAAGTGTCGCATGACTTTTTAGTGACATAGAGATCATAGGCAACTTCATTTTATTTCGTGAAGTCATTCACATGGATTGCCATGTCAAATTTACGTAAAATTTCATCTCCTACGGTGGTGTCATATTCGTAAACGAGCGTTACTTATGGCCGATTGACTTCCATCTCTCTACTTACTAGTTTTGTAATCTGCTTATTGTGAGGCATTAATTTTAATTATTTTTTTAAGACAACTCCCGCATTAGGTATATTTCTGTGTCGCGGGGGGCTTGTCCCGTGTGGGATTTGAACCTACAACACTCGACGCGGCGTAGTGGCGAGGTGACCACTTAAACCATTGCGCCAACTGTGTTAAGGAGTTAAGGGCCTATATAATGCTTGTGTGTGGAAAATGTAGGGGAAATACGACTATGAAGGAGAACAAAAAACGGATAGGCCTATTGCCAACACCTCTATGGTTACACTAAACCAGCTTATATAATTAAAGCCTACTGAAAAAAAAACGATACAGTCAAGTACTACCTAAATCGAGCCACTGTAATTAGTGAAATGATTACGCATTCACTGAAAAAAAGTAAAGGACAAACTGGATCTAAATATTTCCAAGAAAAATACTTTGTCTTCATTAAACTAAAATGCTCTCAATAATCACAGGTTGTTAAAAGTTTTAATGGTAACACAAAGTTTCATTCAAGAACATTTCAGATTGATTTTTTCTCAATGTTATGTTATCTATAAATTGGTAAAAGGCATCTTAAATCAACCAATTTCATTTCATCGGCGTTATGAACTTAATATTATTATATGGGTGCGTCGCGGAAGTAATGACTTCAGTGTGCGAATGAAATATATAAAGTTTTTTTTAATTTCTTTCACTGCTGCGTTATTGTGAATTTCGAGAAGTTTATATGATGAGCTGCCTTCGCTCATTCAGCGAAAAATAGACAGTCCTTACTTTTTCCTATATTACATTTTTTCAATTTCATTTTGTTCATTTATCACAAAAATTATAAGAAATAATTGCCATTCTATGGAATACTATATTATATTACTATTAGAAGAAATGTAACTTTTTGGTCATAGTTTTGTCTTTATTTTAGTTATCTTAAACAGTCATCATTTTTACATACCAATTATTTTGAATGTACCAAAAAAAGATTCATGAAAATAATCTACATATTTATACGAGAAGAGAATCTTTTGCACGAATGATCTTTTGTGTAAAATTTGGAATAACATTAGAAGCGAGAATGACATGAGAAGTGTACATTTTTAAACAATATGTGTCATAAACTAAGAGCAATGTCATAAAAGATATTGTCAATTTCTGGCTTGGCGTGGACACGAAGCTCGCAAATTAACATATATGATATTAATTATGGGTAGATTTTAAATGATTATATTTGTTTTGTTTGGACCGGAGTTTATGCCTTTTAATTAAAATTATTTTGTCGGTTATTAGGGCATTTAAGTTCTTGATTTATATGTAATATTGCTAGTAGTAATTTATATACAAAAACGATTATTATCAATAATCGATATTAATAAAACAAAGTTGGTTGATAAAAAAAAACAGGATTTTAAATGGAAATTATTTTATTTGTTAATATCATAATTTTTTTTTTTTTTAATTCGTTCATTCGTGAGCCTTTGAAATAAAAATAAGAATAAATGACTTTTTTACTAACGAACAATATTTAATCGATTAAGACTGCTGTGATTTATTTTTATATGTGTATAGCAATACAGGAAATAAATGCCTTGTCATCTGATCCGTCATTCGCTTTGTTTTGGTAGTTTGGCACTTATAAAATTAATACACCTCGTTTTTTGCGATTTAAGTTTTTAACTGAAAAATGAACCGTCACGGTACTTTTATTACTGAACCTAAGGAGATTAAACTCAATCAAAAAGTTGACCGTTGCTTGAATATGGATACTGAAACCACAATGAACCAGATCCCGTGTGTTAATTGTGGCACCGATATAACATAGGAGCGAAGATATAACCTTGATGTAAACGAAGTTACGTCTGTTATAAGACAGTGGATTAATCCGCCAATGGTATGTTTGTATGCACCACGTTCATTATTATCTGTTTTAACTGCAAGAGTATTAAATATGCAATAACAACAATACGATTAATAAATCCTTTTTCACATTGATCACAGGTCGGAAACGAGAGTGTTATATGTCACAGTTGCAGGACAATTGATCTAAAATGTGAATGCAAAAGCTTCCACCAGTAAGGGCCACCATTGACATGTTTATATTAACTGTGGAAGTTCTATCTTGCGAACAAGATGCCATACAATTCGTACAGACACAGAAAGGGAAATCCGGTAAACAAATACTATAACAGAATCCCTCGACAAGTAAGTTTTTAATTATTTTATTTATATCAGATTGTTCTTGTGCTATAGACTTCTGCAACCTAAAGTTTCTACAGATAATTGGTTAGGTAATTGATATACTGCCAATAACATGTTAGATAAATTATATTTACATAGATGCAGTAGTGTAGTTGGAAATATTATTATTTATCTGAATGACAACATTGTTATTCAGATAAATAATATTTGTTACATAACAAATAGTAAAAAATAGTCAAATGCTACAGTAACATGGAGTGCTATTTTTAAATGCTTTGGCTGCCTGGGAGCAAAGAAGCAAGCACTTAAAACTCAGTTCAGATGCGTGGACTCAACAATAGTAAAATACTGACAAAAATTATTATGATTAACTTCATTGCAGTCACGAGGATCCAATCAAATATGCCATACTTCCTGGTAGAGAGCTGATCGTGCAGCATCACATCCTTTATCACCATCTCAAGTTAATCCATCAACTACGAGATAAAAAAAATATATATATGTTACCTGTCATGGTACGAACGTCTATATAATGAAAGTTCAACTTATACTGGCAATTAATAGCTTGATTTATGTTACAAATAGGTAATTTTTAGGGTTCCGTTCCTCAAAAGGGTAAAAGAAACCCTTATAAGATCACTTTGTTGTCCATCTGTCTGTCCGTCAAGACCCTTTTTCGCAGGAACCCGTGGACGCATTAAGATGAAATTAATATCAGTAATTGATCTCTACGGTCCCTAGAATTATGAAATTTGGTAAGAAATAAGGTCTGACAGCACAAGTAATGGAAAAAAGTCTGAAAGTCGTTAATTTGTTGTTATATCACATAAAAAATTGTTTCTGATTGACTTTGTCGTATATCGTTGTATGGGAGAGCATTTTTATAACTGCAAAGTTAAGTTTGTCTTTTGGAACAGACGGGTAAAAATCTTCGAGAATTGATTCCCGATATGGACTTACTATCTACATACAAGTTTGTTTGCTTACGGAACCCTCGGTACGCGAGTTAGACCCGCACTTGTCCGGCTTTTTTTTCAAATTTCGACTATAGAGCGATCTCTACACCAGTAATTACTTGAAAAAGAATAAAATGAACTTTAAAAGAAAAATGCTCATAAATGTATGAAATCCTGAACCGAGTTGCATCAAAACCAAACTTGGTTTTCCATATACTATATTTAATATACTAACACACACAACTGTAAAAATATAAAAACAAATAAAACCCGGATTTTTTACAAGTTAATAAAATCGAGAATAACCTAAACTACTATTTTCATTTATCTAAAAACTGCCATCTTTATTGATAAAAACTACCATGTATATATTGTATTGCTTGTCACATACGTAGGATTCCGTGTAGCAAAATGAAATATCCATGTTTAAATAATTTACGTTAATACGTAAATGAAAAGCAGAATATAAATACAATGCCTGTTTACTCGATGCCTACGCTGACAGCTGACACGAAGGCCCGTCGTTTCGTTTTAATAATCAGTACCTATCTGGTCGAAATCGATTAATGGAATAAAAAAGTTAATACTTAATTTAAGATAAAAAAATATATTGTGATTTCAAATAATTTACTATATCTGCTAATTATTTGTTTATTTATTTACTTTTTAATAACTTTTCTAATGAAAATACCGGAACCATAAATCATGAATGGCTGGAACGGAACGTCAATGCCAATGCGAATATAAATAGAAATCAAATAACTATTTATATTGTTTTCAAATTAAATCCCCTGTACACAAACTATATTCTTGACGCAAATAGTTTTTTAAAAATGTAAAAATAATTACTATAATAAATTTGAGTTTGACGCGTGAGAAATATTGGTATCACTTTTGGTCATTGTCCTTTTAAATCTTTACAATTTAAGTACATATTAATGGTTAATTTCCTCTGGTCAGTATAAGATCTGAAGTGTTTTTTAATACTTAATACATTAGATGGCAACAAATATAATTATCACATAGAAGCGAAATCAATCTTTTACGTAAGCAGCAGTAATAAGCTATTATTTTATATAATAATATTTAAAAAAAGAGTCATCGTAAACTACTCATAATAAACATGAAACAAATATTATCATCTAGCAAGTGTGAATTGATTTTTTTAATGTAGACTTACATAATATTCAGTGTCACTTACACTAAGTACACGTAAGATTAATATTTTTGTCCAAAGAACATAACAAACATGAGATTCACATTTAACCGATATAGATAAAGTGTGATTTTTCTTTGCAGATTTTTTTCCGACAATCAACGTTGGTACGCTTTGAATGAAACAGCAATATTTTTTCTATTTCTTTTCGAGAATCTAATACTTACTACAGAGCGGTGCTCAGTGCTCAGAGTTCAGTGAGACGGCATAATAACGAAGTACCTATCGATAGTCTAGGTGCTATACAACGACTAGATTTCCAATCCACAACTGATACAATTTCTTTATGTCAAAGCTAGTCTAGTATATTCAAGCCTCATTCTCTGTTTATTATGACCCTGATACTGTTTATATTTTTGCCGACTTTCGTAAACTCATGTCTCAATTACTATTTTATGCAAGTAATTTTTTAACATGTTTAAACTTCGTAAACGCGAATTGGTTAAGGGTATGACGATCGATGTACCTACGTCAGACCAATTAAAAACTAATTGCTCTGACGTAATTATGTATGTGATAGGCATGGTTATTACCTAAAAAAAATTGCACAACCTTTGGCATGTCATCAGTAGCAGGCCTGCCGCTGATAAAACCAACAAATGTACTCATAGCGGATTTATCAGAAAGAAAAATGTATACCCTACCTAGAAACAGTTTGTTCTGCTATAGAAGCCAGGTTTCCTTAAACTTTACTTTATCTGCAGTCTGAACAGAACGAATAATATTTTCAAAATTGCTATTGTAATATTGTATTGTAATTGTAAGAATTGGGAGCAAGACCGTAAACCATTAAAGATAAATTATCTCAGATCTAGAAGGCATCACGTTCATATGATTGCATGCAAGCTTTGGCAACATGTGTAACGACCGCTAACCAGTATAAGTACTTTTAGCATACCCGATCAAAATTCACTGTCACTCAATACTTACTTTAAATCTACAGTGAACAGTTTAGTAATGTATTGTTTGTCTATTATACTTCATGAACCATTAGAACCGAAATAAAAGATATCACAACAAAAGTTTTGCTTTGGTTTCAACACAAAACATACTTTTAAATTATAAAAGGATAGATAAATATAATTCCCAATACACGACATCGCGTTAAAAGGTTTTGAAGCTCTGAAAGTTTCCACCTACGTTTTTCCAAAATGATGGCATCTAAATGTAACCAAGTTGCAATACTTCACAATAACCTATTCGATTTCGAGGAACTCTTTAGACAGACAGACACTCGACTATACAGAAATTTAATTCATTGGCACCCAACATTAAAGTTTTAGAAAAAACGTCTCTCCTCCTTCTTGGGTCCCCGGTCTTGGAAGATGGTTTTCAATCTTTCATAGAAGACAAAATTAAAAAATTTGGTGATTTTTCGAATCGTTTACTAAAAAGTAATGTCCATTCGGCTTTTACTATACTCCGTTTTTGTTTCTTCGTACCAAAATTTACTCATGCCCTTCGATCATCGCAACTTTGGAAACATTTAACACT
Organism: Euplagia quadripunctaria; assembly: GCA_963859945.1. Lineage (NCBI taxonomy): Eukaryota > Metazoa > Arthropoda > Insecta > Lepidoptera > Erebidae > Euplagia > Euplagia quadripunctaria. Next base: position 11,125,635 of record OY982566.1, on the reverse strand, counting down.
TTTAGAAAAAATTGACAAAATTATTCAAAACACCCTTAGCAAAATTTTAAATGTTGCTTTGAACGACCGAGGCTGGCTCCAAGCATCCTTACCGGTTCGTTTGGGTGGTCGTGGAGTTCGCAAAATTTCAGACGCTTTCCAGCATTTTTGTCTTCGGTTGACGGCACAGAAGAGTTAACCAGGAAAATTCTAACAAACACACTGGTTAATTCTGAAGTGTCCTGCAAGACCGATGCCATAAATGCTTGGCAGATAGCTTATCCCAATACTCTTTTACCTGTTAATCTATTGTCTCAGAGGCAATGAGACGCGCCGTTATGCACCTTAAGAAGGATTTTTTTAATTGACACCGCATCCAATGTTGCAGAGCGCGCTCGTTTGTTGGCTTTGGGAGAATGGAAATCAGGCCTATGGATTCAGGCACTTCCATCGCCCAACATAGGCACCTTGTTGGACGATAACACATTCCGCCTTGCCACTTGCCTTCGTTTAGGAGCTCCTTGTGTTTCTCCGCAACTTTGTCACTGTGGAGAAGCTGTCGATAGTCTCGGACATCATGGCCTTTCTTGTAGCAGAAGCGCAGGCCGTGTATCTCGACATGCCAATCTTAATGACATAATCCGTCGTGTTCTTGTCACCGCCGGCGTGCCAGCCGTACGTGAACCTAATGGTCTGATACGAGACGATGGGAAGAGACCAGATGGTATGTCGTTACTGCCATGGAAGATTTGCCTTTGGTGTGGGACGCAACCTGCGTTGACTCCCTCGTGCCATCACATCTTCCAAGTACAGCTGGTTGTGCTGGCACTGCTGCTGCATCAGCAGAAAGCCTCAAACAGCGTAAATACAATAATTTAGTTGGTAACTATGTTTTTGAGCCGTTTGGGGTCGAAACGCTTGGGTCATGCGGTCCGAGTGCTCGTTCCGTTTATAAGGAATTAGCTAAGCGACTGTTCGACACTTCTCGTGACCAGAAGGCGGGCCTTTTCCTTGCACAGAGAATTAACATTGCCATTCAACGTGGCAATGCTGCCAGCCTTCTGGGAACACTGCCAGTAGGCGACGATGTGGAGGAATTTTATGACGCATGCATGTAAATATCCCGTATACCTTTCTTTTTTTTTATCTTTTTCATATTCAAGTTCATACATTTGTATGCAACGGTGTTTAACTAACACCAAACGAATCTAACTGAACTCAGTCTGATCACTTTTTGACACCACATCAATACAATAAAAGGCATGTAATCGCAGATAGAGTGATGGAAAATTACAACTACTCAGCTTTCTTCTTATTCGTATGCTATTGACCGAGCAGTTGTGATCAGGCATGTAGTTTGGATGCTAACAGCACTACAGCTCTTGTCTCTTGCTGATGCTTGGCGGGTATTTTTATTTATTGACCCGTTTGTCAAGGTTTTTATATGGTCAGTCCAGCGGATTGGAGACCTCCTATGAGACCTGAAACTGTATAGAAATATGAGCAACACTTAAGCCCTTACGAATTGCACTTTGGTGGCTTTAGTGATATTCCGATCCCTCCATATCTTGGATAGATACACAAGAGCCGAGACAGACGTAAGATGAAATTAAATAACAATTGGCAATTTTCGTCTTATGAGGCATATTGTTGTTTTTAGTCTAAACTCGAGGCTGGTGTTTTGTAGGCGAGTAAGAAGTTCTGAAGATCTCTATTTAATGGAACTAACTAAAGATACGCTTATCTGGAGAACTTAGGCGGAACAGTTTGCCTCAAAGATGGAACAACTTGCCCCTAAGCGGGGCTGAATGTTCCGCGCCGGAATTTGACATTAATTTCCTTCTGTAAAAAAACTATTGAAATATTAGTGGAAGAGACTATAGTATTGCAAAAACCAATGAACAATATTTGTACATATTTAAAAATTAAACCCCCTTTTTTTATAATAAAACTTCGTGTTATTTAAAAATCGGAACTTCCACGCCGCCCGCTCTCCCCTACGTGTTTTTATTACAAGGAATATTTAGGGAACAATTACAACAGTTTAACAAAGATCTCTCGCACGTATCCGTACGTATAGATGACGATAATCTACCAAAGTTTGATGTTACAAATGTTTTTGTCCTCTATATTTGAGGAAATTGACCACGACAGACGAACCGACGAACAGAGGTGAGAGATTTCTAATAAATCATCTACTATAAGAAACCGTAAAAACAAATTCCACTACGTCTTCCTCCTTGACGTATCTTTTTTCGCTATTTAATAAACTGCTAATGTATTTTCACTTTTATTCTCTTTCCCATAAAATGATATTTTTGCCTATCCGAAAAACACCACCTTGAAGCAGGTAAAAACATATCCTGCATTAAGATAATTCTCAAAGGTTACATAGAGTAGTTATAATAACTCAACTGAATAACTATATCCCGGCTTCCAGTTCGTACCGCACCAACTCTCCCGCTAGCAATAAACGCCCCGAGAAATATTTTCACATCGTTGTGGAAGTTAAAATGAAAGTAACTACACCCTGTAGAGCAATAGCGGACCCCTACACCGGCGACGGATAATGCTGAATATTTCTACGAGTTATATAATTTTATTCATGAGACGAACTCAACCGATTGCGTATCAAACAATTTCATAATAGCTACATACAATTCGCGTTGATCAAAACTTTCACAATTGCAATTCGCACATGCTATTGTGCCGCCGATATTTGACAATCGGGTTACGATGATAAAATCTACATATATAGGTACGCCACGGCTCCTATTCCATTCCATTGTACTAATTCGCAGTTTCATAATACCCGTTTCTAGATGGTTCGCTTATTAAATTTTAGACACGAGCTGATACGAAATTACTCACCAGGCAATTTGCAGTTCGGTCTATCTTTATTAAATAATCTTAACTACTTATACACTGTAGATGGTCACAGAAAGGTGTGATTATTGTTTTATTGTTAACTTTAAAATTTAACGAATACACCTATATAACGTTTGGATTGGCCTTTAAATTCCCGTATAAAAAATATAAGTGTTATTATCGAAAGTTCTGTATGCAATCAAACTTGTATGTAGATAGAACACGAATCACTTCTCGAAGATTTTTACCTCTTTTGCCGAAAGACAAACTTAACATTGTAACTTTAAAAATATTCTCCCATACATCGATTTACGACAAAGTCAACTTTCCAACGGCAAAATAATAATATAAGTTTGTTTTCACAAAAAATATTTTTTATGTGATAAAACAACAAATTAACGACTTTCGGACTTTTTCCCTTTCTTGTGCTGCGAGATCTTGCTTCTTACCTTACCCTATAGGTTTTGATTTACCTGCAAAATGTTAAAATTTTGTTAAATCTAAGGCTTAAATGCCGTACCGTTTGATTGCATTGACTTAGAAGCTTGATTTTTTTACAGTTTCAAAGAACCACTGACATAAGTATTTGGTTTTAAATTTCAACTTGATGCCTTCATGGTTTACAGAGAAAAACAGTCTTGACCGACATATAGACAGGCGGGTAGAAAAGCTATAAGTGTTCCTTTTTTAATTTTAAGGAACGGAACTCTAAAAACAAACGTAAGTCTAATAATTGTTGTTTGCATACTCCGCAAGAATCAATCAGCACGTTATATGCTAACATAAACCTGAAGAAAAACATAAAAATAAAATACAGATAAGTCTTATATTCGATTTGTGAGTAACGTCGCCGACATTGAAGAGAAGAATAATAAATTTTGATTACTTTCTCACGTCCGCAATCGTGATTTGATTTCACAATTTTTCACCGCACCCCTTAGGAAAATCATGATTAAAATGGAAAACTTTATTATTTTCAATCATGTATTTTCCTCCGCCGCATTTTCAATAGCGATTAGAGGCTATTTACAGTCTATTGAAGAGGATTTTTACTTATTGAATAGATGACACCCATAGATTTTTTGATCACGTAGTAAATAACAAAAATTTTAAAGCTTTTCTTTTGCTTGGGGTTCTGAGTAGAATATTAACTAAAGTTGTCTAATATACTGTCTATAGAGTTTCTCCCTTAACATATAAGTAATATCACACTTTAATAACATGTTTTAGTATGTAATAAACATGGCAAATTACATTTTCCTTTACTATTCCACTCATACTGTAATATATACGAAGAACAAATTTCCCCCGTACGTTATTTACTAGTTACCAAGTAATAAAAAAGTTAGTTTGATAGCAGATTAGAAACTACGCGAAAGAAGCGAGTTTGGACTGTGGCTTACGTGACTAAATAAATCTGATTCTACTTCGACCCTTCCTTGGCCACTGAGTTACTGAAGTACGTATCGATACCGCCGTCTGGAACATTCAAACTGTTAACACACCAGATACTTGTCTGAAATCAAAGCTTAAAACAGATTAACTTTGGAAAACAAAGAGTATCTACCTTCGTTAAAGTTCCAGCACTTTCTAAATTAGGATCGGTGCCAAATTACTTTGCACAGCTTTGCACTTTCTTAGTGTTACAATTGCATTAGAATTCTTGAATGTAAACAAAAATGTCGAATATATATTATTTATTTACGTTGTGTGTTCTTATGAGCGTTGCCGTCACTCGAATTGAACACATAATACAAAGATTTTTTTATTCCATGGAGGATTCTACTTCCAACCAGAACTGACTGTGATTAATAGAAACATTGATGTATGTATGTAGGATGTACCTACAGACATCAATGTTTCGTTAAATTATTTCTTGCCAATTTGAAAATGCTAGAAACATTAACGGTCACTTCTTATTTCAGCTTTATCACAAATTGATAATGATAAGATAATAGTTACTTCGTAAGCTTTACCATGTTCATATTTGGTACTTCATTTAAGATAAATACGTCTAGTAATGATAAAAAATATAAAAGTCAATTTCGTTTTAATTTAATTACTTATATCAATGTTAAATTAGGTCATTTTAATATTCTAATATTTCTATTTAACTGCCACCATAAATCTAATATTAATAATTAAAATTTAAACAAATAAATTAGTAATATTTACAAGTAAGGTGCACAGGTTGCGTGCATCATTAATTTTATTTTTGTTTTAAAAGCTGTATGGTGGATCCACTACAGCTTTTAAAGCAAAAAGAAATGCTAAGATGCTCTTGAAACAAAGACTTAATTTCTCATTCAAACCATTTTGAAATTTGTAAGAACACGAAACATTTACAACCGACATGATTTATGGTTTTCGTTGAAATCAAGATGCTTGAATAAATTCCTTCTCATCAATTTTAATTTAGTATCAACCGTTGTCGACTCGTCGGAGGCAGTCGGCTGCGAAGATATACGTATAATTGAGTAGGTATTTAACGTTCAGCGCCAAGTGTTTTAGATGAATACGTTTCGGTTTATGATTTCGATTTGATTTTATTCGTTACTGTAGAAACTAATTTTACCCCTTACTTTGATGTGAATATGTATGCTTTTACTGATCTGGGTAGATACCCCGATACCTCGTGATAACTCGTTAAACACGAGTTATCACGAGGCTTTGAGATAGTGCTAGAATCTATCCGACTAAAATCACACCGTGTTGCTATTACGAAAGCTTCGGATTTACCTGTGAAACAAAATACCTAGGAGCTTTGGCAAAACTGGACAATCCGTAGACGTAAGGTCGCATACCTACGTCTACGTTGGGGAGTTTGTCGATTCCACTAGCATCTCCGAGTTGGAAGGGCCTTAACGCAAAACGAGGTGACAAAATCCTCTTCCGGCAACATCCGGCAAGTTCGATTACGTTGTTCGATCAATCGCACGACGAGGATTTTTAAATACACACTTTTCGATTAATTACTCGAATCACGAGAACTTACTATTTTTCAGTGCTTATTTTTCGAATTATTAGTCGAACCACGGGAACTTATAACTTATAGTTGCTTATTACGTACAAATTCGGTGAAAACCACTGCATCTAAGCGGAGGTCTTTCCCGCGAGTTCTCTACTACTAACATAGCGTACTCTACTACAGTACGAAACACAGGCATTTGCTTTCGGCCCGACATGTCTCTGGTACTTTCTGTAAAAACTCTGTGTGGTGAATACCTGCGATAGGAGTCAAGAGGCTTCCGTGTTGCCTCTCCAATCAATACTCTTTATTGACTGCAACATTAAAGATTATGTATGACCTTTGACTTTATTTATAAAAAATGTGTTTGTTGAACCCTTGTATGAAAAGTTATTTTATATAGTTAAATGGACTGCTTAGTTATTAAATTTAAAGTTCAGTTATAAATTTACAATAACTTTAATTAAAAGTTGTAAAATACAGTTGGTTGACCTAAAATTAAAAGGATCAACTTAAAAGTTTTAAATAATGATTACAGATAAATATTTCTCTTAAAATGCTAAACTAATCCCGAGTTCAAACCTTTCACATAAAATTACTAGCGGAGTGGGTTGGTCCACTTAATCACAAAGTTGGTTCACCTGAGGCGGGTTAACTCAGCGTGCTCCTTTATTTCCTTTTAATCTTAAATTAACTCTGAAACAATTCCACCACGTATAAGTTGTAAGTAAGGTTGAGAATCTTACATTTGAGAATCTTAAAATATAAAAATAGGACGATTCTTTTCTTAAAGGCATTAGAAAAAATATTATACTAGTCGTTCAGATGAATATTTTTTTAAGTTGAAATAGATTTCAGACAGAAATTTGAGATAAAAAAGGAAACATAATTTTATGATTGTTTGATTTAATACAATGGAATATTTCTACTCTGAAAGTCTGAAATTAACAAAGGGAAACAAAGATAATAACTAATAAAAACTGATCATCGTCCTCCACGCCTTTTCCTAACTAAGTTGGGGTTGACTTTCAGTCTAACTACGATACGGCCGAACTTCTCTTTGCTTCATTGACGATTTTCTGTGAGACCGTGGTATCACTCCGGTCGAGCCGGCTCATACGTTCCGAGCCATGGCTCTCCCACGAAATAAAATCTGAAAGCAGCCTAACCATCTACAAACTAAATTAAAACTGTTTTATATATCTCAGACACTATTCAACATTTTCATAATGGTGAATTAACGAGAAAAGTAGACTTACTTTTTTTTTCTTTATTCAACGTACCTAATATTTAAATGAAAATCACAATTTTATTTTCAATGCAACTAAAAAATGTTTGTTATCGTAAAATTAAAGGTCATGAGTTTATGGCACTTGCCAGCTTTCAAGTTAATAGTTTTGAACTCATCAGCTTGAAATCCAAATCAAATAATTTCATTCCATTGGTTAGGTTCGGTCGTAGCGTAGGTAATTTGAAGGGCCAGTAAGTAAAGGAGTAAACCTTATTAGCTTCGATCGGTAAAAATCTCCTTTTAAGATTTTTTATATTTAAACTTCGTTCATTAACCTGCAAATTAAAGGGAAAACTCATTTCAATGAACGCTTATACAGGTGGCTTACGAAGGATCATTAATTATTGAAAATATGAAGATTGGGCCGTCTTCGTACTTTTCTGCGAAGTAACGTTTCGCTTTCTTGATAACATTTTAAAAGGCCTGTGATAGAACTTTAAGGTTTCCTTTTAATATAAGAATTTTCTTCGTACTTAAAGACTCTTTGCAATTACTGTGATGTATTCAGCTAGCTCTAATGATTAATTAACTTCATTTTGTAATTATATTTGTTTGCTTATTAACAAGATATCGCTAAATGATATTATTAAAGATGTTAGAAAATAGTAGTTAAAAAATAGAACAGGTATTTTCATATAGTTATGCCTGTACCTTCATATATTCCCGAGGGACAGGCAGAAGTGTATTACACACCTACTTTTCGCCAGATGCGTATATTTGATGAGACGCAATAGAGGCCGAGCCTATTGACGTCTGGTGGGCACGTTTTCCCGACAGTTTCCTAACAGAAAAACCCTGAAACAGTTTGCCTACCCCGAGAGTCACCCAGAATATCAAAATATAATCACCAACTTGTACAACGGAACCAACCAGGAAGTCCATGATATCACATTAACCAGCCTGTATTTTCAATAAAGTGTTATTTATAAAGCAAGTACCTACCTAATACTCTCCAATACGGATGGACCAGTGACCTGAAGGCGGTAACTAGGATAAAGCGGGTATTATGCAATAGACTGATTAATGTGAATGCTAGCTCTGTGAGCTAATAAATGTATTTGGATACTACAGATATATGATTATGAAGTTACTAATCACCAAAATGTTTAACAATTCGTGTCATATTCGTGCAAACATGAGAAATAAAAAGAAGCAACCAGTTGGCTGATTCAAGAAACATTGTATAGTTACTTTTAGCGATATACTTACGTTCTTTGAACGGAGGTCTTTTAAACTGTACGTATTCAACGCGGGACGGCAAATTTTGCTTTGACGCTGGCTGCTTCGCGATTATCTTGGTACTAATAAAGGATGATCGAGGCTTGATTTATTATTAGGGTCCCCTAATATGTATATATATAAAGATAAAAAATATATGTTATAGCTAATGCACAACCACTTACAAGTAGACACCGCTTATCTTGGTAGGTACTCTACTTATACATACTAATCGACTTTCTTCAATGAACTTGAATAAACCAAATTATGTAAAGTTTGTTCTTTCATCAGTTTGCATGGTATTGAAAAATAAATTAATTGAAAAGAAAACATTTTTAAAAACAAGCTTTTATTGGTCACGGTAAACTTTAGAACAGACTATCATAAATTAATTCGTGCCATATAAAGTTTCGTGCCTGTACTGTTGACGGTTGAAGAGTTCCCTCGTTTAGAGCCAATCCTGTGTGCAGAATCAGGTAATGCTTATCATAAAATTGAATTGTCATTGGAACTGGACCGACGCATAAAATTTTAATTCCATAAGATAGGAGTAAGTGGTTTCATTTAGCTTGCTGGATTTGACCCAAACTAACAAAAATTGCCACTAAATAACATAAAATACTTGTAAACATAAGAATCCCATAAGTTATATTCTCATTTCAATTGTTTCCATTTGATTCCATGTAAATTCGTACACTAAAGCAGTTTAAGTTTGATTTATAGTATTAGACTCCCGATAACAATATTCTTTTTGTTCTATTTGTTGACTATCCTAAATATACTGGCGTACTTCATGTTTTCTTTAAAGTTATTCTTACAATTTTCAAACATCATTTGGATAGCATCATTGCTAGCACACCAAATGAGTTTTGAGGCGACCGACAGCGGGAATTGTCTCAATGTATACAGTCGGGGGCCGGGTCGCTACAGACGCGACTACCAAGACAATTTTTTGTAGAAACTGCTCTTTTAGCCATCCGCAAGATTAGATTCAAGGGGATAAATCTCTCCTCCCCCCACTCATGTCGTACGCTTTGTGTGAAGGCTTTATATGGGATTATTTATACAGAACATTTCACTTGCGACCTGACATACTAAATAACGCCACACCATCTTTTACCTTGCTAGTAGCGCTTGCTAGAAAAACATCAAAATAACATACATAAAATAAAATAACATAAACTCCCATTTAAGTGAGATCTAAAGACATCTTATGTTAAAAGCTTATCTCAGTAGGTATAACAGGTATATTTCGTCTTTGCACTCCAAGAACGGTTTGTGCCCCATGTACGGTTAAAGACAAAATTACATTTAGAGCGGCACGTAAGCGAGCAAATCCTGATGTACCATGAAGTTAAATTGGAAAACTTCTCATGTTGCAATGTGCCACTGCTCTGTGCTTGTCCCACTCCAGCTCTCATAATATTAACATAACTAATAAGCAATACTATATATCTACTTATAAAACATTACGGAATAAATCACTAAACAATAGTTACTTTCAAATAATAATAATAACTTCGGACACCTTATACGCGGCCGTCTGATCCCAAACTAGGCATAACCTATACTATGGTAATCAGACTGTTGATAAACATACTTTGATATTACTAAATACATACATATTATGGATAAATTTTACACAATAACAGACACAGAACAAATGAACTTGTTCATCTCACAATTATTTATCCTGATGGGACTCGAACCCACAACCTCGGGCTCAGCAGTCAGGATCAACAGCCCTATTTAAAAAAAAATATTACGCTGATTCCATATACATTATCAATTAAAATAGAGCATCTAGTAGTCTAGAGCCAGTCGGCTATAATCGAAGTAAAACGTTTCCTTTAAAATTACTTTCTTTGATTTGCTTAAAGGGGAAGGATGAAATAAAATATAAATTGCAGGACGACTTCATTTCACTTGGTCTGCTAGAACAGATTAGAAATAAACGATATTATACATCAATTACCTACAATTAAATAACACGGAAGGCACAGAAACAATATGTACAAAGGCCGGCCTTATCGCTAAAAGCTATTCCTTACACCAAAGCTATGGTCAAACTACCAGATACGAGTTGCTGTCGTCCTCACAGGACTCAAGATTTTAATTTAGAAGTCATGTAGAAAATATTATAATCCGACCGTGCTAAATTTTTCCCCTAGGTAATATTGCTTCTAGACGTTTGTCGTAAACAGAGGCTTTGTTGCAGCAATTTCCACGATACCACATTTCTGCGAGATTAAATTCGTAATACGGCTTCCGTTTGGCTCAGTTCCGTATTCAGTGCGCCTACTATAGGAATTTGCGTAAACGTTAACAGATATCGAAATATCTCGATAAACCATTAGCTTTCCGATCGGCATTATTTGATTGAAATTGTTTGGTAGCTTCTGTAGCTGCAAATCATTTTCAGCAAATGTCAATAGTCGAAAGGACTCCTATATAGGATTAAATACATTAGCGCCCAGTAAACTTTTATTGCAGAACCATTTTAACGAACATTCGTTTCTTGAATGTCTTTTTCATAGACTCACGTTTGCTCCATAAAAGTATAAACTTCACACATTGAATCGATACGATGAACAAAATTAGATTTCTACACGAAATAGTAATAGCATTGTACATCTAAATAACCGTTATTTTATAAAATAGAATTTAAAAAGATTACTTGAAAAATGGCATTACTTCAGCAAACAATCAACGAAGACTGTTTTCCAACGATTGTTACTTTACGCGAAAATAGAACGCTTTCGTAAAATTTGTCGACTACATAATAAAGATACAAATTTAATAACGTGAATGGTTGAAATATGTCGCTCATTAATTTGCATTTCGGCGCGATTTTATCCACGTTTCTTTAATTGTTATTAATAGTCGTACCTACGTAGTAGGGGTCTCGGGGAAAATGGGATCTTTTTCAGAATGGCTTATTTGTCAATGTCAGAGCGCCAGTGACGCTTGCGTCTGTTTCTGATAGCCTCGTTGTTTCGTTTTATTGGTTAGGCACGTTCTTTGTAACTGACATATGTATGTACGACATAATTATTTACGTAGGCTGAGGTTGAAGATACAGAAATTGAAATCGGAGCAAGTTCAATTTCTTAATCGTGTCCTTAATTGTATGAGGTATATTTTTGTATTCAAATTTTTATTCACACAAGAGTTTTCAGGAAAGGAACAACGTGTTAGTTTAACTGTATTTTCAATCCCGACGTAAGCTCTTATCCGTGGATAAAAATATCGTGAAGTTCCCACATTTCCTCTAACAAATGAGGCAAATAGGTTTAATCGTTCAAAAGATAGAATCAAATCATGACCCAAAAATATGAACTATATATCCATACAACTAAAACTACCTACATTACATATGGTCGTAACATAAGGTACAGGGATTTCTTAAGCCGTAATGTAGATTTATTCGTAAAGGGACATAGGTATAGCTATATAGATAGGAACCGATAGATTAGGTTCCACAGGTAGAACGTATCGATATCCTTACGTCGTTTCAAAATTGAGACGTTTGGATAACGGTCGGCCGATATTGTGAGCTGAGAGCACTTGCACTGAAGAATTTCAGCATAGCGGCCATCTCTTAATATATCGGTTACACTGAACGGGCGGATATCACAAGAATGAACTACACTTGAATCGAAAATATGCCTCCAATACTCCATATTGCATAAAATATCGTCGTAAATCTGACATGAATACTGTGGGTCGTACATCTTCATTATATATAAATAATAATATAATCAAGCAATAAATCTCGAAACTTCGTTCTCAACGTTCATCTCATTTCATATCTGCATGTCCGTGAGCAGAGCCGTCAGCTATTTGTCATTTTATTAGTCGCGCGCTCCGCAATATTCTGCAAAATAACAGTGTAGCCAGAACGAGGAGATTGCTTCCCAGTTTACTGCCTCGACTTGAGACAGCGAAGTGAGAAAAAGTTGTAAATTTGGTCCGAATTGGACGTTTATACAACTCGACTGACCTCAAGTGCTTTAACCGTTTTCGTAATCCGGACTAAGAAAAATTTACCTCACCTGTTTTAGTTTCACGTTTCACCGTGCTCTAGATTGTATTGTAAATATGCTATGTTGAACAAGTTTCTCGTCACACTATTTACAAATATACAGTACATACGTGCCCATGCATGTTGCAGATGTGTGGTTGTACTAAGAAATTCGATCAACTCAAGTGATGTTTCTCTAACGCTACACTAACTTCGCACTGTGTGGAGAGACAACAAAGACCAAGCTGCCATCAAAATGTTTATATAATGCGTTCTAGTTTGACTGCATAGAATATTCAAAGGTTTCAGTTTCAAAGACTAGCTACTTAAGAATTTTTTAAAGACATGTAAAAAAGTTTTTTTGGCTTCAAGTGACCTTTAGTGTATTCGGGCAAGGCTTTACTTCTTCCCAGAACCTAGTGCTCCACTGATCACAGTGAAAGTATAGCTTCTACTACATTTAAAAATATATTCCCCTCAAACAACATAACATGTAAAAAAATGCAAGTCTCGTAACATGTAAAAAAAATGCACATCTCGAAAAACAATTCTTCTACTGCAAAAAGTTGTGATATCAAATTGGTACCTGATATGTTTATTAACAACAGTGAGAGAGAGAGAAATAAGAACAAACATACGTTGATTTTTAAAGTAAAAAAAATATATTAAAAAACATGCGCGTATATGAATACAACATTGTGTAAAAATTTCAAGACGATCGGTAACGAATTTTATTAAATTTGCGATTTTGAACAAACGTAAATAAAACTTTTAGTATTCATTTGAATCAAAGGCAATAAACAATAAAGAAGTTCAGGTCTGTAGAAATTAAAAAGATTTTGTACATTAGTGCTGGCCTGAATAACTCACAATTCGAGTATAATACTGCACCTAACAATATGTTTTGCAGCACTGGTATATAGATGGCGCCTCTTAAATTAAGAAACTTTGACTTGCTGTTAAACTACAAGTTTAAATTGAATGTAATTTTTGAATATCTAGTTATGTTATACCCTCTTGCTCTCTGGAAAATTCATGCTTCTAGCTTTATCCACAACGAAGTTACAGGGGGTCGAAAATGCTCTGAATGACTTCGAAAAAATGATGGTACGGTCGTGGCTTTGTTTTTTTTTGTTCGACTTGGCGAGGCGGCCGACCGCCGTGCCCCCAGATTTATTACAAATATGGGTATTTAATGGCCTAGTTGTTAGTAATAATGTACATAATAATACGTATTAAAGTTTTCTAAAGAGCTAACTGAAGCAACGTTCGAGCAAGTTAAACATAAATCGTAAATATAAATTTCAATTCACGTTAATATCTTTCTCTAGTAATAAAAACCGCTCAACAAATTATTATCCGTGCCATGCCCATTAGCAAATTGTGTAATTTTCCTTTTTCAAGTTTCTGTTGGCCCCGGACAAAATTACTTTACCCTCGCAACCCGCCATTTAGACGAAGGAATGATGAAAATTGACTTTAATAATTACATGAATCAAATTATTCCTTGGTACTGTGGTACATGGGCACGAAACAAATTATGTAAAATATTCTGAACTCTTATATAAATTGGATGTCTTATTTAAACATTAAAATGTTTCACTCACAACTGTCGTTTTTATGTTTTAATTCTGCGAATTATTTTCAACCTTAGTCTTTCAGTCAAGAGTATTTATCATTTAGCACTACTCTAATTTTTTTGTTTACAGATGCATAACCTCAACAGCTAAACAAAATCCATAAAAACTTCAACGTATATTTGTACAAATATTTCTTAACAATTTTACCATTAACTAATCATTCCCGCACTGCATGTCATACCTAGAGAATGAGATGAAAGTCTTCTTGCAAAAAGAGACCCATAACTTGTTGCGACCGACGCCTGTAAAATGTGATGAAAACTGACGTATTTGGACTGCTGCCAGGGCATTGCAGTCTTTCGTTTCTCTTTGCCAGCCATCGAAACTTTTCAACATTTTGATTACAAATATTAGATTTTAATAACATTCTAAAAATGACATATAAAGCGAATTTCTTTTAAATGTCCTAATCACTGTAAAGTTTAATGTTTTTCAGATTAATTAAACGCTCTTCTGTTCTAATTTTTTACCGATTTTAAAAAAGGAGGATGTGCTACGTTCGGCGGTATATTTTTTTAAATGTATTTTCAGCGATATTTCCGTCAAATATGAACCTAATTTATGATTTTATTTTTTTTTGTTTAAAAGGCCATGCTCCCAAGGTGGTCCCATTGTCACCAAGTGAGGATCTGATAATGGAATCACCAGAGAAAATAGGGAAACCCTCAGAAATTAGAGGCACAAACAGTGCTATTGTTATTAACCGACTTTAAAAAGGGAGGAGGTTCTACGTTCGGCTGTATGTATTATTGGTTTCATAACTAGTTCAATAAAGTGCAGCAAGGTATTTTGCCGAGCTGAGGTAGCTGTAATAGTGAAAAAAGCAAGGCAAGACTCCATATAAAGATTCATGAATAACGCCAAGCCGACGTTCACGTTGCTCCGGAGTTTTGCACACCAAGCCGAAGTTCGCGTCGTTTTCCAGTTTCACGATTTAAACACTCATGAAAGACATCGAGTTGATGTTCGCGCTGTGTAGAGGTTTCGTTACTCAATCGTTTTCGAATAACATTTAAACGATGTTTGTGCTGTTCAGTCGATTCTTGTAATAATGAAGAACGTACATATGCAAATTCTCATCTGAGATAATCTCGTTTGAAGAATAGTGTTGACTTTTAAGATCGCAATCGCGAGAAACGTTCATAATGTTCTTGAATACTTCCCCTACTCCTGATTGCTTTCAAGCAGGCTGCACCTTTAATCGTTCTACCCATGACGCTAATATGGTGCTGTCAATAATATTATTAAATTTCTGCTACAACTCTTGACAATATTTCAATACTAAAATTATGACAAAAAATCTTCATAAAACCTATTTCGAAATTAGTGATAATTTAATTAGTAAACTTACCTAAACAAGCCATTAGCCTTATCACCTTATCTAAAAGTTAATAAATTCTTACTTAATGTTCTACCTACTATGGTACAGCACTTCACCTTATACTAAAAATGGAAAACTTTAATTCAATATCATTGGAGACATGCGGCAACGACGTGTCCTCTATCCGCATGTGTCTGCTTGTTTGGGTTGTTGTGCTCAGCGTGAAGCTCAAGGCAGCCACCGCGGTAGACCTAGCCTATCTATCAAGTACCTGGACTGGCCTGTTGGTCTAGTGGTTAGTGACCCTGACCGCTATGCTTATAGGTCGTGGGTTCGATTCCCACCTGAGTCTGGGTGTTCTTTGTGTCCGTTGTTTCTATGTTTGTAAAGTCCCCCGCGACACAGGAGTAATTCCTAATGCGGGAGTTGTATTTAAAAAAAAAAAGAGGAAAGAGTACCTATTTGGAATTTGGCTTGGCACCGACTTCAAAAGACCAGTAGGCATCTAGTGCCTTTGAAATATTATTAAACCTATTTTATTTTACCGCGATAAAATTTAAAAGGTACACCTTTACTGGTACTGGTAAGGTATACCTTTTTGGTTACCCCTTGTTTTGATGGAATTGCACAGATCATTTGCACTAATATTCACAACAGACAAGGAAAACAAAACGCAGTTTAGACAACGTCGCTTTACTTTTATTTTGCATATTTTCCTTGCGTTCTCGGTATTCGTTCAGTCTGTTTTATGCAAACATCCAATTCATACACTTACACCACATTCTATTCCATTGTTTACTAAAAAATGTTTAAATAAACTTGTGCACATGTAGGTACATAAAACACAATGTGGCTTTCATAAGCATTATACCAAAGCGAGCAAAAGCAGTTTGACAATAGAAGCAAAGGAATTCATATTTGCTACTGTTCCCTCTCACGGCCACGGAATTTAAATGAACTTTGGCCAACAACAATGACACTAGAGACTTTTGTTCCATGAACAATACATTTTACCGGTAGAATTAAAAACTGCGGACAAAAGAGTACAAATTCATAATGCAGCCACAGTCGGGCGGCAATTACGTACAGCGTTCAGCAACTATATATTACGAGAAATAAATGTTAAACACCATTGAATAAATCTATATATATCTCAACGTAATCTAGTAATTTCTCTAAAAAATCATGTCCGTTAGCAATCGACAGTGATATTATTAATAAAATATTTTTTCCGTCATTCATTTAAACAAAAAACATCCCTGAAAACCATCTAACTCTTATTTGAATATAAATACAAGCCTTTAATTAAAGAAATAAGACTATAAGTTGAGAATATTTCCTTATCACAATAGACCAGACGTTAATAGGCTTCCAAAAAACAAACGTTCAAGCTTGCGCAATAAAAACAAGATGAAATAACAAGAAACGTCCACAAAGCGATTGGTTCTGTAGACAGACGAGCCGACGACAGCCCCTTATCAGATGAAACATGTTATTTGTCTTGAGGAAAATACAAAAGTCAGCCAAAAGCCTCGACCCGGACAGCTCAAAGCTGGCGAACTGTATAGGAATACAAAATGTCGCTAGTCCTATAAGAATGCACGCCAAACACTAGTTAATGTAAATACTGTATAAAATATAGACTTGCTATGAAATTAACAACAAAGTAATATGATAAGGCAGCCGTAAAAATGAAAATTTAATTTGTATAAAATGACCCTTAAGGCTAACATTGCGTATACAAGATTGTTTGCTTTCTATTATGCGACGTGTTAACTAATATCCGTCGTTTTAATCAGAGTAATTAAAACGTTCAACAAAAAGGGTGCAGCCCTTTTCTTCCGTCGCTAAAATCATGTTTTTTCGAGCGCCTTCGAACGAATTGCGAGTTCTTTTGTAGTCAAACTCTTGACGTCGTCAGATCCACGTTCACTTGAAACTTCCTCTATTCATGTCTAGATGCCCCTTGTTTTTACTCACAGTGAGTTACCTTAATTTTTTAAATAATATTTTGAGAATTGAGATGTTTATATTACTTCATTATTAATACTTAATTACAACAAAATCAAATCACTTTGTAAATTTAAGCGAACACACCCAATAAGAATTAATCTGAGTACAGCATGTGTTTACGTTACTCGTATGCTTTCTTATGTAAAACAGGTAGTGTAGTTATTACTGGAGCTTTCACAGTCACATTACTTCGTAAGAGAACAGACTCTTATCTCAGCGGCTATGGCTTGTTTATCGTCCGACTCCCATTTATGAGTTCGTTATTTCCCTATTCTTACAACATAAAAATGTCGTCCATAAGAATAAGTCGGAGCTTTTATCTGTCTACGTACATTGATAAGGGGAAATAATGAGAAGACTTATATGGATCGATACCGATTAAGTTGTTATTGTGGTCGAGTTAATAAAGCCAGAAGTGCCGCTTTGTGGCGAGATTGTACCGACGCGAATATATTTTGGAATCGTTTCGCCCAGACTTAGCTAAGTCGCATGTCGTAAATTCCGTCTTCTCTGTTTCCAATGTTTCCATTTACATATTTGAGGAAGTTTCACGGTCGACTTCATAGTCGACAGATGAAACCTCGGATCATTTTCATATGAAATGGATTTCTGCCATATCTATTCTCGTACACACATAACCAGACGTATTCATAAAATTATATTACGGGGAGATATTTACAGTAAATCAGGAAGATTTTGCTCTTCATAAAGTCTTATGTCATTAAACTGTTATCGTATAATACAAAAAATCCTTTGATATATTGACATTTTGCAGGTAATTTACTGCAAATAATGTATATAATAGAATCTAATTTCGATGTAAAGATAAAACGTATTGTGTGCAAATTAGAAAAACAGCCTATTTCGTGTCGTTCAGTCAGATGACCCGTTTTCACCAGGGGCACTCGCATGGTCTTATTATATTTTATGATGCTCCCATGCATGCCTGAAGGGATTAGTAATGTTCGCCACTCGGCAACATTGTCCCCGGATCTTATTACCACCTTTCTACATTACCCTCTGTTGTTAGCATTTATGTTCATATGTGTCGTGATTTGCAATGTACATACAAAGAAAATATGTAAGCGAATGAGCTAATGTATTTCGTTCGTTACAGTAATATTATAGATAATTATTAAAATATAATATATATAAATATTTTAAGATATGTATATAATTATTTAATCATCAACTCTCCTATGCTGAAATTTCTGGTGCGAAGGACAATACATTTTCACCAAATTGTTTAATAATTTCCCCATGTACCTACTAACACTAGTTATAAGTTTATTTTTGGAATACACTAACATAATGGATTTTTATTGTCCGAAAATAAAAAATATGATTAATGTAGGTACGTTAATTACCAATTTATATATAGATTTATCATTACCTACATAGGGTTTATTAAAGGGCATTTATCATTGAATGGTTTAAATCTCACATTTTCCCGCAAAGGCGTATACGTAACTGAATTTATTGATTGAATTTCCAGTAGCCATTATTTTTTCTATACATTAATTTTTAATTATCAAAATATTGATTCAGTTTCACATTAAAACGTCACAATACTAAAAACGTTACTAAAGCTACCTCCTCGACGACGACGATCAAACCTTTACGCGGACTTGACGGTGAGCCTCGTGCTCCTTACCGTAGGCAATGCAGAAGGAGTTCGTACACCTGTATTTATACAATTTGACCCTCGCGAAGGGGAGAGTACCCTGATCTTTTTACTAGTCAGCTAAGATATAGTAATCATAATTCTAAACGAGACGAGAAAAACATAAACTAGGTAAATATAAAGCCTTAAACTAGACGTAATAGATTTTACATACTTTAGGTCTGTTTTTTGCAATAAGTTGTAAATAAAATAAATAATTGTAGTAATTATAGATGCAGAGGAAAATAATTAGTATATTTAGAGAAACCAAATAATGGAAGGAAAAAACGATATTTATTTGTACAATGTACTTTCTCATATAGTTATGTCCATTATATTGTGACCTGATGATTAGTTAGAAAACCTTGTCACGTTGTACCGTTGACAACGGAAGAAGCAACACTTCTTATCTTCCGAACGAGGGGCCTTTCTACCCTAGGCTAATAATATAATCTGAGACGGGAGTTCTCCTCATTTTAAGCTCTCATTAAAGCGGCGGTAGCGAAATGGCTAAGGCGTCGGCTAATTGCGATCAAGTGGTTGCGGGTTCGAACCCCACCCAGTGCATTACCGACGTGAACCCACTCCTAACACAAGCATTTAGCTTAGCTGGAGGTGTTAACATGAGTACCCCGCGATGTTTCTCCACCTGTCGTTCCGATTTACAAAGGGTACTATTTAAAAATGAACAGTTTTCGTACTGGTTCGCTCTCTGTATTATTTTTCATGAGCAGCGAATATGATGTGACACACCATTAAACAAGCACCTTAATCCTGACCTTTAACGGACGGGAATGGCTGTATAGGAACCCGCGTAGGGCATGTTTTTTAATAGAAATGCAGTACATAGATGTGTTCAAAATCAAATCCAAATGTTTTATTTCGTCATACACTTTGATTTGTAAACACAGTCGTTGATATCTCCTTGTAAGCACAGGTACAGATGTCTGTGTCAGTAGATGCCACTCCTTTACAGCTTGAAAGTGTATATCACATATACTAGACTAGCAACCCGCCCCGGCTTCGCACGGGTAGTAGAGACATCTTCAACAATCATCATATTAATCCAACCAATTTACACAAAACGTTAACAAATTATATACTTAAACCTTCCTCATGAATCACTCTGTGTTTTGGTGAAAACCGCATGAAAATCCGTTCTGTAGTTTTTCAGTTTATCGCGAACAGACAGGCGCGGTGGGGGACTTTGTTTTATTATTATATACTAGCAACCTGCCCCGGCTTCGCACGGGTACAAATTCAGTTTATCGCAAACAGACAGACGCGCGACTTTGTTTTATATGTAGTGATTAAATATTAAAATGTAGTGATTGGGATCAGACGGCCAAATGTGAGAGATGTTTATAGACGTGTGTCAAGCTTCAACATTGCACGGATTTACCTAATATGTATCTTTACAAAAATAAAACAATATAACGTTTTAGAGTCTGTTAAACATGTGAATGATGTTTGATGAGTGTGTGCCCGATGCTGTGTGAGTATATGTGATGTAAGGCGTAGGATCAAAAAAACGTAAGGTAAGTAGGATTAAGTAGCTATATAGGTTACTAAAATATAACAGGTCTAAATTTATTCCCATCAGTTCTGCCATAGGACTGTCAAACATCATAATCAAATAATTTGTTTAAATTCCCAAGAAAACATTACATCTCAAAGTAAAAAATCCAATTTTACAAGTCTTACAGCACGTAATGTGAGCGTATGTCCTAACTGATTGCTACGAATATTGATGGTTATGAGAGAGGCTGAAAACGGGGATAAAATCTATTCTTAGTATGTGTAACAAAAAGTCCATGTAATAGCAGCTAATGCATGTGAGTATGGAAAAAGTTTCCGAGCAGCCATTCTCAGCGCAATCTCAAATTAAATCTCCGCCTGCGGGTCGGAGACGCGAACTGCCAGCCGTCGTTATAAAATATGTATACAATAGTCTTTTTTCAGGACTTTTATTAGGTAACGTATAGACCACGAACTTTTTTGTAAGAACACGAAATGTTTTTTAAGCTAGAGACCTGCTCGTTTCAGTTAAATCACTAAGGCGAAAAGTTCGCGTAACAAACTCGTCTGTATTTCTCGTTCTTTCTTTTGACATTAATAACAAGACGAAAACAAGTTCATTACCAAAGGATAGAATAACTTTTGAAGTGAAACTTCTTTAGAATCGTAGTGATTTGAAATTCGATGAAACGAAAAACTCATACGACAACGAAACGAAAGACAAACATTCATATACCACAATAGTGCCTGTGAGATAATAAGATAGAATACAAGTATCAGTGTTTCCTATAATCTTTGCGCCTGCGTACTACGAAGCCTTCAGAAAATGCGTCAATGTCAACGTGGTGTCATTTTTGTGCATTTTCGTATCAAAATTCCTTGGTTAATTAATTTATGTTAATTATTTAACACATTTGTGTTAATTTGACCAATAACTTTTATATAAATTATCTAAAATTAAATTTATTAACATTAGTAAATTATTTGTTTCATTTTACTTTTTATTTCTCATTCTCTCGTAGGCTACTTTTCTGAAGTTTCCCTTCTGCCGTATGTGAATTGCATACACGCACTTTTTTATGTTGTTAAATACTACAAGTCGTGGGTAACACATTACAAGTATTCTTTCAACAAAGCTAAAGGTTTGCTTCAGGAATGGGTTCCCGTCACTAGTATCCAAGGGTTGTTAAATCGAACTATTTTGATCAGAAGTCGCAAGCGTATGGCATAAATACAAATTAGGGTAGAGGCATTATTAGGATAGAGATTAGGATGGCTTTTTCTATTATTTTTTTTTAAATAATAATTTAAATGAATGCAGTCGCATAAGATCTCAAAATGCGCATTAAAGGATTTATGAATAACACGTCAGCAGATTAGAAACTCAAATATTAAACTTAATACTCCGCACTCTAGTGATAATATCAGTAGGATAGGCCTATTTGTATCATAAAAATAATGAATAATGATTTTTCTCTTTTTTAATTTTACTATACAAATAAAAAACAAACATGTATAAATATGTATGTACATTTATTGGTTAATAAGAAAAACAGTTATGTACTTATTCCATCTTATTGTTCAACACAAAGCACCCAAATTGATCAATATAAATATATATTAAGAAGATATAAAATGGATAAAGGAGCATGTAAAAGGTATCCGATTGACAATATCAAGAAAGGGATACCTATTTATTGATGTAATTCTAACAAATTATCGTAAACAAAGCACTGGTAGAAAAATACGGTAAGCTAATCATCATTAAATTAAACAGTTCTATTGTTAATACATCGTTTCTCAAAACGTTTTCACACATTTCTTAAAAACAGATACCTTTATCTTCTCGATACCATTATAATTAGTGTTATATTCATTTAACATGGCAACAACTTAAAATAACCAGTGCATGAGAATCGGCATCTTACAAAGCATTAAATAAACTTGTCTGTTATACA
This sequence comes from Euplagia quadripunctaria, assembly GCA_963859945.1. Classification (NCBI taxonomy): domain Eukaryota; kingdom Metazoa; phylum Arthropoda; class Insecta; order Lepidoptera; family Erebidae; genus Euplagia; species Euplagia quadripunctaria. The sequence goes on along the minus strand of OY982566.1, from coordinate 11,103,174 downwards.
AAAGTCGTTCTAAAATCATAACTACAATAAATGGAGACGACTAGTCGCTATTAGCTTAATTACTTACAAAATAAAATATATACAAAATCTTATAATAGTCCATACAATCTATTCAGTGCATTCGACGAAAGCCCTCGTTAAAATCAAAAGTTTACATTCAATGTTGCAGCTAGACATTTTAGTATCAAGAAGTTGGATAAAAATAATGAATTTGTATGATATTCATCCGTAATTGAACAAGATACCTATCTACATGTGTCATAGTATAAAATTTATAAGGTGTAACACATTTGATGTAATTAACTTTTATTTTTATCAAAATTAAAGTTATTAAAAAAAAACATATTTTACCTTTTCATGTTTTATATGAACATTTTGTGACACAACTAAATTTGTAGTATACATTTTAGTTGTGTTGTACGTGTGTGTGTGTGTACGACTATTATTGCATAAATGTTTTCGTTGTAAACAGACTTGTTAACCACTACAGCATTCCTTTATAGAAAATCTTAGTAGAGGTAACAATTTCCTCGAATGGTTGGTACATTTAGTTCATATTATTATACGTACGATGTAGGTACATATATGTCTTGTGCTTTCAAGCCGTCCATTTAATAGAAGCCTAGAGGCTAAGTGTTAACAGGACGTCAGTTGACTGCCGGCTCTGTTATGAAACGTCGGATTGTACTGAATAGATCACACGACGTTTACAAAGGGAGCGTCATCATGACTACTTCCTTCTGAGGTTTTCGGGTACATAGTTGTCTTTGCCGGGAATTCCTGTCCCACCGGAGTCACCTAGCCAGGGGAATCTGTAAAATAGATATCATTACGTAAGTAAGTAGTTAAGTTATCTATATGATATAACTGATAATAAGGATAAGAAACTCCCCTTAACATACGAAGTGTTAATTAGCATAAATCTATTATTGTATTGTATGATTTTTTCCAGATTACATTTCAGAACCCGATAAAATGGTAACTTTAATATCAGACCTACTGCTGAGAAAGAGATGCTATACATGCAAAATAGTGAGTAAGACACCTAGCCCGATGTCCTCTCCTGAAAAGAGCGCACGTGACACAAGTCCGTCGCATTCGCTGACGACGTTCATCGGATACTGGTTTACCCTTGCCGCCACAATCAAGCCACCTGGGTAATTTAAGTTACGGCTTTTGATCGAGGCTGGTCAAAGTAGGTGGACCGGAGAAATCTTTGAAAAACCCTACCATCCGAACGAATCTACAACAAATTCGCTTTTATTCTACCCACCATTTTCTTTTTTTACAGAGCATTTCTCCCTCGTTCTTCCAAATAATCGTTGTTTTCATCCGATACAGTTTTATTGTTACGGTTTTGGACACACGGAGTTAAGACGAAACAAGACCATGTCCACTGCCCCAAAAGAAGGTTTTCTACCCCAAATTACTACATCAACAGCTCTACCTAAAAAACGCTAACCTACATTCACATGTATGTTTTTATAAAAAAAAATCATCGTCCGCGCCTTTTCCCAACTAAGTTGGGGTCGGCTTTCAGTCCAACTACGATACGGCCGAACTTTGATATTTTACATGAAGTGACTGCCATCAGACCTCCACAACCCAAGTACTAGGCGATATCGAAGTTCTGTAGTTAGACCAGGTTATCGGACTTTTTAGGGCTCCAACTACCCGTAACGAATGCCACAGATGTTCGTATGGCACCCGGGACCGGGACCACTTGACTTTGTAATGTGCTAACCTACTCGGTTACCAATTAGCCACAAGCCCCTCTTTTAATAAAAAAAAAATTAATATGTTTTAAAAGTATTCAAAATTATTAAAAGCACAGAGTTTTATATTATATCTCGGTAAAAATATAAACATTGAAGATGTTCTCACCGCATAAAGAAACTTTTGTAGTTCAAAAATACACAAAGAGCGCGCTACTCAGCCTGATATTTCTCTCAGAATAGTACTTTTCCAAGTTTCAGCTGCATAACTCTAAAGCTGGCATTAATAATGTGGCAAGTAGAACAACATTTAGTTAAGGGTATACGTTATTACTTGCACGAGTGAATTTCGGGGATGGCCGACTATTTTCGGGCCCGAAGGGTACCCTTTATCAAGGGATGAAGCGTCCTGCCGCGTCGGTAGCAGGTGCCACACCCCTGTGTCCCGTTGGAACCGACATAAGTTGGGGATCCCCGAAATACACAGGTAAGAATAACCGTACATCCTTAGACCGTGTTCAGATGACGGACGTCGGCCGCGCGTCGAACGCGCGTTGGTTTTTTGTATAGTGTTCACATCGCGAGTGTTTTTTGAACGCGCGTTCTCGCAGTTCAGTTCGAGTTCTGTATTCTGATAAAACAGATTCTTAATTCTCTATCAATTCGGATTAATTTCTTATATTTTTATTAAATGTTAAAAAAAAAATGCGTGGAATGTGTGAAATGAATTGTCACCGAACTCATGCTACATGAAAAATGGTAAGTATACAGATTTTTAATAAAATAGCCGAATCCTTTAATTAAAATCACGTGTTGTCGCATTGAAAAGAGCGCCGGGCGCGCGTCTTATCATGACGCGCGTTAGCATGTAAACGACTTGAACAAAATGTATTTACGCGTGTTATCAAATTTAAGCGCGCGTTCAACGCCCGTGGCCTGAACATGGTCCTAATTAATATGAATACTATTCATGAAAGTTTTTATTCTAATTGAACAATTATTCCAATTCATATATTATATAGATATATTATAAATTGCCCATATATTCTCCAGATTGTAGCTAAAATTGTTAATTTTAAAATGTTGGATCACATCTTGTATACAAAGTAAGACGACATGGTGGCATCGTAAAAATAAAATAAAAGACGTAATAACGTAAGCTAGGAGCTTTACCACCAGACATTGACGAGCGGTAAATGGTTTTTGTTATTACATAGTAAAGTAGCGAGGTATATAATGTACATATGTATTTTATAAATATACATATGTTTACTTGTTAAGTCACCATATTATATCATAAAACAATTTTAAAAAATAAGATCACAGGAGAAAAAAATCATACAGCCGTACCTACACAGTGCCTCATAATCCTACGTTTAAATATTCATGTAATATTTTTTACGTTTGAATCTTGGCTATTAAGTTATACATATTTAAACAGTGGTTTCATTTGCTACTCTCGAATGAAACGTCTACCACCTCAATCCAGAGACTAAATAAGTGATAGCACCAAAACGCAGACGCGACATTGGAGAAATCACTTGTGCAGAATGTGGAACATGGACCAAAACGTGAACAATAGTTTTTTCCTGCCAGTGATGGATTTACCAAAAAAAATCCATTTAATATAGCACATGCCAATAAAATTAATAAAAAGTTACGTGTGTAAATCAGTTAGTTAGCAAAACCAAAGTTAGATATGGAATTGTATTTTCAATGAAAAGTAAAAGGCTGACTTTATTGAACGGTCAAGTGGAAATAACTAAAACCACATGTGGTACTAACGTTTGGTCGAGGAATATAAGGAATTAAATAGAATTAAAACGTTCTACCTTAGGTTATCAAACCATTCTTTAGCGACTTCATAGATTAATACTATTTGAAATTAAGGTTGTACCTTTTTGTTATCATTAGAAACTCACAATAATACTTACATAATTAAAGTATTACACGAATTGTATATTTTGCAGAGAATACAAGAAATATTTTAAACTGGTTTCTTTACGCTTCTTTAATTTTGCTTCTCGTTAAAAAAATCTTACTCGCTTTTTGGTGTGAAGTTACGAAGCAACGTGTTAATGTATTTTTCTTGTTCAGTATGTATATGATCAAAAAAGTCTGAACTGGAACACACCGTATTTCTTTAAGAAAATCAACTCATATAATTACTTCTAGGGATTGTAATTGCTGGTTTCAGTACAAGTTTCGACCTACAACGTTATGAATCCAAAAGTGTTTTATTTGGAATTAATAATACTGTCAATAGTTATTACATAAATCAGAAACGGTAAGAAAACTATTGATTTGTATTTATTTATTATTTATTTCCAAAATGAATATACTTCAAGGTCTCCTGCAGCACAGGCATGATTCCATAGATACAAACAACAAAAACTCACGCTTTTCTCATTTCGGAGTAGGCAGAGGCAACAGCTGCCACTTACTTCAATCCTAACGTACATCACAAGCTTCTTCTATTGTCATAAACCCTTTATACAAGCCCGATAGCAAGCAATACGTATCATACCAAAAAAATACTTTAAATAATAAATGTTACTCACTGATTAGGGCATTCGCTGCAAGTCTCCATGTATCGAGTATCCGTGAAGTTGCTATCGGCTCGTTTGAATGAGAGCGCACACTTGTTGGGCAGGTTGCAAGGAGCTGCAGGAAGATCCTTGCGGTCACAGCGCCAGGCCTCATAGTCGTTTAACGATTTCACTGGTTTAGGATCTGTCATCCAAGTCAAGGCTTGTGTCACAGTCACAAAATATACATCTGGCCTGAAATAGAAATAGGATAAGTTTAAAAAACAGGGTTCCAATGGACTTTTCAAGTAGTTTTAATTGTGTTTACAGTTATAGTCCCTGTGCGGACTTATAAATATGATAATTTCCTAAAGGCTTAATTTACGTTACGGGGTGAAGAATTTTGAAAATTTTAAAGCCTTAGAAAGTACTTTTTTTATACAACTAAGTTGCCAAACAAGCACACTAACACCTGAGCAAGTTGTTCCCTACCGCTAATAGTATTGACCCCCTGAGAACCAGAAATACACCAATATCTTAGTAGTCCAATTAATACATTGTGTAATATTTGGCATATGGGACTAATATTTATTCTACCTGTTCTTTATTTAAATTTTAACATTAATAACGACTACGTAACGCTGCACTACACCCTACACTATTCCACACATTTCTATGCATATCAAATTGCATTCATCCGAGCTCTGAAGGGTGTGAGTGGCCGTCACAATGTTTCTTTACCTTAATGATCGCTGGACCAGCACTGTGTCACGAACTACGACGACGACTATTATATCATTATTTACGCACAGAATCCATGATCCGTAGGAATATCTTGTCCGATATACAAGCTGCGACGATTCCAATGTTATAACTTGTTTATTTCAGTTTTCATATTTTCAATGTTATTATTGATGAGTTGAAAACGAAGTTGGCCATAAAGAAAAAGGGCATTGGATATATTAAGGTAGCGCTGAAGTTCTGTAAATATCCAGTTGATGTAGTATTATCCCTTGCGTGTAAGGTTCCCGTGCGTACGCGCTACGTATGTGCTGAATTCCGAGAAAGTCTGTTCCATAAATTCCATAATTTTCATTGCTACTTAACATTTTACGAATATTCAAATTCATGATTTTTTTCTGTCAAATGCCTGATTTCTATCATGAAAGTAGAAAATCGTTGTAAAGATTCTAAGTTATGTGTGAACAACATACTAATGTTAAGATTATTTACCGAAACCAGATTCCGTACGCATCTAACCTCTAACTATTATTTAACTCTCAGCCGACTCATGTATAAATAATTACCCTACCCTGTGAAATAATATAGTTAACCCTATACCGTACACTTGTGGTATTCATCAAAGAGGATTCCAATGGGGAAGTAAAGGTCATTATCTTACGCAACCGATAACGGTATTTAAAGCTCGGAGCTCAAACCGCTCCCTTTTCAGGTATAATTTTACCAGAGGCTATTGTATGGTAGGTACCTACTTTGAAATAAACCAATATCGACCCGGAGTATTGAGTGTTTCCCAGAAAATATAGTAGGAGTTTTATGGTAGACTGACGTTTGCACGGGGCTCCGTTCATTTTGATGTTGTTTACCATGACAATAGTATCTTCTGGGGGTTAGGGTTCATAGAACACTGTTCTCAATAGTTTTCGTTTTAGGTCCATGGTCAACAATAAACGCTTGTGGGTTTTGGCTAATAGAATCAAGGTGTCACTGATGCGAATTAAGTAGATACATATTGCAATTTCGCAATGATACGGTTAATTACTAGACTCATAAAGTGCCTAACTCTATTTAATAAAAAAAATACTTGTTTACTAAATAACAACAAAGGACATACATTGTAGGTACATGAAGTAGGTGCATAGCCGAAACGTATCAAACTAACATGTTTGCACGTATTTCGTAATACTTGCAATTTAAGAAAATAATCTATTTCGTCACGTATATACGTACTAATAATAGCCAAATACACTTAATAATATCTTTCTAACCTAACAAATAATTTAACTTTAATAAATTTTCTTAGTCTGAAAATAATGAAACGCCAGAAATTTGTTAATTGTATTAATTAAAAATAAGATAATTACATAATTAAATTAAGTAACGTAGTGCAAGATTTACGTTAAACAATTCGTTAATGCCCGGTTCCTATAATCAAGAAATGATTCGTTTTATTTACGGACGGTAAAATTTCGTTGCATTTTCAACGAAAATTTTACCGTCCGTAAGCAAAACGAATCGTTTCATGATTATAGGAATCGAGCATGAATAAATTGAATTATAAAGAAAGTGATCACATAAAAAAAATATTATTAATAAAATATACTTAGCACTTTCCTTTGAAGGGTATATTCACATTAACGTAATATTGCTGATACGACTACAATAATACATTATCATTAATTTTATTGCAGTAAGAGCCCAATAATTTATTACACAACCGACAGTAGAACACAACTAGCTTTAAAAAAAAATGTGTAATCTAAAAGCAACTTCCATATTCTGATTTTATATACTCACAAATCAGCGGCCCAGTGTAAGAATTTGTGAAGTCCACTTTCGAGTGGTTTAATCTGAAACCAGTTCGTATGGAAGGGCATCATGTAAGGTGCTCTGTTTTGCTCGTAGTAGCGGCTGAAGTCCTCCTGGAGCCATTCTAGCACCTGAAAAATGAAAGCCACAATAGCAGACCAGTAAGAACAGAAAAAAAGTAACACCTTAAAGTGTAAACTATACTTATGAAGTGCTTGAAACCTCAAATTGTCCGCTTAAATAGAAGCTGCTCAACTTGGGAATTATCTCCATCCGAAATCAGCGCAAATCAGCATCAAGATCTGCTAAATTAACCTTGTATTGTGTTTATGAGGAGAGTAGAGTCTTAGCAGCTCCTTTACTGAACTTAACCTAACCACAAAATAGGTAATAGAACTAAAGTGCAGAAGTCTTACTTATTATACTTCTTATTTGCCGTAAATATAATATGCAATATTAAATATATTTGTTATATTGAACAAAAATTACACAAAAACAAGAAACTTTCCCTCTGTAAAAGTATTTTTTTTGTGACTTATCGAGTATAAGCCACTAAAAAAATTTTTTTTTTTATTATTTTACGTGGTACGTTTGGACTGTGTTGCACCTAAGGCAAGTCAATTGAAAATTCCTGCGGTTTAGTATCATATTATCTATGGCATAGTTTTGTAACGGTTACGTAAAGTTAGGTGTGATATTCCTGTGCCGTATCGGTCGGTCGGTCGGTCAAAAGGTCCGTTGTTTGGACTTTACTTATTGTTTATTTATTCCGCAAGGTATATATGTATTAGAACTCTTTATACACATTTATTTTATCTTTTTTCGAACTAATATCAGTTCATGTAGGTAATAGACGGTGTAGATGTTCGAAGCTAAACTCAATTTGAAGTGTGTTTATAAGGCATGCTAAAAGAAATGAAAGTGTTGCGACTGAGACTGGAGACTGGGATTTATTGATCCTGGGAAAGTATATTTCAGGGGGGAGAGAAGAAATTTCACTTCGAAATTCAGAAGCTAAGAGCTTGGTTCCTCCGTCAGCTTTAATGCAAAACAACACACCAATTCACTGACGTTCAATAATTACAAACAAGCTTTATCATTATGATCAGATATGCTACATGCTGACAATATTACTGAATTATGTTTTAAGGATTATCATCAATGCACGTCCCTCAAAAAATTCTTGCACCAACTGGTGTTAAATAATTTTAGTTGTTGACGAGAGTCGAAAGCGGAAATATTTTAACAATAAAAGCTGCTTGTAATGTTGGTGGGGATTTATTCCTGAAACGCTTAATTTTTCAAGGGTTCTTTATGTACTAGAAGGCACCTCAGAAAATTACATATATGATGTTCTTCAGTAAATATTGTTTTAAAGGGTAACCACGAAAGCCACATTCCCGTGCCGACAACTGATATTACTGGTACTACGTATGTTCGTAATACCAACCTTGGACAATTTTCCCTTTTTTTCTATCAGCTTTTGTTCCTAGCTTTTGACTATCCATAGATTTTACTAACGCATTTTGTACTTGAATAACTGATCTTTTCATATATACGTATTTCAGAGGTCTTATTCTTGCATATTTTTATAAACTAAAATGTTAAAAACTGATCTAGATACACCAGGTTCCCCACTCTGAGACGCTCGCGAAAAAGAAGTTAAAATACTCTTACGTGTAGATACGTGGTAGAGTAATGAGAGTAATATAACATCCATGTGTACTCCTTCAGACAACTCTTCATAATATGTACCATAATATTAGGTAGTTTTAATGTAATAATACGTACGGAGCACGGACCACAAACTGGCCAACTAGATAATAACTAAATACAAGCTCATAAAAACCGTATACAAATTGCATATTACAATGTTTTTATATCTGTATAACCGGGTTTAGATATGGTATTAAAACGGGAGATAAACTAAATAGCCCACTCTACTGGTACGTGAGTATATGAAATTATTCTATAAGCCGGCTTCCGTTCTACTTATCGATTCAACTATGCGCAACTATAAACACTCGCTCACCTAGATATTATAAAATGTCTGTATATCGTTTTCGTAAATAGTCCCGAGAACGGCGTATAGAAATTAAAGTAAAGAAAGACAGAAGACATTTAATTTAAACATAAATAACTGATGTCTTTAACTCCGTGCTTGACAAAATTTAAAATAATAACACGTCTATAAAATTTACTGCTAACAAACATTCGAACACCATACAGACTAGGTACCAGATCAGACCAGAAGGGTTTAGCGAAGCTAACCAACCATCCCACCGATGGACACGAAATAATATTTATTATGGTCGACTGACCACTTTCTAAACTGACCCTCATCGGACCTGCAAGAGGTTTACGACATCGAAAAAAAAATACACAACAGCTAAAGCTTAAATATACATTATTTTTTTAATTCAAATCTATCCCACGGGAAGCGTACATTTTTCCGGGATGAAAGTAACCTATATGTTATTCCAGACTGTAATCTATCTCTGTCCCAAATTTCATCTAGATCATTTCAGCTGTTCTGGCGTGATTGAGTAACAAACTTTCGTATTTATAAGAGTAGTAAGATTTTAGGTGCCACTCTTTATCTATTGCTATTAAAATTTTCACCCGCGTCAAATATCGATTTTACATCTCGCTTTGCATATTTGCAAACGGTAGTAACTTGTATCGTATATTTTAAATTAAAAGTATATAATGTATGTAATATACCACTAACACTATGTTACCGCATTCACTTTTTTTTCTATACAGCCATAAATTCAACTGTTTTAAAATAATTATACAACTTTGAAATCATTATGAATTGTGTAGTTTTTTGTTTAATTAATCTCACAGTGTAATTATTAGATGTACCTTTTACATAAATCTCCATATAATATAACGCCAATTCCTTATATAATATTCTTATACAACATTTACTTTCAGTTTCATCCATGTGTCTCCGAGTTTACTTTTCCTGTATAGATGGAAAACATTACCAGGTAATCTGTTAGAAAGCAGGCGGAAAATAACGTCGAAGTTTATAAATAGATCTAAAATCACGGAATGAAGAAATGTTTACCGATCTATGTATACACAACCACATACACAGACTATAACCTGTTTCCTCAAAGATCAAGTTATGAATTAAATGATTCTTAATGGGCATTATGAACGTATTCTATTATGTAACTTAAAATAAGTTTTTACTGTCTCGATTCGAATTTTGCTCATTAGGTAAGCAATAAAGATAAATAAATGCGGTATTAGGTCAGTCAATTTATATATTTAAATAAGCATTGATACTCTCTGTTTAGGGATGATCATGTATAGAGAATTCCTTTCTTTTTACGTCTTTTACCATTATAGATAAAATACCTAAAAAACTTTTACTGTAAGTAAGTAGATACCTACATACCTATAACATAATAGCAGTAATGCACAATTTGGAGGTAAAATAGCACTTGGAATGGAATTTTCTTATGATTAAAAGTTTTACTCTTAGATTAAACAAGAGAATATGGTAAAATATTTTATTCTCAGACTTTTAAGCAAGATTTTGCGTTACATAAAAACCAACTTCATGTTACATAAAAACGAACTTCATGTTACATAAAAACCTACTTCAATGAGTGATTGTACATTTTTTTTCACTTATTATAAAAGGTACCGTAAAAACTATATACTATTTAATATTCAACTACTAAGGTAAATATCAAGTTTTCTGTAAGCAAGACATTTGCTAAAATATAAATATCATATTTTTTTGGATCTTATTGCCTGTAACAACTGGACCGGACAGTTTTGTATGACCTAAAGTACACAATGGTTTGAATACAAATATTTTCACATTTAACATATCACACATACAACATATTACCTAGATCTAAAGAACTCAAAAGTTTAAATTTTTGAGTTATGCACACTATCGAATTCCTTATCTCAATACCTACCGACCAAAAAAACATATTTAAAAAATATCACCAACACCCTACGCTAGACGCAAATTTCATCAACACGGGCTCAACTCAAAAAATTAAAACAAAATACATATGTTGTTAAGCAATAAGGAAATAACTACAAAAATCCAATTTTCATCCCCAAAACATAATTAAAACACAAGATTCCTACAATATTTTTCTTCTAGCTGCATATAAAAAGCATAAATCTACACACAGTAGGTAATTAGTTTTTCGCCATCTTTTTTTTTTAAAGTGATTTTTTGAATTAATACCTGTTTAGATCTAGGTGTGCGATATTATCTTTCACCCCACACTGTCAAAGTTTAATTACATCTTAGGTTTTAATTTTAGTTTATGTAAATAGGATATTTATTGATTGATTCGAAATTCCTATAAACGGAAACGGTGGTCTTGAACTGCAATCAAATTGTTTTACAAAGAAGACTGTCTAATTAAGATATCCTTTTCAGTACGAGAATTATACGTACGTTTTTATTGTAGCCCAAGGTACTGAACTGAATCTACAATATCTAGATTAGAAAATGTACTGATCAGAAACTTACAGAAAAAGCTGTAGTGAAGAACAATATTACAAAATCTAACCACGCTATTTCTTTCTACTTTATATAATTTTTACTATAAACATAGATACAAGATCTATAAAAATATTAATGAAACATCTGGTGAATGTATTATTATTAAACTAGTGTTTAATAATGGAGGACCTTGTAGATTTATATTTTTTTTATTTGCCGAATGGTTATACTATACGGTAAAATTTACTACTATTTAATTCTTAATTTTGAATGTAGTGAGCTCCATCGTGCGTTGGGTGTTAGAAGATCTTACGTAAGTACGTACTTTAAAATATTATATTTGAAGCCATCGTGGTAAAATAAAGATAAATTTTATACCATAATTACAGGATTCGGGAACCCGACCGTATTCCAGTCCCGAAAATTCCAGGTATAATTAGATCAATCTCGGGATTTTCGGGATCAGCAAACATTTTAAAAACTGTTTGTTTGGATTTCAGATAAATCCCAGTCGTGGTCATAATTTGGAACAATTAATAAAAAGGCAAAAGACGCGCTTTCGCGATAAAGATAAAACTAAAATTTTCTAATTATGTTAAAGATAATATTTTTTAACAAGTGAAATATTGTTTTATGTTTCTCTATCTACTTCATGACAAATTATTTTTTACCCCCGACGCAAAACGGGGTGTTATAAGTTTGACGTGTCTGTGTGTGTGTGTCTGTCTGTGGCATCGTAGCTCCCGAACGGATGAAACGATTTTAATTTTGTTTTTTTGTTTGAAAGGTGAATTAGTCGGGAGTGTTCTTAGAAATAATTCAAGAAAATCTCAATCAGCTCTTTTCTAATCATTGAAGGGATTTTCGAGTCGGGGGTATTTTAAATTGTAAATTTATAGTTATATTAACATTTAATTAACTTCGCAATAAGAAACATAAAAGAAAATCTCTTGAATAGGTGTGTACCATCTTCGTCCTCATCATTACTTCCCAAGACAAGAAGTATAGTTGAAAGACAAACGCCTACTTCCATTACACAATAAAAAAAATTACCCGGCCAAAAATATAAAAAAAAAACCGCAAGTTGTTAGCGTCTTCTATTTGTAGTCACATGTATTATTTTAGGGATAATAAAGTGCAATATGTAATAAATTTATTATACACATTATATACATACAAGTGTACAATTTTTATCAAGACATAGTTCATTAGTACTCGTTGTGTTAAATGGTTCATTCCAGGCCATCATGGGGACCGTTCAATAATTTAATTTAAAAAAAAAACTGCAAGAATTTTCCTAAATCCCCTTTTCATTTCTATTAACTTTCTTTAAAACTTAGTAGAGACTTACATCATCGGCATCGTGATTGTGTAGGACGCACTGATCGAGATAAGGACAGTGTCCGCCCTCGTAGGTTGCCACGTAGTGAGCGTTGAACGGAACCTCCCACAAACCTATAAATAATAAAACATCTTTTTTATACACCATTTTCCAATCAAATGAATAGAGAGGTTTAAGGGTGTGTTTCGTTAAAATCCTGATTTGACTTCAAGAATTGAAAGTCAGCAATCAATTATTGAATTCACAGAAATAAATGATATTTCAAAAGTAGTGCACAATCCATACGCAATGTTAATGGATTCGTCAGATGGTTTTTTTAATGGATTTTATAATTTTCCTGAAACCGTAGAGCTGAGATCATTGTTATGGACGTACAAATAGACCACTTTCACTTCACTTCTTTCTCCACAAATAAATGTATATTTACTAAAGATAATTTTAAAAGAAACATTTTTACGACAATAAACTCAATTATTATTTTATTATTATTATTCAAAACAAGAACGTTTCTGATTGGTTTCTTAAAATTAAGTATACTATTATTAAGATGACATTCAATTAGAATTAACATCATTATAGTAAAGCTTAGTATTTGAATATGGTAATCAATACAAATAAATAAAATTGAAGCGTCTATTTCTAATGTTAAAATAATAGTATTTTTAAGCTCATACGGGTATTTGCATGATAAAATTAAAATTTTTGTCTGTCTTTCTGTCTGTCTGTTTGTTCATGCTAATCTCCGGAACGGGTGAACTGATTTCTACACTACTTTCATTTTGGAAAAAGAATTAGGGTTCCGCGCAAAATATATAAATATACACGCGAGCGAAGCCGTGCGGGAACTGCTAGTATATTTATAAAGAGAACAAACAGGTATCATTATTATTATTACAAGAAAATTAAACATGTCCTAAAAAAATTTTAACAATAAAACTTTCAATAATTGTGTAATGTAATTTTTAACTGACCTTGGAAGGATTTAGTCGGACAAGTGCCCGACTTGCACTCGTGGGCGATCTTGTAGTCGAGCGTGTAGGGCCACACCGGGATCGGCAGCGGCGGCACGCCCACCGAACTGTCGTAGATGTACCCGAAGTCTTCCAACACCTGCCGAATATGTTTTAGATAATGACAACGGTGTACTCTACTACTGAGAATGTCCTACTCACAGAGCAGACTCCGTGGTCCTACTGAAGTCATTTATAACTTGTGATTGTGTTTAACGGCCGAATATTTGAATGCTACTCAATTATAAGATATCATTCGTGTCGTTGTGCCCCTACAATTTACCATACACATACCACCATGCGTTCCTAAAAAGAGGGTCTTGACTGACAGACGAACAACGAAATGATTGACTTACGGAACCCTAAAAAAGAACATGCATAGAACGAGATACAGCAAGAAAGTCTCACGAGTTTATAAGATATAAAAACCCTTAGGATGATCCCAAAACCGGCATATATAATAATTTTTAGTTTATTTGTAACAAACAATATAGTAATTAACAATTTTAATAAAAGGAGAAGGCGTAGTAACAAATTTTGATATCACTAAATTGGCTCGAAAACAAGTGTGATTTTCAAAATGGAAAATAAAGGCTATCGAAATGATCTACCGTAAAAAAGCTGTATGTAACCGTAAACCGGATGAAGATATTAAAATTGGTAATCAACATTTGGTATCATGCAAGCAGCTTGGAGGTAGTAGAGGTTTGCTCGATTCGCTTTACTGGTGTTAAACACTACTGTGTAGTAATGGATGTTTACTGTAAGTACAACGCAACTACAAAAGGCAATGGAGGAGGTGTTGCACGTTATATTAAATAATCGCTCACTATGAGCCAAACCATATGCTAACTTCACCGTGTGAAGGGAAACTGACAGTTCACACAAGTAAGAGCAAAATCAATTTTATAACCAAATGTATTATTTTATCACTACATATTATAAAACAGTCCCAGTCCCCCGCCGCGTCTGTCTGTCTGTTCGCGATAAACTCAATAAATACCGAACAGATTTTCATACGGTTTTCACTAATAAACGGAGTAATTTATGAGGAAGGTTTAGGTGTATAATTCATTAATGTTTGTATAAAATGGCTGAAATATGACGACGATTGTCGAAGATGTCGAAAAAATCAATACATGCTTGATTACCCGTGCGAAGCCGGGGCGGGTAGCTAGTAAAATATATATTAAAACTCGATAACCTTGAGTTATTCAGTAACAGATTGGTTGAAAGCCTGTTTGTGAAATAAAACAGCAAAAGGTAAGTTATCCTTACCTTCAATCAACTTTTACGACTGACGTAAAATGATAACCAACTAAAGGTTCTTTTACTTCCAGATTAGTGCGGAAGCGATTATTCGCTAATTGTTATATCGGAGTAATGTAACACATTTAAAATAAAATAATATCTGTAGGAAAACAGTCCCACAACCACTGATATAAACTATGAAAATCATTAACTAACAGTAACTGCCAAGTTGTTCGTACCTCTATTCGCACTCAAGTCAATCGTTTTGAACTTATTTCTACCCTTTTATAACCCCACTATTCATTAATATTTATCAATCGACCAATACCATTGCGTTACCGGTATAACCAGTCAAAATAATGTCTATTAACTTATTTTTATTAAATAGTGAACTGTGTTATTTTATGTATTATAGTTTGTCCCTATTTTTAATAAAATAAATAAGAGTTTTTGAAGTGGCGACAACATATCTTAACACTGATATGCTTGGATTTTACTTAAGAAAGCAGCACACAGCCCTCCTCGTGGTATTTCGTTACCTATACGTGGTATATACCGTATGGTACCTATGTTTAAACATTTACACCAGTATTCAATTACATGTGCGTTGACAACCCAAATCCCCATTAACCTCACCTATCACGAACCTAGTCACCTGCAGATAAACATCACTGCTCTAATAACGCTAGTTAACTTCAGCCAAAAGTTGGTTAAAAAGGGCCTCAAAAGATTTTTACAGCATTACTGAAGCAGTAACTCCTTGTTCGAGCGGACTGTGTACTTTGTTCACCACTTTAATTGGTTAAAACAAGCATTTTGTAATTTAGGATTCTGTCGACTCTCATTCAACAACGTAAATGATTACCATGCGAGTTTCAATTCGCGCGCTATATTTATTTTCCGTGTAATTTATTCGACGTTCCATACAGTCATCTCGTAACAAATCCACGTACAAAGTGTACTTCAATCCGTTTTATTTAGATACGTATATGATCGGTATCTATCAAAACGTCGATACACAACGTACCGGCAGGCTTGTTTGACAACTGACATACGTCCCCAGTGACTTCACAGTGCTACGCATTGCAAAAAATTCTCCACCAATTTCACTTTGTATTGCGTCACAGTGACGCCGGTAATTGTCAGGTAACGAAGAGATGTGTGCTGTTGAAATATTGATGGAGAATGTCTACGTGACTAACAAAATATGCCAATAGTTAGGCTTATCATATTTATTTGTTATTCTAGTTGCGTAGCTTTTGTGGGGCGTATTAAAAAATACACATACATATTATTCAACGACATATTTCCAGTACATGCATATATTTGTATCGAAGCTGTCTTAATTGGGAATTTTATTCATTCTGCAGAAGATCACGAGAAAGATTATTACTTATTTATTTATCATATTTAGTTATTTATTGTTTACCATAATAATTTCAGAACAACAAATCTAAATATAATGTTTTTAGAAACAGTGACAGCTTTTGTATGGACCACAGTACATAATAAGACGAGGCGCAGTGTTTAAGAATTAAATTATTTGTAAAAAATAAGAAAATTATTCACAGGTATACTAAGACGATACATAAGTTTTGCCGTACTTTGTAATATTTTTTTTCGAAGTATATGCCTATATGTACATATTATATCCAAAATATATATATTATAGGCACTTTACCACGTACTTTAACATCTACAATCTGATTAGTTTCACTCGCCTTTTCTTTCAGTCTAAAAAAAAATGCTTTATTGGTTCAGGCAAAGCCTTCCATAGGCAGACATTTTGTGCCATGAGTG
Organism: Euplagia quadripunctaria; assembly: GCA_963859945.1. Taxonomy (NCBI): domain Eukaryota; kingdom Metazoa; phylum Arthropoda; class Insecta; order Lepidoptera; family Erebidae; genus Euplagia; species Euplagia quadripunctaria. Next base: position 11,086,486 of record OY982566.1, on the reverse strand, counting down.
GTTTCTTTATAAAATAGAGTGCATTGCATTTTGAGTATCGAGTTTCCTGATGCTCTCACGGACACACCCTGAAAGTGTGTCTTGTGTAACATCTAACAAAGGGGTTTGGTAACGTGCCCTTGTTAACATATGCTAAAACATGGTCATATCATCTTGTACACGTACCTAAACATACATTATAATGGTCAATTTGTGTAATAACCGGTTATTTCTACTAAGTGAGTGTTAATAAAAGTGTTTTTATTTTTATAAAAGAACATGACAATGGCATCAAGGAGGGTATATATTTTACTACTACACACACACATTACTAAATATGGTATACGTACATTTGTTACAGTTAACAAACACAATTGACACTGAATCATATTGATACAGATATCAATTAAAATTTTTCGATTTAGATTAGGGAATTATTAGATTATTTAAATCATCAAAGAATTTACCTTCATAAATATAATAAGCAAGTCCTTAAAAAGTAATAAGCTTATCTATTATTTATATAATATCAATATGACAAAGAAAAACAATATGTATTATGTGTCTAGAGACTAAATGTAATTACGGAGTATGAACTGTATTCCGTACACGTAACACAGAGCACGTCACCGTAACGGTGTCTGTGTCCCGCATCAACGAAACATTCTACTTTTTTTTACATAAAATGGTGGACTTCAATATTAGTATTAAGTTAAAGGACAGGTACATCGTAGCGTGGAGAGTTACTCCAAGAGATGGGGCGATGACGTGGTCAGTTGAGCGAGCCGTTGGACAGAGTAACGGAAGGTAACTCTTTGTGGAAATGTTTAAGAAGTGACCTTATTCAAAAGTGGACGAACAATGGCTGTTTGAAGAGTGGTGTTCTACTTTTAGAAACTACCGGTAACTTAAATATTCCTGCTTTAGTACGCATAAAAGGTTATAAAGTCAGTTAATATTAGGCTACAATTTGAGTAATCCAAATTAGAGGTGCGGGTAAAACCGCGAGACGCAGCATCTTTATATGTTATTAATGTAATAGTTTATTGCTGATAGTTATTAAATCGTCAGAATAACTTCTGTCCAAATTACATGTTGATATTTTGTACTCCTGCTCCCACAAAAATAATTTATTCAGATTAATATTTTCTTTCCTACCCAGAGAAAAGACTAGAATGGTGCGGGATAAACGGTATACCTACAATATATTGCCACGTTATGACGATCATTTAATAAATGTTTAATAAATGTTTGATGACCTTGACTGCGTCAACAAATGCACGTCATTGTCAAGGTGCACTTTAAAACGTGAAACGCCAGTCAGAATTATTCTGCTTCCTCTTATGTGAGTGACATCTTAGTTTTAGTATCGTGTTTAGGGTTTCTAATATGCTAAGATTTATATAAAATTGAAACAAATATTTTACGTGCATTCTTCTTAACGAATGATTTGTCGTGAATGGTCGTGATTTGTCCTTAGACAATTTCTGCATGGACATGATTTAAGACTTCCTTTTAATAATAATTGAAGGATTTTGTTGGGTTCGAAAAACAAACAATTTCGTTCACCCCATTCAGACATTAAACACAAACATTTCAAGGATGCTCAGAGCCCACTTTAGTGTCAGATTCTATTAGTTAAGGCCGTCATCTACATCTAATCTCAATTTACAAAGATGACCAGGGACTTTTGTTGAGTCCATTGATAATTAACGATGTGACCGAATATTAATTTCATATTCCCACTTAAGGTTTTTTATCAAATAACTTCGGAATATTAAATAAATAAACGAATGTGTCTTTTTTTAAACATGAAGGTCTTGGTTGACGGACGACATTCTCATTACAAGGTCTAATTTTTTTGCCTACCTAGTGTCTGACAAAATACAGAAAATGTGATGATTTACTACTGGTAGCCTCTCGGTGAGTATTATATGAGTGTTTTGATAATATAGCGGGTGTAATAGTATGTTCCTACGTAACTGTTGGGGCGTAATTCGTTGTTCTTTTCTACTGCATTTTTGAAGTGAAACTTCTTTAGAATTGTTGTGATTTGAAATTCGATGAAACGAAAAAGCGACAGTAAAAAGAGACAAACATATTCATAAATAGGATTTGGCCTCCGAGAGAATGAGATAGAATACAAATTTACAGTGTTTCCTATAACCTTTGAAAAGAGACAAACATATTCATAAATAGGATTTAGCCTGCGAGAGAATGAGATAGAATACAAGTATCAGTGTTTCCTACAATCTTTGTCTTTGCGCCTGCGTACTACCAAGCCTTCAGAAAATGTGTCAATGTCAACGTGGTGTCATTTTTGTGCATTTGCGGATTAAAATTTGTTGGTTAAATTATTTATGTTAATTAATTTATGTTAATTATTTAACACATTTGTGTTAATTTGACCAATAACTTTAAATATATTATCTAAAATTAAATTTGTTAACATTAAATGATTTGTGTTGTTTTAATATTTTATTTCTCATTCTCTCGTAGGCTACTTTTCTCAAGTTTCACTTTTACGGCAGAAGTGAAACTTGAAAAGTGAAAAAAGTGTGTGTGAATTGCACACTCACACACACTTTTTTTATTAAAATGTATGAATTTAGAAATATATGTAAATCTTACCTTAAATTGTGTGTTTCTTCCAGGTTTCAAGAAAGGTGCTCTAGTGCCGGTGATCTCGGAGCGGGAAACATTTGCAAACTTTCGGAGAATTTCGCGCATACCGATCATTTCACCCACCCATTCTTCGTAGCCCTTGTCTTGAAGACCTTGCTGCTGTGATACTGTGCCTGTCGCTATCTGTAACGTAATTGTTATGTTAGAGATACAATCTAGAAAAATCAAAATTGGTTTTGAGCTTAACTCATATGGAAAATCTATTTAAGTGGTAACGATTTTTTCAACAACGCCTAACCGTTATCGGACCGTGTAGTCTAGGAGCTTGCAATAGCAGTGGTGTCAGTCGCGCCTTTTCTGATCATTAAAAACTGTTTAGGACGTATATGAATAACCTTGTACTATTTTTATATATTTTGTGCTCATACTGTAGGTTATCTAATAAAAAACGAACAGACTAGATATTTCTTTATTATACCGGCTCCCCGTCGAAAACAAAACCTGTTAGCCGCCATATTAAAACACAAAAAAGTAAGACCTGATTCGAAAAATCTCTAGATTGCATTAAAAACTAAAAATTTAATGACTTAATCAAATACAGTTCAAATTTAACATGAGATAAACATTAAATTGCGAACTCTTAACGCTAAAGTTTTAATTTCTAGGTCAAGGATATTCTATTCCATAATATTTAAATTTATTCACTAATTCTCTTGTAAATACATGCATTTGTACGCAACAAATACATTGGCCAACAGCTAGACAGGAGACAACACGTAGCATATAAACATGACAGTTAGCCTCCAAATAATTAGAAACACGATTGTACCATGTAGAAGTGAGGTCACTTTGTAGCTTCAGACATCACAATTTTAATGCACGATCTCTCATGGCCAGTCAAGGTTGCAATCCTAACTAATAATATAAACGCGAGAGTGAGTTTGTTTATTTGCTTTCACGTCGTAACTACTTAACCGATCATCATGGGATTTTGTATACACGTTGCCAGGGTTACAGAAAAGGAAGGAAACTTTCATCCAAGAAAAAAGTACTGTTGACAAGGGGTAGTCAAATAACTTTTAAGTAAACAAAGCCTCGGATTAAGGTAAGGTATTCATTGATCATTGCTGCATTTCTCTCCAACTTTGACCATTGAGTCCCAATAATAGTCCTAATATTCAAATGCCTCAAAATTGCTGCTGATAGATAATTTTTGGCATGTTCTTTTTTTATCGCAGCTGTACAGAGTAACCGGAAGTGAGCTAAATAACCACCTCGGTAAAACATTGGCCAGAAGCAGCAGCTATCCATCCGTGGCCAGAGTAAAAAAACGCGTGACGGGTCTTTGAGACACCTGCTTGGAACGAAGTTCCTTTCGCTATATATTTGATGAACCTAAATATATTTAATGGATTGAATAAATTATATCAAACTATAGTAAACTAGCAGCGCCCCGCGGTTTAACCCGCGTAAGTTCCGATCCCGTGGGAATATTAGGATAAAAAGTAGCCTATGCGTTAATCCAGGTCTCCAGCTATCTACATACCAAGTTTCATCGCAATCGGTTCAGTGGTTTTTGCGTAAAAGAGTAACAAACATCCATCCATCCATCCATCCGTCCAAACTTTCACATTTATAATATTAGTGGGATATTGTAAAAACTCTCCACCGGTGGCTGAAGCGTAAAGTGTGATAAGGAAAAAAAACAAAATCTAAGCCTTACTTTTATGATGTATTTTCTTCCACCTATTCCTATAATTATCTTTAAAAAAAAGTACCACCGATATCAATGCTCCTATTAATGATAAATTATAATAAGCTGTTTTATTCATCCCTTAATTTTTCACCCTTAAATGTGGATTTTATTTTTTCAAATTTTAATGGATCATTTCATTTAAATGTTGAGTATAACCAATCCAATTAAAAAACAAAATTGTTGAAACAGGTTCACAAAGGGCGAAGATATCGAGTAACACCACAACACACAACCTACACACATAAATAATTGTCGAATTGAGACCCTCTGCGTTTTTTGAAGACGATTTTAAGTATTAAAATTTATATTTAAATTTACATTTTTGTTTCTCACTTTTGGGTGGGTCGGTTTGTAATTGATTTAATTTACAATAGCCTAATGTCAATTACTTATCATCTTTTACTAAATATTGCTTTGCCCGATGCAGGGTCGTCACTCGGTCGGTATTGTGACCAGCATAAATTGCTTGACAACCACTTTAAAGTATAATCGAATGGAAATACTAATTATTGAGTAATTCCGGTGGCCATCTGAGGTCTTCATCGTTTACACTTCACCAAATGGTGCTTTCCGAATGCAAATGCATAAGTTACTATAAAAATACCCAAATCGCTTAATGTTTGGGTATAATATTTGAAGCGTTCCCTCGATTTTTCCAGGATCCCATTGTCAGATCCTAACCTGATGAAATGGGACCAATACTTTTTTTAATTGATTTGAAATGAATTCTTCCTATTCGTGGAAATAAGTATTTATCATGGATTAAAATTGCGCAATTTAAAGAAGCAGCAATAACCCCTCTGTAATTTATACACTATTAAAATATATCTCTAGTTAGCCAGCTGAGGATAAACGGGTATTTTTATTGATAATATATTTGTTGCTTTCATTCTTACCTCATGACCGTCATGTGCAAGAGCCTGCACCTGCACGTAGTTACTGTAAGAGAAAATGTAAAATGTTATTAAGAACATACTATTAAACGATTATATAAACATTTTTAAACTTTCACTTCCAACATTATTTAGAGGAAAAGCGCTAGTGATAAGTTTTACAATTTTTTTTCTCCCGTGATGTAAGATGCAAAAAAATATCAATTGTATCTTGTTCATATAAAAATTCAATATGAATTGCAGCATATGCCCACACTACTTCTTTGCCGTATTTCACTACAATCAAGTTAGAGGCGTAGTCGTACAATATGTGCATGGGTTGTAAATATTAGTAGTTATTGGACTATACCATTAACCAATCACCATCATCCATCCAGCAACAATCATCGGGGTCGTGACCCTGATGATTGTTGCTTGTGTTCCAAATGAAACAGTAGTTGTAAACGATAAAAAAAACCAAACGGAGGATATTTCAAATCAAGAAAGCTGACAAAAATGTGAATAATGGAAAGCAATCCTATCGATACCATAATGAATTACTTTAAAAATAGGAAGGAGTGACGATGGTGACAAAATTAGTAGCAAATTGTGGTAGCAAAGTGATATCGTGGTAGTGGGCTGTAGGTAGGTTACCTACTACGCACTACCGCGATATCACTATTCTATTTTATATTCTATTCACCTATAATTAACGTGTTTTGATCATTTTTTCTCAAATGAAAGTAAGTAAATCCTATATTTCGCTTCCTCCATCTAATTTACATTCATTTGATATATATATAGGTAAACATTTTTATAGACTCGTAAAAACCTAAAACATTTCTTCCTTATAAAATTTCATAAACCTAAATACATAAATACCACACCCCTTATTTTCCATGTTTACGAGGAAACCCTTCAAGTAGGTAACATTTTAAAAGGTGTGGTTCACACGCTGACTGCCGAAAATCCAGACTTTTATCAGTTACCATCGCCTCAAGGTAGTTTATCAACCAATCAAAGGCAACATGTTGTTCTAATTGCATAGCATACAATGAGGTTGTTCGCCGCCTGATTAGTATTAAAAAATAAACGAATGAACATCATTAAAGTCTTTTCTGTTTACATAGATTTTTCAATCATTTTTTTTTCTCAAATATATTGTTGCATCCATACAAAACAGAGTAATGTTATATAAATATAATAAATACTTAACTTACTATAATCTATACTAATATTATAAAGCTTAAGAGTTTGTTTGTTTGATTGAACGACTCGAATCTCAGAAACTACTGGTTCGCATTGAAAAACGGGTGGACCGATTTCCACGGGACTTTCACTGGCAGATAGCTGGTGTTATAAGGAGTAACTTAGGCTATAGGCTATAATATTAGGCTTTTATTTGGAAAAAAATAAGGGTTTCGCGAAAAATATGTACACGCGAGCGAAGCCGCGCGGGAACTAATAGTCTGAAATATACAAACACACTACAGGAGACGAAACATGCAGAATTACTTTGTTTATCACATTAAAAAAGTATCGTCCATCTTATATAAAGCTGAAGCTACAATTTTTGCGATCAAAGTTGGTGTATAAATAAGTCTATACTTTGATGGATAGATGCAAAAACAGATTAAGTGGGAAAATACCCAAATGTTGACATAAAAGTAATCTCTACAGGTTTTGTTTAAGAGTTATTTATATAAGTTTTATTTATGTCTGAATCTCAGTATCAACAAAACCAAAAAGAGCGATTATTTTTAGTTCATACACTCACGCCTGTATCCCCGAAGAGCAGGGTAGGCAGAGATCGTTAACCACCACATTTTGCCAACTATCATTTAGAGCCACTCACGTAATAGGGTTTAGCATATTGCCTCCAACCGGGCACTTTGGGAATTAAAGATGGGAAAACTTGAAGTATATTTGAAAAAGGAAGGTAGGCAAGAAGAGAAGGTGATAGACAAAGAAGGTAACAGAAGAAGAAGATAGAGTATACTTTATTGCACACCAAAAAATAGGAGACATACGATACATACAATATTAAGTAGCAGTACAATGGGCGGTCTTATCGTAGTCTGCGAGATAACCTTTTAATGGACTATACTGTATAGTAATAGATAACTTGTGGTGCACATTAACAATAACTTATATGCGTATATATTCATATAAATATATAAACACATAAATACAGAGAAATATATACACAGGTATAGGTTATTACAAACAAAGATAGGTAGTGATCCTTGACGAGTTTTTGGAAAATAGTTAGTGAGTTTGCCCGTCTGATAGCTTCTGGCAATGCATTCCATAGGCGTGCAGCTTGCACTGTAAAATATTTTTCAGAAAAAGTTGTGGAGTGGGTTGGAATTGGAGGATATTTAGTTTTAGATTAAAAAAACAACTCCCGCATTAGGAACATTCCTTTGTCGCGAGGGGCTCCACACACATTTTAACAATGGACACTAAGAACATCAAGACTCGGGAAAACTAGTTGTGGGGAGTATAAGCATTAACCAAAAGTCAGAGTTGCAAACCTGTAACGCGAACTGGCTATCGCCGGTTAATCTAAGGACTTGTTAATTCCTAAAATACAAATACAAAAGTACACATAAAATTACCTGTATTCGTGCGAAAGGAAGAATGTTCCTTTTATAGGGCAGCCGTTGGAGTTCTTAATTTTCCCATTGAAGACTTTTTTGTAATGGTCGTAGTTGTTCAAATTTACCGCTCCATCGAATGTCAGTAATATCATCTGGGGCGTCTATAAAGGACAATCTCTAGTTATTATATGTAACTCGTCATATTATTAACATAAATATTAAATTTATGTAAATTTTCAGTTTCGTGAAATAGACTTATTTGGCCCGATAACTTATCAATCTATAACTACATGGCATTTTATATAAGTAAACTATCTAATCTAAAACTCTTCCATCGCAACTATTAAAAGAGACCGTACAGTACCACTGTTTTAACAAGAGATTGTTTATGCTTTTATAATACCATATTTGCTAAATCAGCTACAATAATATTACATACAGGAATAAATAGTGAGAGATTAAATTGAAAGTCGAAGTGCTCACATTGCATGTTGCATTATGAAAGTCATACGCATGTACCTAGTTAAATTCAGCTTAGTAACAAGTAGATGCAATTCACGTAGATAGTTCCTTTCGAGTATTTTTATGTTGTCTTCACAGGCCGTTAGATAGGTTAAATAATGTGGCAAGAAACATAATTTATTAAATTTGTCCAAGCTACATTGCGTCTCCGTTCTACCTGCGACTAAATCGAGATATTTTTGTTAGACTTATTTTCTGTATCCGTGTTATTTTTAGAACATAAAACTGTACCTGGAAATTTATATTGTTGTCATGAGAGGCTACGCCTTACAATACAACTAATTCATAGGAAATGATCATTTACGAGGATTAACTTCATACTCTAGTTATTTAAAAATATTCAATTCGAATAATTTCAAATAACATTATAATATCAGATAGCTATACACTTTAATAAGCAATTTACGAGAAAAAACAAAATATCTATTTTTATTGGTAGATTAGTGGAAGTATAAAAGAAACTCTACGTACACAAATAAGGATGTATAAATATTATACATTGTAGTATCTACTACCGTTAATTTCGAAGATACGAAAATGTCAACATGCAAAACTTTCCTTATACCAAGATATATTACTTAGTCAACAGAGGGTTTTAAAAGTTAACAAATCAAGTAGGTTCTGACATATGACAACGTTAAAATACATATAGCTTTATATTTAACTCACGTCTTCTGGATCGAGACCACCTGGGATGATCGTGCCATCCTTGGAACAGAAGCAGTATGGCAGCTGGCACTCGGCAAGGTCGCACTTAGTAGCCAAATCTAGTGGTGTCTCCGTCACAGGAGCAGGAGCTACGCAAAATTTACCCTCATTATTATTAAATACTTGTTGAAGCACTACGATAGGTAAATGCTTTTCTCCCCTTATACAAATGAGTACGCCTGAATTCTCGTTAAGATCCACATAAACTAAGGGTAACAAAAAATTTATAATAATCTTTCCAAGAGATCTTCAACATTCTATATCTCATGCTTACAGCAATTCAACTACAGCTTGCTTATATTATTTCTTATTTCTCTTCTCATAATCATCATTCTCTTCATTATTTCTTAAATTCTGAGCCCCGGGATCGGGCTCAGAATTGCTTAGCTATTTAGTAACTGTTGTCGCCAACTCCATTTTTATCACTTCAAAAACCGTTTGTTGTGCAAAAACATTGCACTGGGCTTACACTATCATCCAATATGATATTAGTGGAAGATCATGTATTAACGTGTCCAGGTGTTTCAATTGGTGGCTTTTTATATCGGTATTGTATCAAAGGTTTAAAAGTAACGATTTTTCGTTCGATTTTTTTAAATTGTATATTAAAACAATTAAATATGTTTTAACAAAATACCTTTATCGGTTTTTTATAAACATACATTTATAGAAGTCATATTATGGTATACGGGTCAGATGAGCAGACTGGTCACCTGAGTGACTACCCATGGACACCTGCAACTCGAAAGTCACAAGTGCATTGCCGGCCTTTGAGGTAGTACGCTCTTATTTGAAGCTTTGATTGTCGTATCAATCCGGAAATATAGCAAGCGACAATTTGTTCCACAGATTGGTTGAGCGAGGCAAAAATTTTCTTGAGGAGCGCACAGCGGTGGAGTGCCAATTATTCAAGTGTTGTTTATTTACCATAAAATAGAATAGTAATATATTTCAATTGCCCCGACTATGCTGTGCACAGTGCTTGTGCACAGCATAGTCTGGTCTGGTCTGGTCTACCTTACAATTTTTTTTCCATTCATGTTGTTAACTAAATTACTGTTTGTATTTGGTCGATATTCTTTATTTATAAATTTGCATGCAATTTAACAAATGTGAACAAATTTTTAATTAATACTTTAAAATGCACAATATTTACAATATTTAAGCTAAGTGAAGGAAATCTATGTTTTTTCTATGTGTCTATATACTTATATATATATATATATATATATATATATATAATTAATAGTTTTAATAATCTACTAAATTCCTGAAGTTATAAAAATAGTGTACTTACTGGTAGCGAGGGGGCCACATCTGGCTTCGACTTTAAATGTGCAGTACTTGTTGATATCGTCAAAGTATAATCCGGAGGGACATCTGTTTAAGTACGGAAATCCATCGACGCACTGAAAAACAAAATATAGTGTCATTTACTTAATATTACCAAATTTAGTTATAACGTAAATAGAATATAATAAAAAGTAAGAATTCATGATGATAGACACAATTATTCAAAGAAGAATTTTCGTCGTCGACCTGAAGGTTTATTGATGATGGGAAAGTAGTTCCTAGCTAAAAATGTCAAGAGTTTTATCATGTTTAAAAAGTTTTACACAACTAAATCAGCTAATTGTGCAAATTTTTTTTGAGGAGTACGATTCACGGGAATGTAGAACATAAATTAGACATTATCATATTACAAGAACAATATTAGAGAGCCGGTGTCCGTAAAAGAGTTATACAACGCGATGACAAGACACAAGCGGGGATATATGTCTCAAGAACTAATTCTACGGTAACATCGTTAAGCAATCGTATCACTAGATAGCGTCGCGACCCGGATGTGTTTTGTAGTGATCATCGCCTACTTTTATACAAATTCATGATATGAACATACAAACGAGATGGGATCCCTAAAGATTTACTCATTTTTCGATAAAAAATTAAAGATTCGAATTAGTAAGTTTTTGGTTCCCTATTTTGAGCTCATGCCTAAGTAATCTGCCTGAAGCGAGTGCTGAAACAATGTCATATACTTTCAAATATCGTATTGATTTTGTTATTGGTCGCGGATCGAAAATTATTACTCGGAGCCGTGAAACCAATCACAGAAGAACGTTTAGTTGAACTTCGGAAACGCGTGTGAAGATCCCGCAAAAAATGTAATAACCTTAGAAACTGCTCTTACTGCTCTTAGAATTACCATATCTTTTTACAAAGTTGCTGTCGAAAGTTCCAATCCATCAAATCTCGCGGTTGTTTTAGTTATTTTTACATGCCCTTGTCCATTCCTATATGGATACCTGCAACTCAAGAGTAAGAGCCTGTCTAAGTGTTTAAGTCTGAACAATTCTTCGGAGCACTCCACATAATGCAGGCGATAGAGAATGCAGAGTGAAACTACATCTATACGCAACGCCAAGGAGACAAGCCGATCTGAAATGTCCTGGCAATCGACGATTCAAGCCGCTCTTCATTGAATGCGGTCCAGAGGGAGAAGCTGGTAATGAGGTGCCCCTGCATCTGAAACTCTTTCTAAAGATGCTTCGATTTCATTTTTCCCGAGAAATGTTGGCGCGGCAAGTTTAAAAGGCATCACTCGTGCTATCATCAGTATAGCAAGCTTTTTTAATGCGCTGGTCTTTATATCTCATACTGCCACTGCATTTGTCCATGCTAACATTCCTGCTATCGGCGGAACGCCGTTTTGCAGGATCGGTCAAACCAAGGCTGGCATTAGCCACCTATAGGAATTGACGAAGATGGGACGAAAAGCTTCATTCTCTGAAGCACCACATCAGCAACGAATCGGCAACGACGTTGGGATCATCCGGCTTGAAGCACAGGTCTGCTTCAAGTGTAGGACGCAAAGAAGGTTTGCTTCCCATCACAGTCTGCTGACCTATAGTGCCACACACTGCTGCAGCCTGCAACTGGAGGCCGCGGCGAGCACATGAATGGTACCGTACCCCGAATCAAGCAAAGGTCCGAGGAGCTAAATGGGGCCTCAACGGAGACTTGGTAGCCGTCCTGATGAGAGGGCAGCAGAAGGTTCAACATTGAATATATATATATATATATATATATGTCAGGGCGAAGTTGTGAGCAGATCCCTCGCATGATTCTCCAACGCTAGCGCAGCTGGTACCCCCTGGGGTAACCTACTTTTTAACTGTGCCATTATTCAGGGGAGGGTAGGATTGGGGATTGGGGCCTCCAGTAATTCCCCGGGCTCTTTCAACTTTCACTTATTCGACGAAATATAATGCAAGCATTGCTTTACGCCATTTTCCTGTGAGGCCATGGTATTATTCCAGTCGAGTGTGCCGAAGCATGGCTCTCCCACGGTAATACTAACGGCTAGACTATACATTTATACATAGTGGCTACTTATCTGGGCTGTACGTATTACGGTACACCCTTATGGACAGTAAGGCTACTAACGAGGGCTGTACGGCGAAAGCCGCTACAACGTCAACAACTTAATCCTCAAAGTCAACGCGTTAATATTCTTGTGTAAGACGAACAGTTAGTACCGAAGCTTTGCCGGTAATGGCGAATGTGTTTCCGCTCAAACGTCTCAAGGCTCAGAGAGATGCGGATATACTTATTCTAAGAAGTATACTAGCTTTTTGGCAGCAAAAAATCATTGTAGCATCAATATATTGTTTTATCTGCAGAATGGTTTATAAAAAAACCCTTTTAAGTGAATGGCAATCTCTCTCGGGACCTCTGAATAAAGGGCCAGATTTTTACCACTTTTCTCCCAGACAACTGTTAATTTCTTAATGGTCGTGGTATCTTTAGAAGTAAGATAAGACTTGTTTAAAATAGTAAATCGGATTATCATTTTAACAGCAGCGTTCAACATTCCAATCTAATTATGAACAATTCTATCATCCTATCCTCTGGGAATTAAGTGTTGGAGAAATGACTGTAACATTAAGCTAGATCAAATCTGTAGTTTAGGATACAGCTTTTGTATCAATTGATTGAGTGCGTTTGAGAGCTATTGTCATAAATATTTTCCACCAATCATCCATCATAATGATTGAGTTCGTAATGTCTCCTCGCTTTTATAGGCTGTTTGTCTTTTTTGCTCTTTTATCTACTTTACTAAGAATAGAAATGGATATAAATCCATTTTATAATGTTTAGAATTCCTACAATTTATTCATCGAGTGATTGCTTGGTGTTTTCGCGGGTGGCTGAATCTGACGTACAGGAGTCACATCAGTAGGAGTTTGGGTGTGTGTGTTTTGTGTATAAATCTCTCACGCAAGTGTACCTGATTCTTTTCTTGCCATTGCAACCATCAACATACTTACAAATTTGATTTAATAGTCAGAACAAGCATTTATAATAAACCCATGTCCTTCTCTAGGTCTTGCCTAACTTTCTTCCTACTGGTTCAAAGTTGGTTTCAAAAGAGTTCTTTTCATATTTATAATGTTAATATATGGACTACATAAAATAAATGTATTATCCCAAATATTCTATTACACATGAAGAGTTTTATTATCGTTGTATTTTCTTTTCATTTTAGTATGAACACGCGTTTTCCCCTACGTTTATGTTCAGGTAATATTGTGAAAAATGAATACGCACATATTTTCATTCCTAATTTGGTTGTTGGAAAATGAAATAAAAAGAGTCCTTCGAGTTAATGATGTGTATGTTATGTGGTGTATTCTTTACCAAACATTTCTCCAATTGAATTTACCAATTAGGAAACTTTACGCGTGTTTCTTTAAAATATCTGTAAATTTTCCTAAAATATGATGTCATCGTTTTCGGATATGAGTACCGTTATTTTTTTTTGTACAACTATATTCTCAAACATTAGACGCTAGCAAGAGTATAGATGTCAATGTGGGTGGATGTAAAACTTAGTCATAAAATTATGACGTTCTGCAATGTTAGCCTCGCTTTGACTGTGGCGTATTAGTGAAAAGAGAGGGACATAAGACAATGCATGAGCATAAACTTAGTATACTAGCGTATAGTACTGGTTCATGTGCTGATGTTGAATATTATTTTCTTTAACATTTTAACAAGTACAAATGATATTGCAAAATTCAAAGATACATCTATATCAATCATACTATATTAAGGATTTTTTTTATATTGTTGTTTTGTGATAAAAGTTAAAATATCCCAAACCAGCACTTTCGGATATTTTAACACTCGAGTATCGACAAAATAATATCAGTACTTTAGAGTATCAGCATTTGTTGGAAACTTTCAACCATCGGTATCGAGTAGTTTTCTCCTGACGAAACGATATATCACGAAGAGAATAAAATACGGGAATTTGCTTGCCAGTTCCCGGCAGTTTTAACAGATCAGCGGGATAACCATCTTCTTATTTTATGCATATGCAGATTTAAAGAAATGCATGTGTATTTCTTTCTATCAAGCATGTTACATGAGGTGCATCATGCAATGTTATATGATACACTTGCCCAGCCACTTTCAACTGCTTATATCGTGTGCGTACGTAGGGCATATCTACAAAAGAAAGCAATTAGTTCAAATTAACGTGAATACATAATGTCTACCCTCAAATCTCTCAATAAAAATAAACTTAAAATCTAATTCTAAATATCCAGTAGGTATAGTCTAGTCGAGAAGTATATAATCTGCGAAAAATCGTTGGAAAAGACAGAAAATTATTGGCGATGGCTCATTCGACGCGGAATATTCTGAGAAATTGTAAAAACCAAAAAAACTGAACAAAAAAGCACGGTGAGTATGACTCAAAAAATATAATTTTTTTGAGTATAAAATGGACACTATAATGAGTAAAGTCCCGTGGGAAAGAAATTTTTTCATTGAATTTTCAAAAAGTTATCCCATTGTTAATCAATACAATTTTCCCAATGCTCTATATAAATAAAAATCAACGTTAAAGTTTAAATAATTTAAACTTAAGTAAAAATATGAAACTTTTTGAAGATTTTTTTATATTAGTGTTCAATGAAATGATATTGAAAAAGTTTATATAAAGTTATTTATTTATTAGTTACTAATAAACGTTCAAAAAAATTTACTACCCATTTTCAATGGCAGATAAAAAAACCGGATAAGTGCGAGTCTGACTCGCGTACCGAGGGTTCCGTAAGCAAACAAACTTGTATACCTCCATCTCGGGAATCAATTCTCAAAGACTTTTGCCCGTCTTTTTCGAAAGACAAACTTAACTTTGCGGTTGCGATGTACGACAAATTAAACAATCCAACCGCAAAATATAATTTTGTAACCACATAATCTTTTTTTGATATAACAACAAATTAACAACTTTCGAATTTTTTCTTTCACTTGTGCTATCAGACCTTGCTTCTTATCAAATTTCATGATTAGATTATAGAGATTATATTAGTAAATGGGAAGTACCCTATAGGTTTTCGACCCAAAACTTCCGGTTGACCTAGAATTGTCAATTTTGGTTAAAAACAAGGTCTTACAGCAGAAGTAAAGGAAAAATTCCGAAAAATAAAAAAGTTGAAAATTAAGGTAAATTTCGGTACCTACAAGTTTTCGCGAAAATCTTAAATTGCCTATATTTTTTTATCGTCTTGGCTCAGGACCTTCATTTTTATACAAGTAATAGGGACTATAGACTTCAGTATCTGGTATAAATTTCAATTTGCTAGGTCCACCCGTTCCTGAGAAAATCAGTGGTGACACATAGACAGACAGACAGACAGACGGACAAGAGGGGGGTTTATAAGGTTTATAAGGGTTCCTTTTTTACCTTTTGAGGTTCGGAACCCTAATGATTAATTATAAACCTTGAGTTCTGAGAGTTAAGACATATTTTAGGAAATTCCTCCTCTCTAAGGATCTTATTGCTGATTAGCGCTAGCACTTACCGTTTTCATGTAATAAACAAAACTCTGAGGTCGTACTTCTTTTTGAGTTTTTCGTTTATAAAAATTGCAATTTTTATTTGCAGAAAAAAAAAATACGTCTTTCTCAGAATATTCTGCGTCGAATGAGCCGTCGCCCATAGTTCTCTGACTTTTCTAATGATTTTTCGCAGACATTACACTTCTCGACTAGAATAGTATTCTAGTTTTGTCTCATAATCGGCCTAAAATGTATAGTAAGAAACGACTAGATAACACAGATATTACCAAGCAACGGTTATGGGAAGCCATTTTTATTTTTGAATCCGTCCAATTTTGCGGACGTAACATAAACTCAACTGTAATCCCACGAGGGTTAGTCACGCGGGGTTACGTTATTACATACAACGGCATACGAAAAAAGGAATCCAACGTTTTATGCGAAAAATGTTCGGTGTTTGTCCATAAAAATATGAACGTAGCGTTATATGTTCCTTCGCGGGTATCAGAATAGGATAAGAGGTTGGCAATGCATGAAAAAGTATATTCACGTCTTACGTGGAGTCACGCAAGAGGCAGGCAATGCAAAATTAATAGAGACCATTTGTGATCTTGGTAACCTAGACGCTTACGTAGAGCAGTAAGAACTGATTCAATATTTGCAGTCAAGGAAAAATTTTAAAAATATTTAAACTGTAAATAATTCTTAACGATTTAATGATTTTTACAAATTTTAAAACTAATTATATCTAATCTATTGTATTGGTAATGAGTAAACTACATGTAAACACGATCTGTGTTAGTCGAAAAGCGATTGTATTTTGTAAATAATTAAAACTACATGATATCTTGATGAGATAGATGTCTTAATAATCTAATAGTCTTTAAAAAAAGTTGTGAAAATTTCTAAAAGTTGTTGTAAGACTTAAAACCGTATACTAATTTTAAAATAAAACTTGTTTACTTGGGAGATGCCTATGGTTTTAGGAAAGATCGAGAAAATAAATATAAGCTTAGAAATAAAAACGAATGCTTAGAAATTAAAAAAAAATACTTAATAAAACTACGTGGATTGTAACAGAGACCCATCCTCAATTTGAAAGCAGTGAGGTCAGTAATGACCAAGATCAGGGCCAATGTAATACTCTGAATGCTAAAAAAGTAATTAAGTTTATTTTTGTACAAGATTTTTGATTGAACATATGTCATGGTGTTTTGATTCAGTTTATACAAATGTATACTTGGTACATCATTAAATGCGTTTCTATAGATACATAAATATTATTTTATAAAACTAAGAAGGCGGGCACATCTACGACCATAAATCACTATAGTCTATGAACTTGTTAAATCTTTACTTATTTCATTTCATTTATATCTTAACAATTTTTACATTGTATTGAAATGGCTCACAAATAAAAACAGATAATGATTAACAAGGATAAAATATAAAGTTTTAAATTAAAGTCATTAAATTACTTTAGTGTTTGCAATAATATTCTTAAATAAATAATGCTTTATAAACTTCACATTGCTGTTCGAAATTAGATAAAAATACCAATGAAATTAAATTGCATTAAAAATAATACAGTCGTTAGTTATTTTGATTTACAAGTTCATCCACAGATAAGAATAAACATTTATTATCTATATATTAATACGTGAAGCGAAAACTTTGGATCCCTTTTCACGAAAATTGGGCGGACGGAGGAGTATGAAATTTCGCATACTTATAGTTTATACAGAGAAGAAGTGATGAATGCTAAAATTTTTGAACAATATTTGCTACAAAGTTAAAAAAAAATGCAAAAACGGGTACATACAGCTATGAGTGTCCAGTATATATTTTGACCTGTCATTGTACAAAAGTCTATACAATGACAGGTCAAGTAATATTGGCCAATGAAATAAACCATGGTTGAAATTCGACCACCACGCGGTCTCTAGTATTAGTAAAGTAAAAAACAAGCACAGCCTGTCGATGGTAAACGACTAATGGCAAATACAAACTCTCATCCTTGCACGTTACCCCTCCAGGGGAAGGGCCCCTAGAATCGTTTGTTTGTCTCTACACTAGAGTAGTAACCGCTAAGCATCAGGCACATTAAATACTTCTTTTGTCAATTTAATGGAATAAAAAACTCGCAATCATAATTCTTATAAATATAGTCGCTAATAGTCAGTGGGCCTGTACATACACAACCAGGCAAAAAAACGTTTTCATTTCCATTGTAGTGACACAAATCCGCTTATAACATTAATAGGTATTGTATCGAAGTAAATAGAGCACTACACAAGTTTTGTCCTATGCAAACTAGATATCATAATATTGTGATTTAAAGTCATATCCATAAACTCTAAGTAATATAAAAAAAACAAATTTGACAGTCGTGTAATTATTTTGTATAACTTTAAGCGTGGCTTAATTAAACAAAAATGTTTCGAGGAAATGAGTAATGCACTGAGGGAAACTTGTCCATCTCTAAGGACCATAGGACGGTGATATATTCAATTTAATCGCGGCAATTTTAACTTGGAGGATGATGCAAGTTCCGGCATACCAATAGAAGTGACTACCAATAAGAACATTGAGACTATACAAAAATTATTGAAGGAAAACCGACGTATCACATAGCGGCAGATCGTAGAAACTCTCAAGTCAGGTGCACCAACTGTTCATAGGATTCTCCTCGACCATTTTTAAGTATAGAAACTTTGTTCTGATGCACTGAGCGAGCACACTGCGACTTGGTCTCGCGATATGTTAAAAAAAATTGAAGACAGCCGATCTAGCTACGTGAACATTCTTACATGTTATTGATTGATTGAATCCTGGCTATATTATTTCGACGTTCCTATTAAAACCATGAGTAAAGTGTAGGTGTGTGTGTGAAGTGCAAGTAAGGTGTGGGTGTGTGAAGATAAACCACCGCCGACGTCGGTCGAAATGTCCCGATGCGTCAAAAACAGAATGGTTGCTGTATTTTTTACTAAGAGGGGCTTGTTGGCTACGATTTTGCTTGGTAAAGGGAAGACTGTTACATAGTATACAGAGGAATGTTAACCTCAACCATTAGAAACCTTCAAAAATTAACGACCTAACTTAAGACTCGACTTACTTGACCTTTGCATCAAGAAAACGGCCCTGCACATCGAGCCGGCAAAAAACTACGGACTATTTGCACCAACCTGGAATCAAATTACGTGGACACACTCCTCACAGTCTGGATTTAGTGCCATGCGACTTTGCACAATTTATGTTAAAAGAACCACTTTAGGGACGCAAACTTTTAAGCAATGAGGAGCTTATTATTTTGAGGAGATATGCGGCTGTGTGCCGGAGGGATACTGGAGCAATGTGTTCAGCACCTGGTTTACACATATGTAGACTGAAGACTGCCAGTGGAGACTGCTTTGAAAAAAAAATATATTTAACAAAGTATGATAAAACTTATGTAGCACCCTAGTATTATCTCGATCATGTTCCTGATCAGTCAGCAGATTAAAAAATGCCACTATATTAATACAGCAATCTAAGTAGACCTATGATATATTTATTACGGCCCGTTGAAATAAATGTGTAGCTTTGACGAGCTTTAATGTTTTCAAAAAATATTGCCATCATTTTTTTTCGTTTTCTTCTACGGACAATAATAATCATAGCGATTTAAGGTTAAATTTTAACCAGTGCTCGAACACTATTCATCAATAAATACACCTTGTATTTACATTAATCAATTCAGTATTAAGTTTCGTACGTGTCGGTATGCATCGTATTTTATCATTCTGTGACTTAAATAAGTAGATATACTTATAAAAACACGGAAATCAATTCTTAGAAAAATATGTATAAGACGTTGAAATATCATTCACATTATACACACATAACGCGAATACTTTATTCGT
The DNA here is from genome assembly GCA_963859945.1 of Euplagia quadripunctaria. Classification (NCBI taxonomy): domain Eukaryota; kingdom Metazoa; phylum Arthropoda; class Insecta; order Lepidoptera; family Erebidae; genus Euplagia; species Euplagia quadripunctaria. The sequence goes on along the minus strand of OY982566.1, from coordinate 11,066,661 downwards.
CGACTTATTAATATTCTTGGAACATAGGCAATAAAGACGCATGAATAATAAAAGAATCTTACAAATCCTACTAGTACGGCACCAAAATACTGATATTTATCGATTAATATTTACCTTACATACAAAGAAGTAAACTCAAATTGTATTTTTACGTTCGAAACGGATAAGGTAGTATGGTAAACTATACGATCAGCATTCTTGCTGAACTGGTTAGTCGCAAACCGGTTCACCCGAATGAAAAAATATTAAAATAAGTGCCAAAGTTATTTCCTCGATATCTCTTGGAACTAATTTTAAATAAATTAGAGCTTTAAACCTAACATAATCTGCAGAAAATTTGAATACTTTTGCCAAGTTTTGACTAATAAAACTAACATTGCGTTGAACAATGTTATTTTAATAGTGACTGTGTGTAGATTAGAGGTAAAAGCTGTTTTAATATTTTCGCACACGATATCAAATTGATTTATTTTGGCTTTTCCGTATATTCTATGAATAACGGAAATATTTATACCATTAATTTCATGTTTCTCTTGTTTTTTTACGAATCTACTGTACAAACTGTTAATTTATTCGTATGCAGAGATTGATATGAAACGGTTAGCTTTTTTTCCGGATGGCCGGATATATGGCGGCCGAATATCCGGCCGAACATTGTCGATTGCCTGTCCTGCGTGTCGTAGATAATACCACGTTGCTGCCTTAAAAACGATATAAATGAAACCGAACCAATAACTCTTAAGTAATTTACCAGGTTCAACTCCTTTAGTCAATCTAACTATTTTAATACGTGGGGACTGTTAAAGCTGATTCGTTCTGCGATTGATATAACAAATTAAAACAACAGTAATTAGTCTCACGAACAAGAATAAATCTAATATCATGTGAAATTGATTTTCACTCAAATTGATCGCGATCGTGACCTTTATAGTCAGCTAACGTTATACGTTAGCTGACTATAAAGGTAATATACGTTATGTTTTTTTTTTTGAAAGATTTTTATTCTAAAAGACAAATCCAATTTATCGTATATCCAAACCGTTTATTTCCTTCTATAACAGTGAAACGTGTTTATTTAGTAACTTTTAATTGGAGCGAAGCTACGGCAAAAGTTATTTTTCTTAACAGTACTTTTTATCTGGATGAAAGGTACCCTATGTAATGTTCTTTGCCCCTGACATCGTGTATAAAAAATTCATGATGATGAAACCACTGAATAGTTTAAGAAAAATGTAGAATATCATCACATCAATCACAGTTTTCAGGAGTTCCAAAACGAATATTAAACAGAAAAATACACTATTTAGGTATAGGATCCATTCAAAGTGCCAATTGAAGGTATATAGAACTAAACATATTATGGATAGTAAAGGGCAAACGCTGTTCATTCTTCTTGATATCCATGACGTTTTAATGAATACATACAACATATTTATACATTATATATTATGGTCCCAATGGAATGAGTACAATTTTGAATTAACCCTTCCAATAAGATTACATTTTCATATCATTTATCATTTGAACCTTTGAATTTTATAATCAAAAGTAAACAGCATTATCTTCGTTTTATATGTATAATATTTATATAGCGAGCAGTTTATTTAATAGGAAAGCTGTAAAGGTTGTTTAAATGTTACAAGGGTACGCGGAAGCTGAGTGATAGCAATTAAGCCTCTCGCGGCTCCTGCCTAATTTGGGGGGGCCCAACGCATCTTGCCGAAAGTTGTATAAGGGGATCGTACGGTCAATGGCGCTCTACGGGGCGCCAGTATGGGCGGACGCTCTGACGGCCCGTAATATTTCAATTCTACGAAAGCCGCAACGCGCAATGGCCGTCAGGGTGATAAGGGGGTACCGTACGATCTCCTTCGAGGCGGCTAGCCTATTTGCCGGATCCGCGCCTTGGGATTTGGACGCAGTACTCCTTGCGTTGCAGTACCGGTGGCGCAAGGATGCGCTAGATCGGGACGACCAACCAGTGCCTCGCGAAGTAGAGGCACATCGGGACGAGCTCCGCCAGATCCTGGTGGTGGAGTGGGAGCAGCGACTTGCGCGACCTAGTGCGGGGCACGCCGCTATAGCGGCGGTAAGACCTGTCCTACGAGAGTGGCTGGAGAGAGGGCACGGGGCCCTCACCTTCCGGATGACGCAGGTGCTTTCCGGACATGGTTGCTTCGGCAAGTATCTGTGTCGGATCGGCCGGGAGCCGACGTCACGGTGCCACCATTGTGGTAACTGCCCCGACGACACGGCGCTGCACACACTGTCAGAATGCCCAGCCTGGGCTAACCAGCGCCGTAATCTCGTCGTGGCAGTCGGTGCTGCGGGTAATCTCTCGCTCCCAACCGTAGTTCTGGCTATGGTGCGGAGCGAGAGCGCATGGAACGCTGTCGCCTCCTTCTGTGAGGAGGTGATGTCCGCAAAGGAGGCGGCGGAACGGGAGAGAGAGCGGAGTACAGCTCTCTCTACCCGCAGCAGACGCACCGGGCGCCGGAGGGCGTTTAATGACCTCCAGCCACCTTAGGAAGTGGCCTGCGGGCGGCGAACTTTTTTGGGGAAGTCGTCGTCCGAACAGATACAGGCCCGAGAGGCAGCATGCAGTGTTCCGCGTGCGCTCTCAGAGGAGTGCGGCCGACGGGTGATGGTCGCACCGGGTGACGGGACCCGTCTAGGGTGAGACGGGTCAATGCCTGTCGGGGGTTGCGGAAGAATGCAATAGCGATTCTCGCTCCCCTGATCATAGGCAAGTAGTGGAACACCGGGGTGGTTTTTAGTCGGTAAGAGTCCGACAGACCCCTTCGCCTCCCCAAGGCGGAGGACATCCATGTAGGATCTTCCACCTCGTCAACAAAAAAAAAAAAAAAAAAAAATAGCAATTAAGCGGGTGTGTATTTTTTATGTATTACAACTGGTATTAAATTTCCTTAAAATTTCAAATTCAATTAATTTAAAAAGTTAATTTATCCTGACCGACTCACAGCTTTATATCTTTACTTACATCATTGTTTTTTAAAGTGAAAACTTCTTTAGAGGCGTTGTGCACTTTTTGGGATGGTTAAAAAATGTTAAACTCGCGTCAGGACACGTGACCCTGATCGAAAATTCGTAAGACGGAGCTGAGTTTCTTATTTTTAAAAAAATATTTGTACGCCATCTGTGAATTCTGCGCGATACTACTATAGTTTGATATATACTAATTATCCATATATTAGTTAAGGCAATTTAACAGGTGGCGCAATTTTAATTTCGACTTTTGACAATATTTACTATAAGTATTTATTTTGGTACAATTTATTCAATCCATTAAATGTATGTATATGAACTTCGTTCCAACCGGGTGTCCGAAGGATACCTCACGCTTTTTGAAGTGAAAACTTCTTTAGGCACGTTTGTGCACTTTTGCTATGGGGAAAAAGCATTGAACTCGTTACGGTCACGCTAATAATACATATATATGTATTATATGGTATAGATTCACTAGAGGGTGCTAATCTAAACATCGAGTTTTGTCAGCTCCTTATTAATTAATCTTTAAAAAATGTGTTTTCACTTCTGACGTGCAGTCCTACGACTGACAATTTTTTTAAATTGTAAATCCTTATCACTAAACGTGGATTAACGAAAGACTAGCTCAAACTAAATGTATTATATATTGAATGGTTTATGGTTAGGTGCGCCTGTACGCCTTGGTGTCGGTTTTTCATTCGTATTTCAAAGGATAGGTGGCCAGTTACGACACGCGTCGACATATACCCCATTTATCTGTTTGAACCTAACCGAGCGTTGACATATGTATGACGAAACAAGTTGAGCACCAACATCGTGTTGATGCATTGTAGCAATTGCTTGGCCATCTCACTGACCGCTTTGATAGGCCATCGTGTAAAGTGTGTTAATAATAATAATAATTTGTGATATGTGAAATTTCGATTTGGCGATCATTGTTCCGATTGTCATATCTGTTCATGGATTGATAGCCAAAAGCCTTGATCAACACCTTAACAGGCTCGCGTTAGACGGCTGGATCAGGCCCGTATAGTGAGGAGGTTCCTGTCTTAGGAGTCCTAACCACCGGTGTCTTGGTCCCTGTACCCGATGTCGGTGGTCTACTATTTTTTATATTTTTAAATATATATTTTGTTTTGTTCATATTTAAAATGTAATTGATAAGTTTTAAGATGAGTATAGAGAAATAATAATAATTATAACTCCACACATCTCACATACGGCCGTTTGATCCCAAATTAAACAGAGCCTGTAGGTACTATGGTAACCAGACTGCTGATGAACATACTTATATATTACTAAATACATACATATTATGGATAAATTACACCCAGACACAACAAGTGATCATGCTCATCACACAATTATTTGTTGGTCTTGTTGTTAGCAGTCAGGGTCACTAACCCCTAGACCAACAGGCCAGTCGTATACCATTGCAAAAACAACGCAGAAAACGTAGTTCTAATAGGGACGGACATACTGTCGACCCGAGCCTCTATCTAGGCAAGCACAAGTTTATTTCTTAACAAAGATAAATAGCATCACCACAATATTCTTACCTGATAAAACCTCCTACACGTAGCTGGGTCTGCAAAATTTCCATTTCCTTGTGTGCCTTGAGGACATACATACGGTTCATCTTTTTCTTTCTGTTGATAACTTCCTGAAAGACAATAAACCTGTTTTAGCAACGTACACACCAAGGGCCGAAAGGGCCCGGGTTGCTCTCCACGAGCCTGGGCCCACTTAAGGGTAGATGGGATGCTATGTGATAATAATAAAGTATAGATATTATTAATTTTCAATAATTTATTATTTAAAAAAAATATTATTACAAAAATTAAAGTAAAACATTTATAAATAAATATATGTATGTAGACATAAATTATCTACATACATATATTTATTTAGCAATTTTTATGGATTGGGAAAGTATAGTGTAAACACGTTTCTTATGTGAGAAAGTACACGTAAAATTATAATGCTAGCGACATGGAATAAAAATATTTATTATTAACAGGAGCGAAAAAAGTATTATAGTCCTATTGTTAGACCAATGTTGTTCATCCGTTCATCTGTAACTAGTGTCTATTTTTTAATTTATATTATAAATTAATAAGTCAGTTTATTTGTTGGGGTTAAGGTCACCTAAACATGGATTAAAGATTTTTTTAAATCTGATTACCTAAACAACCGCCTTATTGAAAGACAAAATTCTCTAGAACTTAAAGAAATTTTAGTTCAAAAAACACGCTTTCATAAAAAACAAAGCGATTAACAAAAGCTGCCTGCTGGCCCGATAATATTTCCAACGAACATCTGTAGGAACGCGGCTACGAAACTTGACGAAACCCTGATCGACCAGCAGATGAAGAACCGTAAATGGAACTGGATTGGCTACACTCTCTGGCAGCCACTTGATTGGAATCCTCAAAGAAAACGCAAGCGTGGTCATCCCAAGCAAACCTGGCGACGAACAGTAGCAGACGAGATGAACAATCGGCAAGGCATGGAGCGAAATCAACTAAATCAAGCGAAAAGACCAATCGCGATGAAGGTTTACTGTGCACGCCCTCTGCATATGGCACAATTATAACATAGATATCGTTAAAACGCTTTTCTCACAATGCATGTCATAATTTGCATAAGGGCCTCGGAGCCAAATAATGAACACTGTTCTAAAATAATAATATACAAATTGTTTACTGTATGTGTATTTATTTACATGCTAAATTATAGACCGATTGGTAAGATGGTTTTCGAGAAATTATATTTCCAATTCACTTTTTATATACGTAGAAATATTGGAAATGGATAAATTTAGTACGACGTCCACTATACCGGTAGTATGATACTTAAAACTCGAGATTATTTTTATGCTAAAATTATCGACTCTGTCTTTTTACGTACCTACGTAACTGCAAATTCAAATTAATGACTCTAAAATCAACATGAACCTAAATAAAAATGTATCGAAAAAAATGGAACAAATGAGGAGGTAAGTTGCACAGTTTCTATTTATTTTCTAATGTACACAAGCTTCTAGGAGGAATACAGTAGCGCCGGAGAGTGCAAATTAATCTCCGGCCTCCATGAGCGCTTGCCTGAGGGTGATGGGGTAGGTTACCCGTCGCCCTAGCAGAAGCAGGCCCGAGACGGCGGCGCAACATTTTCCACGCGCACCTCTCGAAATCAGAGGGGGTACGGCCCCCGCACCAAATTGTGAGGTCACCTGTTGTTGAGCAGGCGGCCAAGTCTGCCGGGGCTCACAGGGATTTCCTTTCTAGGGTACACCTGAGTCCCCGGCATTAGGACCCCGTGACGGAACATCGTGTGGTTTTAGTCGGTTCGAGTCCGACATACCACCTTGCCGTTGACACCGGTGAGGATGACCCGTAGGGGTTTCCACATGAATAAAGTAAGAAGTTTAGTATTCTATACTTTCTTATTATTTAGACAATGACTAACTTGGCTGTTATGTTTTTAGCTAGTTATAATTTATTTTATTTTCAATAAAAAAATTTACTGTTAAATTTAACGAAAAATTATACATTAGGTTATGCAAACACATTTCATACTTAGATAGACACGGACTGACTACTTAGACAGCTAAGTCACGGTTGTGATATTAATTCATTTAATCAAGCTTCCTTGTCGGGTAAAGTAGCAAATTCCTTGACCGAAAAATCAAGAAGTTTTAAATTCGAGACGTTACCATGAAATTTAATGTAATTTATACGACGAGAATACGCCAGAATGATTTTATTTCAATAAAGGAAACAAACAAGGCACAAATACTTTTAAAATGGCTTCTCTGCTACTTTTAAGTATGTTTTACTTAATATTAATGTAACCAAATGGTTAGTTTATCAATAACGTGAAATTCGATGTGCAAAAAATGTTTAATTTTAATTGTTTTTAAAAAAAAAGTAAAATCATTTCCTACATCTTGTTTGAATTTTGTTATAGAACATAATTCAGCCAATCTGTCAGAATTATTTTTCGAAACATTTTAAAATTATTTCGTGACAATCCGTATCTGTACGACTGTTTGACCACAGACCATTATTAGGTAGATTATTTTATTATTATTTAATTTTAACTTTTTTTGACATTAGTTTAAACGTAAACAAATAAGAAAATTTGGTTGACAGCGTTCATATTACATGAACGTAAGTAGTGAATGTTTTATTTTATTTCATAAATAATAATTTTAGTATATTCTATAAATAAATTTTAGGTTGTAGCATTACTTACCCAATATAAACTTACACTATACCAAATCTCTACCCTGTTCTGCGGAATACACTTAAAATAAGGTACAAGGTTTTCTTCAACTGCTTATTACTGTAGGGATTGCGAATGATATGTCTAGATGAGAGAAATATCTAGAACTTGATTGGTACACAACTATTAAATATAAATGCGGTCGCGGTCATTTTTACGAAACACATCGAGTTCTAGCTCTCGATATTTTTATCACAAGCAAAATCTATTACGTATTCTTATATAAAACGCATAAAAAAACAATAAGACTGTAAAACTAGAGCATTGACTGATACATTACAGAGATTTTGTCCTACTGCAAAATTAAGTATGTGGTGTGCTTGCCAGAAGCTGGTAAATACAGGGTTTACCTGACAATGGAACACTTCCTAAAATCACAGAAAGGGCATGACTCTAGCATGCAGTTACAAAAAAGAACTATCCGTTTAAAAGTTATGACCTTTTAAATTTCCAGGTATTATCACCTCCGTTTCTATTAAAAACAGATGGAATGTGTAAAGATCAAAATAAAAATCGAACATATTTTTTTATTTCAAAATTATTCAGTCTATTATTGAGAAAACCCATAAAAATTAACATACATAATTTTTGAAAAATTATATAAATTAATGGATTTTCTTCAAAAATTCATTTTGTATGCATGCTAGAGTCATATTAGTGATTTAAGTAAGTGTTCCATTGTCAGATACAGCCTGTATGGTAGAGAAATATACCATTTAAATTATCGATGGCGGGTTTATGTGGGCTGACAATGCTGATGATGGTGACAAGTACTTATCTCACCTAAATTAATGAATTTTGGTAAGTTTTTATCTACATGCGTGAGGTCTGTTGTTAGATGTCGAAACATTTTATAAAGGAATTTTTTTTAGAAGGCGTTTTTTAAAACTCTATTTTTGTAAGCTTTGAAAGTGGAATTTGTGGAGACCCAATTTTATAATAGCAAAAATTTACGATTCAGATATAATTATGATTATTTAGAACTAAGATTATTGTAACATCAGTGAAAATTTACTAGAAGATGGTACTGCACTGCAGATTTCTGCTCAAATTGGAGCCGTTCGCGTATCCAGACTTCGGTTAGACAGCATTAATAGCAGAATATTGTTTTCTGCTGGTGAGTGAGATTACCAAAGCTTCACGTAAGTAAGTGGATAGCGTTGGCACAAGTGGCACCACGCGTAGGGCAAGGCTCAATCAATAAAACAGTTAAACAACAACCACAAAAATTAAACAAATGAACAACATTACCAAACAGCACAACTACTCACAAATTATGAACTAAATTACAATTAATAACACAAAAATAATCCCAGCCTTAACTGTAGTCTGATTAATCCTAATTAATTAACGCAATGAAAATCGTCGACCACATCGAATACAAAATAATTAAACAGACAGTCCTTAAATTATTCACCAGCTATTTCTAACAATTATGTTTATACAATGGCTCTGAGAGTTTTTGAACAGTGAGTGTGTTTCCTGTTAATTGAATAGAAGATTAATCTTTGAGTAATTATCTCACAGTCCATAAGCAAACAGACAAACTGCAGCGCATGGCTCATTCATTATTTACTAGTTGATTAGTAAATTTAGGGAGGGGGGCATTGGAGGCTTGCGGATGAATTGTTTGCCAATTTTAAGTATCAATAAATTGTTTAGTGGTTACGAGCGTAGGTTTAAAACCTTGATTTAATTGCTTAGTAAGTATCTATTTCTTATTGGTAAGGTTTTGATTTCAAAAGTATATTCTACCTAAATTAATAATAGTCAAACTTTGACTGATTTCAGAGCTTGAGAAGAAAGCACTACCCCCGTCAGCTATGCATTGCCAATGTCTAGAAGAGTGGGCAAAGTATAACCATTTAAAACAATACACATACTTCGTATATTCGACTATATTTTTTTGATTTCTAAAAAAATTAAATTATTTTTAGAAACACTTCCCGCACTAAAGAAATACGTTCGTAAGATAGCGTTGCGATAGATAAGAACTGCAAACTAATTGAAACCTATAAAATGAAAGGAAAAATCCGCAAAGCTGTCTATAAACTTAATCCACTGGCAAGCTTCGAGACGTGTGAATTATGTGGAAATAAAATCAAGTATACAGAGTACCTACGTACGTGTACATTAAGTGTCAATATCCTCAATCGCAACCGGTCACACGCCTCAGTGTCAAGTGAAAGAAAGGACGTGCCAGACGAATTACAATTAGACACAACCAAATTTGAAACTTTCTTATGCCTTTTATTTCAATTACTTATATGAAAGCAAAAATTGCTTCTATAATTGTCTGCCACGCGCTTTCACGTTTAACAATGTTTTGATAAATACTCAAAATGGTATGCAAACACGATAGATAACTTTCACTATGTATTATTTCGTATAACAGTTACGTTAACGACTAACAAATTGATCGCCGGACCGCTTGCATAAGATTACGAATTACGCATTGCTTGATTTTTAATTCCTTATATGTGGAAACCGATGCAATGCGATTCCAACAATTTTACCACTTAAATAGAATTGTGAATTAATACACAAAATAAAATATTTTGAAAGCACTAACCGGTAATGAAAATTGCGCAAATAATCAAAATTCGCATATATGATATACTGATGATATTTTTCGCGGACCGCGCACTGCTCACTGTGGGTATCGACATGGCGCCTTTCACCGTCGCGCGCGCACTGGCGGACGGTGCCGGCCACTCGTAGCCATCACCAGCCGACCTCCACTAACGGCTTTCTCCTCAAACCCCCTGACATTCATCAAATAAAGGTAAGGTGATTGCGTATCTCGATGATGTCAAATTAGATTCCGTGTGGTAGAAGCAACCGCAAATATTCTGTTTATAACCTTTAACAATAACTAGCTCATATGGGTGTTTGTCCTTAACAGATCTAAAGAAGTAAGCTTTATTAGCTATACAACGCGTGGAACCAGAAACATATTTGCGGCAATATAAGTTTATGCCGCGATTCACTCACTCGGGAGCATAATAGTATTATATAGGCAATGACCGAAACACTGAAATAGAAGGACTAAATAAGTTGAAAATGAAATGAGTATTTATTTCCAGAATATAGGTGCTAAACAGGGTAGCGTCTAGTTGGTCAAGAGCTGTTAAAATACTTTTCGTTATTGAGCTCATAAGAATAGTAAAGGTGCGATTATAATTCTGAACCAAATAAATTGACTTTCACTGCAAAACGATAGAAACTAGAAATTGACTGTGCCCCACCTCCCTACGGTAGGGCAAAGTAGTAACACGTTGTTTACACCTTACTCATGAGTAGTAATTTTTGAAGGATCGACTTTGTAAGGACATGTCCTTACAAAACCGATCCTTCAAAAAGCAATTAAACAGCACTACAAGCGTGATTGTCATCATCCTTCGCGCCTTTTCTTAACTAAGTTGGGGTTGACTTTCAGTCTACAATACGGCCGAATTTTGATATTTTACGTGAAGCGACTGCCATCAGACCTCCACAACCTAAGTACTAAGCGATATCGAATTTCTGTAGTTAGACCAGGTGGTCGCTGGGGTGCTGTCTAGAAAACCTCCACGTGGTGCACCCTGGAAACGTTGGCGATGACGCTGCCTTTCTTCCTCAGTTTTTGAGGACGGCGTCATCGCCAACGGCTAATATTCTAGTATGAAGAGGAGGCCATCTTTCTTCGGCCACACGGTTGAGGCTTGGCCCAACAGCGCACATCTTCCTGTTGGCTCTTCGCTCTTCGGAGCTATGAGGATGAAAACCTCGGTAAAAAATCACGAAGGAGGGACCCTTCCATGGGTCGGAGTTTCTCCGCTGTTCACAGTGGAGAAAGAGGGCGGGCTCGGTGTGCACTCACACTGCCACCGAGTAGGCATGGGAAGATTTAGTTTCCTTGCCACCGTCGGCATATCGTAATCCCGAAAGGAGTTGTGGTCATGTTTCGCGACTCTGATCGGGGACGAGGGTCTTGGCTTAGCCGCCCGGACCGCGAGGAAGAGAACCTCTTTAAAAAATCACCCCGAATCCCGTGTTCTGGTGCGTGACCAGGGGATGCATGGCTGATGGGTAGTTCAGTCGCAAGCGCACTCCCAGCCGGGGGACCTGCGGACCCCTCGGTTGGGTATAAACCTTCGCTTGCCCGGGTATTGGGGATCTCTGCCCGGGTCGACCTTTAGTTCTCCCCTACTCGTGGGTTTAATTATGGATATTGAAACTTTATTAAAAACTAAAATTATAGACGAACAAAAGAAGGAGAAAGTAACAAAGAATTCGGAGAAGAAGAACGTAAAGAAGGCGAACACCTCGTCTAAAGAAGAGGAGGTTTTACTGGTGACGCCTATCTCGAAGGAGCTCCCAGAAGTCAACTCGACTCCTGGGAGCACAAGATATTCGGAACGTCTGCGTTCCAAGTCTGTCCTGTCATCTGTCGGAAACTCCGGTGCGATGGCAGGCAGCCAAGAGTCGATGGAAGTGGAGATTTCCCTCACTGACTGTCGCAAACGCGGACGCTCGTTAGATCAGGACAGCGACACGTCCCAGGAGATGCTTCCTCCCAAAGTGGCTAGTAGCCATAGAGGGAGGTCGCGCACGCCGGTCTCAACTCCGTCGGGCTCCGCCTTCTCTGGGAGGGAGGCCTATGTCCGAGTTAGAGCGGAGGGCGAGAACGTGGCGGAGGAGGAGATTGCAGATCTCCTGCTAAAAATCCAGGCGCCGGTGGTAGGGGGTTCTGTTCCCGTAACACCATCGACCATGCAGGAGAGAGCGAACGCGGCGGTGGCCGTTATCCACAAAGTGGCCACCAAGTCCACGAACCTTAAGGGTTCCTTTGTTAGGGCCCTTAAGGACTCCTCTTCCGCCATCTCTGGGGTCGTCGAGACCCTCATTGGGGACGTGGCGCGCCTCCAGGCCGCAAACGATTTGCTGACGGGGCAGGTCACCGAGCTCAGCGCTCAGTTCGCCCAATTTCGGGCACAGGCGAACTGCCCTGAGCAACCAAATCCCGTTGCCCCTCCACCTGCCCCCTCCCCCGTTCCGGATGCCCACTTGCGTCAAGTTATTGACGCAGTGTGGCGCATGATGGACGGGCGCCTCGCGGGCCTGGAGGCAAGGCTGCCTCCGGCGCCTATCGTTCGGCCACCACTCGCCGCGGCCAAGGCTAACGCCGCAACGGTCCCGACACCGCTTCCCGTCTCGGGTGGCCGTGTGACGGTGACGTATGCCGCGGCGACGTCAGCACCGGCGCCTGCAGCCACACCGAAGGCTGGTCGACCGGCTAAGGCCGCGTCAAAAGCGGTTGCATCAAAGGCCGCGTCAAAAGCGGTTGCACCAAAGGCCGGGCAACCATCGAAGGCCACGGAAGCAGCGGATTTCCCTCCACTTCCCACTCCGGCACCGAAGGGAACTAGTGAGCCCGTGCCGGGTCCGTCGTCCACATCAGCCCCCTCCACGTCCACCCCCTCTAATGACGGGTGGAAAAAAGTCGAGGGGGGCAAGAAGCGGTCCCGCAACCGTAATAAGGCTGCCAAGAGTGCACCGTCTCCGCCGCAGGCACTATCCGTGGCCGTGACTGCCACCAAAAAGCCACGGAAACTGGTACCACCCAAAACGGCGGCTGTGGTTGTAACCCTGTCGCCGGCGGCGGGAGATGGCGGGCTATCCTACGCGGCTGTATTTAAAAAGGCCCGGGATAGTCTGGCCGGTGAATTTGGGGCCGTGGGTGTGAGGATGCGCCTCGCCCAGACGGGAGCTCGAGTCCTCGAGTTCCCTGGGGCTGAAGGCGCAAAGACGGCGGACACCTTTGCCGAGAAGATGCGGGAGATATTCGCAGCCACGGATGGTGTAAAGATCGCCAGGCCCACCAAGTGCGCGGAGCTGCGCATTTCGGGCCTGGACGATTCAGTGACGGTTGAGGATGTCCGCGTTGTAATTCAGGAGAAGACGGGATGCAGCGCGGACAACATCAGGGTCGGCACCATCCGCCCCGGTCCAGGGGGCCTTGGCGCAGTGTGGGCCAGTTGTCCCATGGCGTCGGCCAAGATTTTAAGCGACGCCGGAAGAGTCCTCATCGGTTTCGTGAACGCCAGAGTCACACTTCTGGCGGCGAGACCGATGAGGTGTTTTAAATGCCTCTCCACGGGACACACCCGCGTCAGGTGCGCGAGTTGCTTTGACTGCAGCGGACTATGCTTCCGCTGCGGTCGACCGGGGCACAAGGCGGCGGAATGCTCCGCCGCCCCTCACTGCCCAGCGTGTGCGGCGGGAAATCTTCCCGCCAACCATCAGATGGGGCAGGGTGGCTGCAAGCCACCCCGCACTTCTCGGCAAACTTCGGGGGCTAGCCAATCGACCCAGGCTGCCTCCGATGTCAATCCTGCGTCGTCGTCGTCGCCCATGGAGGTTGTAGAGACAGTCAAGTAATGGACCAAGTCTCCAACCTTCTTGTCCAGACGAACCTGAACCACTCCGCCGGTGCGCAGGACCTTTTCCTGCAAACCATGGCGGAGTGGTCAATAGGTGTGGCCGTAGCCGCGGAGCCCTATTATGTTCCTCCCCGTCCAAATTGGCTGGGTGACCGGGACGGCTCCGTGGCAGTCGTCAGCTCCACGGCGGCTCATTCCCCACCCTTGTCGCTAAGAGACAAGGGTACTGGATATGTTGCTGCCGAATGGGGGGGGATCACCATATATGGTGTCTACTTCTCCCCCAATCGGAGTCTGAGCGACTTCGAGGTTTTTCTCAGCAATCTAGAGACCTCGATGCGGCGACTAGCGTCTGGGCACGTCCTAGTGCTGGGGGACTTCAACGCAAAGTCCGTTGCGTGGGGTTCCCCCAGGACGGACGCACGGGGCGATGCTGTGGAGGAGTGGGCGGCATCGGTGGGCCTCTGTCTTCTAAACAGAGGCTCCACCAATACGTGCGTGCGACAGCAGGGGGGATCGATAGTGGACCTTTCGTTCGCTACCCCTGCTCTCGCCGCACTAGTAAGGAACTGGCGTGTCCTGGAAGAGGTTGAGACGCTCTCGGATCACCTCTATATCCGATTTGAGCTCTCCCGGACCCAGGACCCCAGAAGGGGTCACGGGGCGCGGCGTTCTTCCCGCTTTCCGCGGTGGGCTGTTTCGAAGTTGGACAGGGACCTACTAGAGGAGGCAGCCATCATTTACTCTTGGCTGTCTCCGCAGCCTCTGACTGAGGAGGTAGACATGGGGGCAGGCCGCTTTCGCGATGCGATTACGCAGGTTTGCGATGCGGCCATGCCCCGCATCCGAGGTCGTCGGCCTCCGAGGAAGGAGGTCTACTGGTGGTCCCAGGAGTTGGCGGACCTCCGTGCGGCCTGTACTCGTGCCCGGAGGTCCTACACTCGCAGCCGGCGGCGTCACCGTGAAGAGGGGGAAGAGGACCAGCTTCATGAGGAGTACCGAGAGGCGCGGGAAACTCTGAAGCTGGCCATTAGCCGCGCCAAAGAGGAGAAGAGAAAGGAGATGCTGGAGGGTCTCGATCGTGACCCCTGGGGTCGCCCATATCGCGCGGCGCAACAAAAGCTCCGCGCGTCGGGCCCCCCCCTTACGGAGACTCTCCAGCCCAGCTTCCTGCAGGAAGTGGTTGAGGGCCTTTTCCCGCAACGGGCGGAACACACACCCCCGTCAATGGCCCTTTTGGCCAGACACGACGGGGAGGTCGAAAATGAGGACGTTCCGCCCGTCACAGAGGCGGAGATAGGGGCGGCTGTTCTACGGATTCGTTCCAAGAACACCGCCCCCGGGCCGGACGGGATTCCTGCCCGAGCATTGGCCCTGGCCCTCGACCACATGTCGGACCGCCTCAGGGAAGTGTTCGACGCTAGCCTGGCGTCCGGACGCTTCCCTGACTGCTGGAAGAGCGGGAAGCTGGTGCTTTTAACGAAGCCGGGACGGCCTACCGACTCGGTCGCGGCCTACAGGCCCATCGTGCTGCTGGACGAGGCGGGTAAATTGTTTGAGAGGGTCCTCTCTGCCCGCATCGTTCGGCACCTTGGCGAGGTCGGCCCCGATTTGTCGGACGCCCAATTCGGTTTTCGAGCGGGGCGTTCGACGGTCGGAGCTGTGTTGCGCCTGAGGGCCGTGACCGAAGACGTAGTGAGCTGTGGCGGCGTGCTGTTGGCGGTGTCGTTGGACATCGCCAACGCATTCAATAGTCTGCCATTCAGCTGCATCAGGGAAGCACTCCTCTATCATGGGGTGCCACAGTACCTGAGGCGGCTGGTGGCAGACTATCTTGAGGAGCGTACCGTCATGTACGAGGACCGAGATGGAGTTTTGAGTCGTCGGCCCATGTCGTGCGGTGTTCCGCAGGGGTCTGTCCTTGGACCACTCCTGTGGAACATGGGATACGACTGGGCCCTTCGAGGCGAGTTCCCCCCCGGGCTGGGCGTAATCTGTTACGCCGACGACACTCTTGTCACAGCCCGGGGGGTGAACTTTCAAGAGGCGGCGCGTTTGGCTACCAGGGGAGTCTCCCTGGTGGTCGGGCGCATCGAGGCGCTGGGCTTGCGGGTGGCCCTGGATAAGACGGAGGCCCTTTTATTCCATGGGCCCCGTCGTGGTCCACCCCCTGGCGCCTCTATCGTGGTCAACTCGGTCCTCGTACCGGTTCAGGCCCACATAAGGTATCTGGGCCTGATCCTCGACGGTAGGTGGCTCTTCGACGAGCACTTCCGACAGCTTGCTCCGAAGCTGGTCGGCGCTGCGTCCGCCCTTGGGCGACTCTTGCCCAACTTGGGCGGGCCCAGCGTCGCTACAAGACGGCTGTACACGGGGGTTGTCCGGTCAATGGCACTGTACGGTGCACCGGTGTGGGCGGGAGCTCTGACCGCCCAGAATAGGGCGCGCCTCTGGCGCCCTCAGAGGGTTATGGCGGTCAGAGCCATACGTGGATACCGCACCGTGTCGACGGAGGTGGCGTGCGCATTGGCCGGGACTCCCCCGTGGGATTTGGAGGCGGAAGTGCTCGCCGAAGTATATCGGCGAACGGCTGAGTTCCGGGCGGGAAGCGGCAGTCGGCCCCCGCCCGAAGAGGTACGCGAATGGCGTGAGGCCGCTCGCCGAGCCACCATGGCTCGTTGGTCGTCCCGGCTGGAGGCTCCACGTGCTGGCTTTGCCGCCGTGGAGGCGCTCCAGCCGGTCATCGTCGAGTGGGCAGGGCGGCAGCACGGGACCCTTTCCTTCCGACTGACGCAGGTCCTTTCCGGGCACGGCTGCTTCGGGAAGTACCTGCACTCGGTCGCTAGGAGGGAACTGAGTCCCGCCTGTCACCACTGCGACTGCAGTGAGGACTCGGCTCAGCACACGCTGGCGGTTTGCTCCGCCTGGGCGACGCAGCGTCGGGCCCTCACTGCAATCATCGGAGGGGATCTCTCGCTACCGGCCGTCATACGCTCCATGGCCGGTAGCGACAGGAATTTTACCGCGGTCGCGACCTTCTGTGAGGACGTCATCTCGCAGAAGGAGGCGGCGGAAAGGGTCCGGGAGGACGATCTCCACTCGGACCAAATTCGCCGCCGGCGAACCGGGCGGCGGAGGCGCGCATACCAGCGCCTCATGCCGCCCTGAGTGTGGCTGCGGGTGGACGGGACGGGTTTTCCCCTCCACCCGCTGTAGTGGCCCCAGACGATTTTACCCGGAGGTGGTGCCCGCGCTTTTGCGGGCAGGCGCTAGGGGGGGTCCGGATGTCTTAATAAAGCTGTTCCCGGATCCCTCCTACTTAAGGCGCAGTACGGCACACCGTGTGGTTTTAGTCGGTTCGATTCCGACACACCGCCCCGCCGAAAACCCCGGCGGGGTGACGGCCCGAGGGGGTTTCCACACGCACAAAAAAAAAAAAAAAAAAAAAAAAAAGGTTAGGTTAGGTTAGGTTAGGTTAGGTTAGGTTAGGTTAGGTTAGGTTAGGTTAGGTTAGGTTAGGTTAGGTTATTTGGGCGGACCCAGTGTCGCTACAAGACGGCTGTACACGGGGGTTGTCCGGTCAATGGCACTATACGGTGCACCGGTGTGGGCGGGAGCTCTGACCGCCCAGAATAGGGCGCGCCTCTGGCGCCCTCAGAGGGTTATGGCGGTTAGAGCCATACGCGGATACCGCACCGTGTCGACGGAAGCGGCGTGCGCGCTGGCCGGGACACCCCCGTGGGATTTGGAGGCGGAAGTGCTCGCCGAAGTATATCGGCGAACGGCTGAGTTCCGGGCGGGAAGCGGCAGTCGGCCCCCGCCCGAAGAGGTACGCGAATGGCGTGAGGCCGCTCGCCGAGCCACCATGGCTCGTTGGTCGTCCCGGCTGGAGGCTCCACGTGCTGGCTTTGCCGCCGTGGAGGCGCTCCAGCCGGTCATCGTCGAGTGGGCAGGGCGGCAGCACGGGACCCTTTCCTTCCGACTGACGCAGGTCCTTTCCGGGCACGGCTGCTTCGGGAAGTACCTGCACTCGGTCGCTAGGAGGGAACTGAGTCCCGCCTGTCACCACTGCGACTGCAGTGAGGACTCGGCTCAGCACACGCTGGCGGTTTGCTCCGCCTGGGCGACGCAGCGTCGGGCCCTCACTGCAGTCATCGGAGGGGATCTGTCGCTACCGGCCGTCATACGCTCCATGGCCGGTAGCGACAGGAATTTTACCGCGGTCGCGACCTTCTGTGAGGACGTCATCTCACAGAAGGAGGCGGCGGAAAGGGTCCGGGAGGACGATCTCCACTCGGACCTAATTCGCCGCTGGCGAACCGGTCGGCGGAGGCGCGCTTACCAGCGCCTCATGCCGCCCTGAGTGTGGCCGCGGGTGGAAGGGACGGGTTTTCCCCTCCACCCGCTATAGTGGCCCCCCGCGAGGAGGCGGCGTCCGCGTGTGCCTGGACGTCGCCTAATTGAGAGGTTTTTTACCCGAAGGTGGTGCCCGCGCTTTGCGGGCAGGCGCTAGGAGGGTTCCGGATGTCTTAATAAAAGCTGTTCCCGGATCCCTCCTACTTAAGGCGCAGTACGGCACACCGTGTGGTTTTAGTCGGTTCGATTCCGACACACCGCCCCGCCGAAAACCCCGGTGGGGTGACGGCCCGAGGGGGTTTCCACACGTAGAAAAAAAAAAAAAAAAAAAAAAAAAAAAAAAAAAAAAAAAAGGTTAGGTTATTTTTTTTTTTTTTTTTTTTTTTTTTTTTTTTTTTTTTTTTTTTTTTAATACTTCTACCTCCAACATAATCGGAGCCTATGCCTGTCTGCTTATCATTTCATACCATTTCTCGCGTTTATGCTTCTCGTACTTTCATTCTTCATACTAGATCTTTCTTGCATTCATCCTCATTCATGTCTTTAATGGGTGGGATTCCCAACTATCAACTCTTACTGGCTATCTACATTTGGTTTTATTTATTTATTTATTTACTAGCAGGTGTGGCAAAAGAAACAGGGGACGAGTTCTTTTATTATTATAAACTTGTACATTTGGACTTATTCTAAACATGTTTGTTGTCTCAACTCACATTTTCAATATCTTAATTCTAGCTTAGTTTTACACTATATATATATACTATTTCTATTTTACATATTGTATAATACTTCTTTTCTAGTCAATTTATTTATTTTACTTTTAACTGTTATGCTAGTCTCTAATATACATACTATATTATGACAGCATATTTACTTATGCGGTTTTGTTTCTATTAATTACTACTTTTGCTATATACTCACAATATTCTAAAAACTTATTGGCTACATTACTTTGCATGACGGTGTTTATGCTATTAGGCGTTATTTCTATATTAAGATTGTTTTCCGCGTCGAATCGGCGTTTTGCGAACTGGGGGCAATCAATTAAAATATGCTGGACAGTTTCAGTTATCTCCGGGTCGCAGATGCACGACGGACTCTCCTTGCACTTGAAACGGTGCAAGTACTCAGAGAATCCGCCGTGTCCCGTCATTATTTGTGTCTTTAGAGCGCTTGTGCCCATCCTGCGTATCACGCCGTACGCCAACCGCACATCGGGGAAAAATAGCTTAGTGACTGATGCGGTGTCACTTGTTTTGTATCTACGATTCCATTCATCAAGCGTTGCCATTCGTATGCTGCGCCTGATGAATGAGATCGGACATCGATCGTAGTCCGGCTTTCTTTTGGAGTTTCCAGCGGCCTCTTTAGCTAACTGGTCGGCTCTTTCATTTCCCTGCAGTCCAGCGTGGGCCTTTATCCAGAACAAGTTTACTACCTTGTTCTGGTGGGATGCTGATTTTATATTATCCCTGGCTTCTGCAGCGAGGGGGTGACGCGAACCGGGGTTCGTAATTGTTTGGAGAGCCGCCATTGAGTCGCTGAAAACTCCAAAAGAGGATGATTTGAGCCTAACTATCTCCCTTGTTGCCCTAGCTATCGCGAGGAGTTCTGCTTGATATACTGTACAGTAGTCCGGTAGTGCAAGTTTGAGGGCTCTGGTCTCAGCTTCACCATTCCATATGGACAATGAAGCGCCGACCCCTCCTCCAATCTTGCTACCGTCTGTGAATATGTGGACGTCAACTTTTTTGATGTTGTCCAACTGTTCTTGATTCGCCAGACTGTCGAACCGCAATATATCCCGTGTTGCAGGATGAGGATCCTTAATTGCTGGAACCATTCGCTCCACTTCCCTGCCCCTCAGCAACATTTGTGGCACCCCTTTTCTTGCCTCATACAGTGATGCTGCCTCACGTACTCGGAGGTCAAGAGGGAGCATACCAGACAGCACCAGAGCTGAATGCAGGGAGACGGTGCGATACGCCTTGCACATTTTCTGTGTGATTCCCCGTTGGACAGTTCCAAGCTGCTTCATAATGCCCCACTTTTTTGCAGCCGGTGCCCAGACGCTAGCGGCGTAAAGTATTATGGGCTCAATGGTCGCAACATAGATCACCCGGATGACCTCTGGATGAAGCCCCCAGCCTACCTTTGCGGCTCTACATAATTGTTTGTAAATTGTAATTGCCTTTTTGCATACATTAGAGACATGGGTGTTGAATGTTAATTTCCTGTCAATGGTTACACCTAGCAGTTTCATGTCCTTTGACATGCCAATGTCGATCCCCCCCATGCACAGGCGTGGTGTGTCGTAATTTAGTTTTTTGGTTATCACCATTGCGGTGGTTTTATGTGGTGCAAATCGTAGTTTATTTTCAACACCCCACGCCAGGACATGATCGAGAACGGCATTGGCACGTTGCTCGACTTCAAGAGCAGTTTTTCCGTCGAATATCAGGACGATATCGTCCGCAAACGCCTGGATGTAGGTCCCCCCGTTCTCAACTGTTTTTAGGAGAGGGTCTAAGATCAGGTTCCAGAAGATTGGTCCCCCGATTGACCCCTGGACACAGCCTTTGTGTGTGTACTTACTATATACCTCCCCACCGTATCGTACTTCCACTTTTCGATCCTCGAGATAGCTGTCTATGACCCGCCTGAGGTTGAGAGGACACTTCTCCTCTGCCAGGCGGACTCGTATTGCAGGCCACCAAGCACTATCAAATGCTCCCTCTATGTCCAGTGATACTAGTGTTACTAGTTGTTTTTCTGCTAATTTTTTGTATATATGTTGCATGAGGGCATAGAGGGCGTCTTCGGTGCTCCTTTGCGGCGTGAATCCATATTGGCGGCTGCTCATCCTCGGTAATAAATGGAACTTCAGGCGGGCCACCAGCATCTTCTCGAGAATTTTCCCCAATATAGACAGTAGTCCAATCGGCCTATATGATTTAGGTGTGGAGTAGTTTTCCTTCCCTGGTTTCTTCAGTATCACTACTGTTGCCTCCTTCCAGGGTGCGGGGAAGTGATGGAGTTCCAGGCACTTATTAAGGAGCTTTAGAAAGGATTCAGGGTCATTGTTCACAGCATGACAACAGATGTCGGCGGTAAAGCCGTCGGAGCCCGGTGCCTTTTTTGGGTTGAACGATTCAATCGAGTTCATGAGTTCCGCCATCGTAAACGGTGGATCGCAAGGATCATTTTGCTCGCCAGTGTTTACGCTATCGGCCTTCAGTCGAATGGATCGGTGATGAGGGTTGTCGCATTCGGGGCGGTCTTCCGGGTAGAATGTTTCCGCCAGCAACTTAACAGAACCCCTCGCATCCAGCACTTCACCTTTCTCTTCCAATGGTAGGTCCTCTTCCCTTCGCTGTGTCCTGCCTATTACCCTATATATGCCCTCCCAAACCCCTTCCCTATCCTGTTTCCCGCAGAATTCCTTCCAACTCTCGGTCTGAGCCTTGGCCGCTTCTAACTCATACTCTTCCTTCTGTTTCAGGTACTCTTCGATGACCTTCGACTTCCGAACTTGGGCGGCACTGCGGATCCTGCGCTTTTTGGTAGCGACGTTCTTCTTAATCTCAGCGAGCCTCTCGGACCACCACGGCAATGTAAGTACCTCTTTGTGTTTTTTAGTAGGTATCGTTTGTTCACATGCTTGTTCTATTGCTTTCGTGAGATTGCTTGTTGTGATGTCGATTTGTTCTGCATCTTTAATTTTTACAATTTCGGCTATTGTGAATTTATTCTCAGTTTTCAATTGGCCAAACTTCTTATGAAATTTGGACCAATTGGCTTTTCTGGTATTAAATTTTCTTGTTGTTCTCTGAATTTGAATGGCTTTAGATTTCTGCAATAGAATTTTAAACATTATGCCGTTGTGATCCGAGCTCGTGAGACTCTCGTCGACTCTCCAGTCGTCAATCCTGCCCAACATGTCGTCGGAACATGCAGTGATGTCCACGTGACTGCTGTACCGCTTCCCTCCTCGGATTGTGTCGAAGGTCGGTGTTTCCCCTCGGTTCAGAATATTTAGATTTAGCTCCCCGAGAGTTCCTACCATTTCCTCTCCCCTGGGGTCAGCTTTCGGGCTGCCCCACCATATATTCTTTGCATTGGCATCCCCTCCAAATATAATTTTCCTGCAGCCAATTGTGAGCACTATTCTCTTCAGATGTTCCAGGTACGGCTCGATGGGCTGGTCTGGCTCAAAGTAAAAGGAGACAAACGTGATCTCCCAGGCACTGGTCTGGATTCCCACCACTGTGATGTTATTTGTGGTGAGTTTCGGGTACTGCTTGACTATAAGTTCACTGTTAAAGACAGCTATTGCCGCTTTAACAGTCCCATCTCCTGTGACAGTGTTCTGGAAGACCCTGACGCCCCTGTGACTCCTCATTACTCTCGCTCCTGCCACGTATGGTTCCTGGAGAAGCGCCACAGCTGTTCCACGTTTCGCGGCCTCCATTAGGAGTTCGTTGGTGGCTAGCTTTTTGCGCTGGAGGTTAGCCTGCAATATTCTGTACGGGATATTATGCTCTGAGGTGCCTTTAGCAGTACGCGACCGTCGATCTGGCCACGTCATCCCATTTTTTTCGTACAGGGCAGTCATGGCTAAACGCGTTGTGTTGTGTGCCGTACTCTGTTTTTGCCCTCGCGCAATTTCGGCAAGCGGGTGGTGAGCCTGACATCCAGTCCGGGCACTCTGGTCTCATATGGGGACCGCCGCAGTGGCTGCATAAGTCTGCAGGCTCTTTACAGAGTCGTTTGCCGTGTCCAAAGCCCAGACATCGCGTGCACTGGACCAACGGGGACTGATCTTCAATTTTTACGCGTTGGAGGTCTATGTGCGCGGTCCCTATTTCTATTGCCCGTTTCCAAATGATGGGCGAGACGCTGATGACGACGTGGCCAATATGGGGGTTGCGTGTCCTTTTCCTGTACCTTATCTCCGCTCTGTTTTCCCCGCTATCAAGGCCGTCAAAAATACCCTTATTTTGATTTCTGAGTGCCTTTATTATGTCCTCGTCGGTATTTACCGTTAGGACGTTCTTCAGTATCAGGAGCGGGTCCTTGTTTTTAACCTCTTCGACAGCGAGGTCAACTCCTTCTTTTTGGAGTCTGGTCTTAATCTTGTTTCTTTCCTCTTCAGTTTCCAGACCTATTATTATTTTCCTGTCCTTGGCCTTCCTTACCTTCTCCACCTTAATCCAACCGTCTTTGGCGTTTACTGCTTTCCTTACTCTATTTAGGATTTCATCGCCTGTCTCGGTTTCGTTCTTGGACGAAACCACCACTGAATGTAGCGTGTTACGCCTTGGTTGTAGGTTGATGTGCTGTGCTGCGGCCACACTCGCGTAGGTACCCTTTTCCCAGGACTCTTTTTGATAGTCAATTTTTTCTTTTAACTCCTCTATCTTTTTATTATTTTCTATCAATAGCTTAGAGTGTTGTTCCATTTTTTGCAGTATCCTATTTGTGTCCGTTTCCTCCGGAGTTGTTTCTACGGGTAGAGTTTTTGGATCTACTACAACCGGTCCTTCCTTGGTATGTCTTTGCTTTGCCACTTTTAGTTCTGTTTCCACCTCCTTTACCAGTTGGTAAAGTCGGTCTGTGGCTTCGGAGATACCGGCTATGATTTCTCTTTTGGTGTTTTTGGTACTACTGAGGTGGAGTTTGGTTTTTGTTAGACAGGCTTTGGCCTCCGCGGTTCTGTCTGCGTATTTGACGACTTTGGGAGGTGAGCCTGTATCGCCGGGCTTCTTTGATGCAGTCGATGTCGCAGTTTTGCTCTCCTGCGTCGGCGCAGCCTTTGGTTTTATTTTCGCAGGACCTGCCTGCGACGTCTTTTCTGCTATGTTGAGGGTGGGGCTGGTTTTTGTAGCTTCCCACTCCCCTATGCTGCGTCTCACGTTTAAAGGGGGGGGAACTGCCCCGGGTCCCGACGGAGACCTTTCGCCGTCAGTCGCCTTTTTAGGTGTTCTAAACCCAAACATGTTGGAGGTACGCGTCGATGTAGAATAAAATTAAAAACGTCAATAGGGACGATAAAGTAAAATAAAATAAAATAAAACAAAAGTGTGTAATTTTCAAAACAAAACCACACAAGTCTCTTATAACTAAAATATAAAAATATAAAAAATAAAATTTCAGTCAAAAATAACTTTCGACTCTATGTAGAGTCGGTCTCTCTCAAACCAAGAAAAAGTAAAATCACATATAAAGTACTATAAAGATTTGGCTCTATGTAGAGTCTCTCAGCTCCACACAGTGGAGTTGTCAACGTTGACGGGATGTATAGTCCCGGTCACTATACTACAGTACAAAGAGGAAAAAATACAGAACAAACATATAAAGTATGGTAGAGTCAACAATTGGTTAGATACTACTTAACAATTATATAACAAAAGAAAATTATAAAACAAACGACTCTAAAATATTTGAGACTCTACGTAGAGTCGATCACTCCACTACCCGAGCCTGTGCCCCACAAAGAGACCAAAACCCCCTATTCACCGCCCGGATGGCTTCAGGTTGTGTTTCGCAGTGACTCTACCTAAAGGCTCTCCAATTTGTGGCCTGTTTTCCGCTCTATCCGGAGCCGAAAACGCCGTCTGATTTGGACAACGAGTCACAAAGTTACGGCCAGAAATGTGTAAGGAGGAAAGTTCCACCCCGTTGACTAAGTCGAAGTCTAAAAGTTGGGGTAGGGGGATGAAACTTTGCCCAAAGGTTCCGTTGGGGGGCAAAGGGTTTGTCTCCGGTACAAACCGTGGGGGGGGTTGTTAGGGGGGGGGACCCCGTAAAAATGGTTAAAATTGGGCTAGGACGCTCGGTTTCCCTGTAAACTGAAAACACAGTTATCGTGCGGTTTTCAGGGAAGTCCGCGCTCCGGTAAAAAATTCGCTATTTAATAATACCTACCTTAAAAATTTGGAAAAAAATAATGTTAAAAGCTAAAAACCCATTCTATTAAACTATGTTGAAACTGAAATACTTTTGTATATAATAATTTTGAAAAATAATTACTTAAAGCTGAAAATACCAAAACCAAGAAGCGCAAAAAGACAGTTTTTCTGAATTTTATGAATGGGAATATTCGTTGATAATGATAACAATTTAATAACAAACTAAAGAGCTAATAACGCATCGAATGACGCTTGTCCCGCTTCTGTCAAAACCATACGAAAAGTTTAGGTATAAGTTAGGTATTTTGATAGGTATTTATATCTGTTAATAACTCAGCAGGTGTACTAATGAAAAATCTGAAAATTTGCCCAATTTTTCTGCATGAGCTATCCTATCTAAAATAATATTAAAACTAAGGGTTGTCGCTCGTTCCTTCTGGGTAGGGCTGTCTCAACTTAGGTGAAATTTGGTGTTTCTTCCAAAATTTTTATCTCCGCTTCCAGGCTACTTTTCGACAAGCAAAAAACGGCAGTGTGTCGCTTACGTGGTCCGCTATAAGGTGTGATGCTGTCGATGATCCTGGAAACGCAGGCTGCGAAGTCTCGGTGCACGCGGTTTCAGGTTTTCCTCCGCAGCGGCGAGGGGCGTGGCGGGAAAAATCCGGTACTTTGCCGAGATGTGCGGCAAGGTGGTTCCCTCCGAATGACAGTATAAAAATGGGGGGTCACCGCGAAGAATCAGGAGCCACACACCAAAAACTGTCTCGAACACGCGGCCTCCGAGGAGATAACCTCAAAAACCTCGGTTTTTGGGGTTTTTAAGCAAAACCCGCAGGGTTCCCACGAAGTCGCTGAAATAATTTCTTAGAAGGCACTAAAACACTCACTTCGGTAAGAATTTCGAGCCTGAAAACACTGAAAATTCTGAAAAAGCGCACACGTGCTTTTTGGTTTTTTGGCTCCAGCTCCGTGAGTTTCCACCCGAAAAATCCGAGATTGATCTCTAACGACGGACGGTTTCAAGGCGCTTCTTTTCAGAATTGAAAGATACTAGGTCGTCGCTTTAGATCCAGAGATATCACTAGATTTGTCTATTACTTAGGTACCGAAAACTGTTTTTGTTAGGAGAAAATCTTTAATTTTGGACCGATTTTCACGCGGTTTTCGGTAATGTGTAGCGCTTCCGATTCCGCAACTTTTGACGTATCGCACTGTATAGTTTTCAATACTTTTCCCGACCGTTAGATTTTTAGAGCGCGGAGCGACTGTAAGGTTAGGTTAGGTTAGGTTAGGTTAGGTTAGGTTAGGTTAGGTTAGGTTGGGGTGCTGTCTAGAAAACCTCCACGTGGTGCA